>JAUBOD010001105.1:3353528-3620977 GCA_032353885.1 Nothura maculosa
CGGGCGGCGGGTCCCGCTCCCCGGCCCCGCCGCGGAGCCCGCGCCCTGGGGCGCCACTGCTGCCTCTGCCCCTCTAGTTTAAATGTCCATTAATTAAATGGTGGTTAATATGTTTTAATAACGCTCGCTCATAGTAAACGGCAGGCGATTTAAGGCTGTTACGCATGCAGCAATAAACTTAATTCCCAACACTTAAAAAGGAACTCTGCATTAATGAGCTTTAGTATTTCACGGGTGACAGTTTAATTTCCCTATGCCAATAAACACTTCCACTGAATACGCTCTGCTTCCTAAATATTTAGGAGTGGATCTTTTTTAAAGCGTAATGATCAATGGTTTTATTATACTGTACAGATTTTACTTATTCATTGGGCAATGAATTAGTGTGGAATCAGCTGCCTGTGCTTTCCCAGGAGCTGAGCAGAAGGACCTTGTGCATGTGTAATAGCTGCAAGTTCCCTAGGAACCTCGTTAGGGTTGAAAGTGAGGGTCTCTGCGTATATGCACACATCTCAATAATTGCATCCAGTATGAAAATTCATCGCTTGCTTAAATAAATCATCTCTCTGTGGGAGCCCGGGGAAGCTGCGTGTGCCCTTCCTTGGGTTTGGAGTGAGAAGGAAATCATATATATGGGTTAAAATGTTGACTGTTACGTGCCTGGAATTAGTACCCTGAAGTCCATATTAAATCTGCTATGTACAAGTGCCCTTGCTTTTCCAGGTCCCCAATGGGCTTTCCCACAGGAGATGTTTCCAAACTGGAACTCTCAGCCCAGGCTGGTGCTGGGAACTGAGGAACTTTTATTTGAAAACTGAAGCACAAATGGCAAAGCACAACTTTTATGCTTTGGTTTGAATGGTTTGACCAAATGTCTGGCTCAGATGTTTGTGCTGGTCTAAGTGCAGCGGCTTGGGAGGGCTGGTTCCTGACAAGCTCCGCAAATGAGAGCAGCACTGGAGACAGCTGTTCTGGTCGAGCAGAAGTGGGTGTTCAGGAAGAAGAATTCAAAAATTCAAATCCTCTTTTTTTTTTTCCTAATATCTAGTATGAAGCTAATGTAGGTAACCTTATTGCTCTTGCATTAGAAAATTTTAAATTAGAAGAAAAAAGATTTTTTTTTAAATTTCTGTAATGGGAAAATCCTGAGCAAGTACAAACCTTCCCTGCTTGAGATATTTGATTTCTCTTTGGTATAGTTTTTAATTAAATAAAATTACTAAAAAAGAAAAAACCCCTCTCTGAAGCAGCTATAGGCTAGAAGTCAGTAGATATCATTAGATCAAAATTACCAGGTGCAAATAAAATATTTTTTAAAAAAATTCTTCTCACTTTGCTTTTTGCAATGATTATTACGTTAGGCAACTAGAGTGGCAACAGGATTTCTCCCCAGGATATTAATTATTAGAGAAAGAATAAATAGGCATGTGCCTAATATTGGAGAAGAATTGCATGCAATATCTGTACAGAAATTTGAGCCTTCCTCAGGTAGAGGTAGACGCAAAGCCTTGCTATATAACAAATTAGTTGCCCTTTAGCAACGTCTTTTGTGATCTGGAAACATTTGCAGCCTCAGTAAATCTAGTAGTAAATCCTCAGTTGTTGAATGCTTTTTATTTTGCTTTTTGTGTGTGTATGAATTTGAAATGTGGAAAAAAAAAAACAAGCTTATGCTGTTCCTTCACGCTGACTTACGGTGCAGGGCTGGTCTACATCTGTGGAAGTATTCATGAAGCAGGGGCATTTTTGCTTGGTCCTTGCTTTGGTGCTGTGCGTTTTAATTTTCTTTTCCTTGTGATTTTGCTCATTTGACTCTCACTTTTATTTCTATTTTTTTTTTTTAATTATTTTTGCTGTATGTCCAGAGAGATGGAACAGATTAAAACACTTCTTGGAGAAGCTGCACCTTCCAACTCCCATTGCAAAAGATTTGCTCAGACATGGGGGCGTGTTTCCCATTGCAGAGCACTTTCTTCCACAGAATCACTACACCTAATTCCTTACCATTTATCTGACACATTAAAGCCTTTCACTTAAACCTAGCCCAAACTGTCAGTCAAAATTCAGTGTGTCAGAAATAGATCTTCTATTAAACTTCTATTGAATTATGTAATATGAGTTACTGTTCTGCAGTGGATTTAGATCTGCTCTTATTGGAGACTTCATAGTCTTAACTGCTCCTACTGCAGTTAGTGTGTGTTTGTGTCTGTATTTCAGAACTATTATACAGACTTCTTTTTTTAAAAAAAGAAATCACTTTATTGGTGAAGACAACTTTTTTAGAAAATAATGCTGGCTGATTATTTTAGTCTTTCTTTGCAGTAATCTGAATTGACAGTAGCAGTGCAGGAGTCAGACAAGCGCCAGTGTAAACATACAGCAGAAATCTTAACTCTGAAAGCTTGAGGCTACTGAGATCAATAGGTTTACCCAGGACTTGTGACAGCACAAATGAGACCTTGGTCAGCAGTGGTAAAAGCAAGAGGTCTGTTAAACAGTGACCTTTCTGTCTGTGTGGTCAGAAAAATGCTAAGTTTTGAAGGTATCTGTTGAAATGGGAAGGATATTGATTTTTCAGGTTGTCGGCTGCAGTTCATTTGCTTGTAGACTGAGTCAAGTGGCTTGGGATCGTGCCCTGGTTCTGCTTGTTATAGAGAATTTGGTTAAATATTCTTCATGGAATGTTGGTGTTCAGATATTCTTTCCACTTAGCTCCATGGGGCAACCATACCCAAATGTTAACTAAAAAAAGACTGAAAGTCTTCCAGTGTAAGCATGAAAAAAGTAATATGGAATAATGTGATTTCCTGTGTGAGAGGCTGTGAATGAGATTCCTGCCAATGGCCAAGTTAAGGGAACTGTTCCTGATCAGGGCTGACTTCTTGCACATCTCCTTATTGATGGCTCAGGCAGTTTGACTCAGCAGTCCTTGGCTTTGAGTTGGTCTTAAACTTTCCATGGACTACAAAGGTCTTGGGATTCTGCATCCACTGAAAGATGACACTACCAGCCCTCAGGAATCTATATAGGGTTATTATATCAGTATCAAATAGCTTCTTTGTTGTGAGATTTTTTTCTTAATGCCATGCAAATACAGCAAGATTTTTTTTTCCTGTAAAAAAAAAAATAGGAAGAACAAGTTGTTTCAAAATGTAGTTGGTACAGTTGTCTAAAGTATAGACTACAAGTGGAAAATATATTGCTTCTGGGTAGAACAAAGCCCTCTCGGCACACAGCAAATATCAATTCTTTTACCAGTGGGAAACTGAGACAGGGTCTCATCTAAAAGCATGGAGATAAATTCTGACATGGATTTTTGTATTTTAGTATCACAGATGACTCCTTTGAGGTCAATTGAGTTGATATCATATGGTGAGATCATGCCACCTGCTCAACTTTTAGATCAGATTTATATTTGCTTTGCTACATGTAGATATTTCTAAATCCATGAATTACCCCAGGCCTTCCTCCTCTTTTCCCACCCCCTTTTCTGATAGTATTTGAGACAAATGGAGTCTACAGAGCTGAATGGGAAAATGAATGGGAATCCCAAGGCAGGAGAAATGTGGGATGGCATTTAGTTTTAGCACTTAAATGCATTTTTCCAGTACATATGACAAGTTTCAAATTGTTTAACAAATAGATCCTTGCCACTCCCAACCTCTCCACACATCCAGAGAGGACGATGGTGGGGAAAATACAGATCTGCAGATAGATCTTACAGGATCACCCATGACAGAGTACTGGAGTAATCTGCCTTCCACTAGCCAGCCAGCCTTTGGTGTTTGAGGATGAGAAATGTCTGTGCAAAGCACCATTGGTTTCTTTTCAAAATGACTTGACTTGGCTGGTATCTTTTTGACTACTGGATTTGCTGAGGGAAAAATACTCTTATCATACAAGATTTGCTTTTCCATATACTGTTTTACTGATGAGGGCCATGCTTGCATGGTATTTGTAGGAGGTGGCCCTCACTGAGCACTCTTTGGACTGTACTCAGAAAGGAAGAGCAGAGAGTTAAAAAACAAGTTCAATTTGCATGAACACTTTAATAAAGTGCCTTTAAGGACGTGAACTGTTTTGTTCAGTGTTATCATAAACTCTATCAGACCAGGAAAGATGGGAGAAAATAGTGTATGTCTCTAGTATGAGAAAACTAGAGTTTCTCAAAGGCTCAGAATGTGTCAGTAAAACAGGATGCATAGTAATTATTAGCATGTCTGTACAGTCAGAAAAATGAGAGCATTTTTGTACATAGCACTGGACTGATATCACTGATAATTAATTTCCTTGCATTAATCTTGTCTCTGTATTTTCTAATTGCCTTGTGCAGATTCTTGTGTGCTGATAATGCCATCTGTTCCCTAGATCAGCAGAACCGATGGCTTTTAAATGTGAACAATGTAATATCGAATTGGGGTGGAGGGGGAGGGAGGAGAGGAGAGATGTCAAAACACTGCTTTGTTTTATTTTTAATTATCTATTAAGTATTTTTAAAAGAGAATTAATAGTGTAGTGAGATAAGTGCCCTTGTAGACAGATAAGCAGTAGATAGTGTTTTTTAGCTAGTATTTGCTCCAAAATAAAGTAACTTAGCGAAGGAGAGCATGTAGCCATTTGTAAATGTCACAAAGGATCTTGCCTGATCCATACACCACAGGGAGGGAAAAACCAATTTCTTTAGCTGTGTTTTGCCTCTACATAATGCTAGCAATTAATCTATGTTGTTATGGACATATGTTGGGACTTGAATAACTTGGTCTAGTTTCTACAGAAGTGCATGCTTGGAGATTATGGGCATGGGAATTGGATGAAGCAGTGCTGGGCTGCACCACAGCTAAAATAGAGAGTAGGTATTAGAACTACTCTATAATTAATACTGCACTTATTCATAACCAGGGAATCAAAAGCTTGCAGAGTTGAGTTTTCAATGTACAGTGGTGGTGTTTTGCCAGCAAATAAGGTACAGAACTTGGAGACAAAGTATTGGTCAGTGTCTTAGTACGTGAGTGCTGTGGAGTTGCTATTATAGTAGTCATTGGTGTTTAACCTCTCTGATCTAGAGCACCCCTGGGAAAATTTGAACTTGCATGGACACTAAATAACTCAAAATACCAGGATATGCTTTCACAGCATCACTTCAAGAAAAAAATTCTTTTGTGCCATCAACTGGCTGCCACAATCACTTTGGAAGAGAAACACTCTCTTCTGGATAGCCTTGATACATAATTTAGAGACCCTCTACTAGATGAGCAAAGGCTTTAGTGTTAGGAAAGATATTAAGTAATCAAGGAGGCAAAGACAGCAGCTGAGTCTTAATTTCCTTCTGTAGCAGTGACAGTTTATCTGTGTATCTTTTGCAGATGCCAAAGCAGGGGCTTTTGGCTTGGGTTCAGTTGTGTGGCAGTGTATCAGGGATGGGAAGGTGGTTTTCAGTGAGCCTTGTGCAAATGGCTTTTCCAGGCAATTTTCCTTCAGTCTAACAAATTGAATGATTTCTGTTTTCTCAGGATTCATGATTACATCAGTAATTAATTTGAAAGAGCATTCATCAGCATCATTGTGATCCAAAATCTGGAGGTTGTTTTAGCTTGGGATTTGGGCCAGAGAAGTCCAGATTCTTTACTAGGAGGAATGAAGATAAGTCAAAAATAGGTGGCAGAAGTTTGCTGGCAACAGCCTATGACTTTCTCCTGCCATAGTTAATATCAAACACATTACACCAGTGACTAGCTTCTAACATGCCAACACTATATTCACATTGGGCAATGCGACTCCAAACTTGAGATTAGAGTTGTTCTTAATGAGCTTCATTACTGTATGGATTATTAAGAACAATAATGAGAAAAAACTAACCTTGCAACTATTCATTTAATGCTATTTTGGACTACTGTAGAGTTTAGTGGCTCATATTTAATGAATTCTTTTACAAATTGTTAATTGCCCGTGTGATTTATAGCATAAAAGAATAGAGTTGCGGTAGAATACACTGTACCCCAAACTAATTGGAAGATGTTCAGTAACACCTACTGCAGTGGAAATTGAAGAATAACTATGGTATCATTTGGGTATCACTTTTATTTTGACATCAGTAATTAGAGTTTAGCATAAAGCCACAAAGCATGAAACAGAATGGTGTTCAATACTAACCATTGTGGCACAGTAGGATTTGGACTGGAAAGGAAATAAATGCATTTTCATTCTCAGTTTTATTGTGAGTATTGAGAAGTATTGCATGTTGGCCCTGAGGAATTTTGAAATGTATTTTTTTCCTCTAAAAGTATTGTGCACTGTGTTGCCAATACAGCAATAAATAATAATAATTTTAAAAAATGTGTGAAATCCTCTTTGTTCCCAGCTGGGCAATAAGAAGCTGATAAATGCTGTACTGCCTGTATCGGAATTGGCAAGTTGCATTTAGTTGGACTCTAAATGCTGAGGCATTGTTCCTCAGTGACAATGCTGCTTCAGTGATGGCAGCTCATCCTCAGTCCAGGAAAGACTAATACCTTGTGATCTGTTTCAGAGGTGAGTTGGTTGTGGTAATTCCCGAAGTAGGTCAGGAACTGCCCTTGTACATTGGGACCAAATTGTACCTGCTTCTGATGTAGACGTTGCAAGCAACTGCTCTCAATCATCCTCCTAGGTTGTAAAAAAAAAAAAAAAAAAAAGCCTACTGAGCATTAATAAAACCATTTTCTTCCTTCTGTACATTTAAGCTTAACTCTGGAGCAGGAAGAGGAATGACATTTTGCTTTTGGAGAGTATCTGGTGCTTCTGTAGCCTTACACATAAGGAAAGGAGATGGAGCCTGTTCCTTGCAGGGAGAATGGAACAGCCACAAAGGATTTTCTCCCAGTATCCCCACTGCTATTGACAGTTTCCTAATGCACTCAAGGAGGTCTGAATTAATGATCCAAACTGTTGGAAATAATATGGGCATTTGTAGTAATCAGGATTGATTTATGAATAGGACAGAAGGGACTAAATATACCATGAAAATGCATGTTGGAGACTCTCTTCCCAAATGAATAATTCATTCTCTTCTAGCATCCATGAAAACAAAAACACTGTGAGCATAAAAACCCATTAAAAAAGTTAATCCCGCAAATGGCTGAACATGGAGGAAATCAGCTTTTGTTTTAAAAGGTAGATTTGAGTAAATCTTCTCTAATTTGATTTGCCAGTGGGGTATGATTTAAGTCAAACAAGTTAGCAAGATTACTTGCTATATGAAAGTCTAAATATTTAATAGCGGATGAGAAGTGTCTGCCCTACAGGATAATGAGTTAAGGAGCACTCATTCTCCACAGTGCCAGAGGCAGAAGGTGAACTGAAAACCAATGGAAATAGCAGGCAAAAGGGAGAGAGTGGTGCTATTTTTGTGACAGTCTTCTAAAAGTGGCCTTGAGAGCGTGGGCTAAATAATGGCATAATGATTCGAGGAAATAAGTGGCTTATCACTGGGTGGAAATGTCATGGTCATCTTATGGTCTGTGAGTGGCTGGAGATGCAGAGAATGAACCTTCTAGCCTGAGCACAGGGGACAGGGCCTTGGTTATCTTGCTACCAGCCCAGGAAAAAAAGATCAGAGTTGTTGATCTGTGGTTTTGTCTTTGATTTTTATTTTTAATTCTGTATTAAATTAGTCTGCAGTTTAATTTGAAAGAAGAGCCTTCTTCAGCAACCCCTAGCGAGATTGAATAGTTATAGCATATTTCAGAGACTGTTTGGAAAAGAAAATGAAAATTTGATGAATTTCAATTAGATGTAGCTTGCAGCATTCAAATATTTACAGATTATTAAATACTTTTTTTCCCTGATTCTGCTCATCTTGTGTAAGAAATGATATCACATTGGTAGTTTCCTTCTTACAGAATGCTCTTTTGTGCTGCTGTTTCTTGGCAGAGACCTGCTGTTTGACTATGACTCTGTGAAAGCCACCAAAGGATTTGAGGTTGTCATTCAAAAGTGGTTTATGGGCTGGAGCTAGAAACCAAGGGGAGGATTTACAAAAAGCTCAAACTTTTTCAGACAAGCAATAGAGATATACTTTTTTTTGTCTTTGCTTTTGCTTGATGAGGACAGTTGGCTTTGGGCAAGAGCATCCCATGTGAAAGAAACAGCCTGCCTACCTGAAATCTCTGCAGAGTAGACAGGAAAGCCTGAAGTTTGATCACTAAATTGTGGACCAGTACGTTATCTGTGCCTTCCATTTCTGGAGGAGCTATCAACCTCTGTGCCTCCTCTCACTTAGAGCAAAACCAGACTATTTCACTTGCTTTGGCAGGCTTGATCAACACCTGCCTTTTCAGTAATTGTCTCCCAATAGTTTGGATCTGGATGTCAGTGACTTCTAGGCATTAAATAAGCCAGTTCTGATTTGCTAGCCTTTCTCTGATAACTGGCAAACAGTTGGTCAGAGCCAGTTCTTTCCTCCTGCCCTCTCCAGCTTTTCCACTCCTCCCACCAAAAAAGAAAAGAAACCCTAAAACCATTAGTAACATCAGATTTACAATGACTTTTTTTGAGACTTAATTAGCTGAGATCAGTATTTTAACACTTTAGAAGACAGTACAAAGGAACACCACAATTTGAAGTATATTCTGCTGCATAGAAAATATAGCATATCAAAATTAGCATAAAACCTCTAAGTATTAGGATGAAAGGATGAGTGTTAGGAGAGGCACAATCTTTATATTTAAAAGGTCTGGGTTTGCTGCTTGACTTTTTCTAAAGTTTTCCTGGAAGTCATTAATTATGTTTAGTTGCTATAAGTTTCATTTTAACTGGTTTGTCTAATTAGATGTAAATATTCATTTCTTTCAGTGTTTAAAGATTTCACGTAAATCAGTGGTCAGAGAAGGGCTAGTATGTTAAGCACTGACTTAATATTAGCAATAATATTGTTAGTACATGTCTGTTAAAAGACAAGTACTTGCAGCATCAACAAATAATGGAGCTTGTAAAGCATCATGATCTGTGCTGTCTCTCTGGTGACTTCCACAGGCATTTGTATGTAGCAGCTTCTAGTAACCCTGTATAAATCTGTAATTGCACAATATTCAATGTGAGAGCTATGGGCTGTTTGCCTCAGAGCTAGGGCAGTAAAGCATTTTTTCCCTTTGAGCTG
Source organism: Nothura maculosa (assembly GCA_032353885.1). Classification (NCBI taxonomy): domain Eukaryota; kingdom Metazoa; phylum Chordata; class Aves; order Tinamiformes; family Tinamidae; genus Nothura; species Nothura maculosa. The sequence goes on from JAUBOD010001105.1 coordinate 3,362,662, forward strand.
TGTACCCTGACAGTCGTTTCTGTGATGTGTAGGTACAGGTAACTTGCATCCCTCTGCAAAAGCCATGCAGGCTTGTGCTTAGTTGCTCACCCTGGTGCTAAACTGAAAATGCTTGATGGAAATGATGCCTTCCTATCAAGTTAAAGATTGGTAACGAGATATATGTGACTCTGAAGTGCCATTCTGAAACAGCCATCGGTACTGAACAGCAAAGTTATTCCTTTTTACTTCCTACATTTAGGAAAACTATCATCTTAGCTCAAGGGAAACTTAGAGCAAATCTATAAACTTGTGTTTGAACTAAGCTTTGCAAATTTCAAGACAGGCACTTAAATTAGTGTTCAGGCAGGGAGAAAAAGAGTTCACAGCTGGAAATGTCTGTTCTTCTCTTCCACAAAATGCATAGAGAAGAGTAATTGATTTAGACTCCTTCAGAATAGGAATGGGCTTTCTGTGTTAGCGAGAGTGAAGCACAAGGGCTTCATTCTAGTGGGAGGATCTCTCCATGGCGGTGATGCTAATAGAAGAATCTCTACTCCAAAAGCTGTATACAAATGTACGTATCTGCTATCATTTTGTTCTTGTTTTTCGGAGTATTTGTGGGACACTTGGTTGACTGATTTCAAAGCAATAACTACCTTGATGAGACTAGCCAGGCTATATTGGTCTTCGGGGACTATTATCTCCAACTGTCAAGGAATGAATAGTTGTTCTAGGAACAATCCTGATATTAGAAATGGGAAACTTGCTCTCACTTGGCTACAACTCAGCACTTTTCCTTAGTAACCACAATTGAGGTAGATTTCAACCATAAAGCAGTAGTAGTGGAGGACACATGCCACTATGTCCTCAACTGGGTAAATGTAGAGAAGAAGGTAGACCCTATTCTACCTACTACTTTGTAAACTACTTTGATACTCAAGAAGTTTTATTAGAATATTCTTACAGAAAACAATGTCAAAATCTGAGACTTTTTTTTAAAGCAGAGTGCAACAACATGATTATTTCAGTGCGTAAGGGTGCATAAATACTCCCTGAATATTCTGGTAATAAGCTAGTCTTGTACTCATACTTAAGGTATTCTGAATAAACAGTACATAACCCAGCCCTGCTTCATTTACTGAAGTGACCAAGAAGATGAAAACAAAGAGCAACAGTTGTGAACTATGCAAATGAACTTGGCTTATAGCGAATCTGCCTCTGTTAAGTTAGTAATTTGATGGGTTGCTTTTTGATTAAGCTTCCCTCAAGGGGAGAAAAGATTTAATTAAAAAAAAAATTCAAGGAGAATTTAGAATAACAAATGTCTATTCTATCTCTGCCAGAGCCTTGGAAAACTGATTGCTGCAGAAGGAACGTGTTTGGTTACAAACAGGAAAGAGGGGGAGATGGGACCACCTGCTTCGTGAGTTTAGACTTTCCCATCAGGGCTATTTACTGTTTCTGCTGGTCTCCCTCCTGACAGCAAATTAGCAAGGGATGCTTTGTGCTCTTTCTCCCAGTTTAGTCCTTTATTTTATTTATTTTTTTTTGCTAGAAATCCCAAGCCCATCTCAACCAGGACCCTCTCCTTTTTGCAGTTGCACCAACTCGACAGTGAGCTGGGATATGATGGGCTTCACTACTTAGGTGCTGTTGTATCATTATAATCTTAATTAAAAAGAGTCCCTCAAATATTGTAACTTGATAGCAAGTCTGGCAAGCAAGTAAAGTAACAAATTATTGTCCTGAGTATAGAAGAGCACTGGTATTTTGCAGGTCGGTAAAGGATTTTTCTCTCATGGTTGTTTCTGGAAATGGCTGAGTAATTTTTTAAGGTTGTTGGTTGGTTTTGATAAAAGAACAAGTTGGAAAAGTGCTTCTGATGTTTTTTTTTTTTTTTTTCTGAGAATCTTTGGGGAAATTATTTTCATCTTTAAGGTCACATTATGTTTGTTTCCCATGCTCTGTTTATCTAACATTTAAATATCTGCCTTTGCAGTTTTCAAAAGAAATGACTGCAGAGTCTCATTAGGACTACCGGAGTCAGTTTTTATAGTACAAACATTTCATCTGAGTCGAGAAGATTTAATTCTTAGTGTATAACTAAGAAATGCGATTGTGCACTTTAAGAGGTGGTAAATGGGATGAATTGAAATGAGCATTTCTTATACTCGCTGAAGTCCAGTGTTCCAGTACGATGTATTAGAAGCCGGATTGGTTTAACTGGAAGCAGAAGTCTTAATTTCTAACTCCTAGTAAGCACTGAATGTTAAAATGTGTGTAACTGGTTAAAATAAATTCTCACTCTTCCCCTTTTAGGAGGATTGAGGTTTTTTTTCTTTGCTTAGATGTTACCTCTTTTGCCTTGACATCAGGTGAATGTTCAGGCATGATAAAATTTCAAATAAAATAGATCCTCAGAATAATCTGCCCCTTGGTTCTGAGAACAGTTTGGATCACACTTTCCTATTGTAAAGGGAATATTTGAAGTTTGATCTTGAATAGCTGGGTCCAGATCCTGCTGCTGACTTGTGTGTGTGCTTGGACCTGTACATTCCATTTTAGCAGAGAATTTAATGTGTATGTAATTTCTGGCTTTGCTAGGGAGTAGGAGAACATTTTAGAGGTTGCTTTTAAATAAACTTGTTCTTCACAATTACTGGAATAAAACAAAAAAAGTGACAGTGGAATTAAATTGTCTTTCACAATTAATTCTGATGAAATTCATTCATTCCTGTTTCAATATTTTATTATAGTCATAGTTTTCCTTTGTGAGAAGAATCATTTTCTAAGGGTGGATAGTTTCAATAGTCTGTTTAATTTGACATTTCTAATTTTTTTGAAGATGATTCATTGCCTACCATCCTTTCAGAGCATTTCTCCAATTTGTGACTTTTTGACTTTTTAATATTCCATATATAATGACAACTAACATGGTCCTGATGTGCTGCAATACCCTAAAAGCCTTTATGAAGAATTGAAGGAGTCATGTTTGGTAACTTAATGTCTTCCACATGCAGTAAATGCGTAGAAAATTTGTGTGATGTGGAGTGTGAACCATTTGTACAAGTTATGCATCATTTTGAGAATGAGACCCATCCTTGCTGCTTATGTCATCATCTATCCTTTTCTCTTCCATTGATCTGAATCAAAACTTAGTTTATTTTGAAAACTGCTACAGTTACTGTGATTTATGTTCTGCTCTAGAGTGGAGAGGGAGGTGAATGAAAAGACAACAAACATTCAAGATGAAAATTTTTGTGTTTTCTGACTCTTGATGAGTAACTTGTTTCTTTCATAAAATGTTCTATGTATAAAAAATTGGTGTAACATTAAATATTTACTATTATAAACATGAATATGTAAATTGGATTGCTGCTAATGATAGCTGGTTATAAATATACAATTGCCTATATTACCATTCAGCTCAACTACAATGGAAAGCAATATATATAAATGTTGAATCATCATGTTCAAAAATACACATTATCTTTCCTCTCAGCAGGAGGGGAAAGTTGTTAGGGCACTAGAAGACAGCAAATGGCCTAGGAAACAAGCACACTCACTTATATTCAAAGCTTATGCATGTCCACAATGACCCATTGACACACAGTACATCCCAAAACAGGCAAGAGCTGCAACACAGCCCTGGAACAGCACTTTGGAGATGTTTGTGCTAAGGCCCTTGCTTGCTTGTGCTCTTTCCTCATGCATACTGATTTTAAATTTCCCAAGGCTTGCTCTGCCTATTCTTGTTGGCAAGCAGGAGACTTAAGTGAAATGATCTACAACTACCTCGTGTCCCTCTCGTGCTTGCTTTTCTGGGTTTATACGGGGACTTATTTTGTCCATAATGTCATTACCTTGCTTTCTGTGAGGGAAACGCCACAAGGTGCCCATCTGCCAATGAGACAGATGGACTTGCAACACTTTCCTCTAGACTGCTGTGTCTCCTCCAGTGGTTTGTGTGTGTGCCATCCAAAAAAATGCTGGTGCAGGATCAACTGGGGAATATTTCTTCATTGGTGTCTGTGAAATAGCTGCCATAAACTCCTTTTTTCTTAGAGAACCTGCTTGGAAACATGGCATTTGCAGCTTTCTAAGATGACCTCACCTTTCCTTGTCTCCACTCCTGTGTCATGTACCTTGGCAGAGGGACTATTGGAGAGAGGACTCAAGACTGAGATGTTTGGCCATTCATGGCTCGTTTCTTCCTTTGCATTTCTGGAGAGGAAAATGCAGCATGGTAGCAGGTTTTCTGAAACTAACTTTCTAATAAGCCAGCTGGCTGGCTAAGAATTTCAGAGCTGCTCAGCTGTTTGCTGTCTGAATTATGGAGGGCAGTCAATATGAAACCTGGAATATTTTTCCCTATATGCTATTTAACATCTGTCTTCAGTATTTCAGTATGAAACAGACTAAGACTTTAGTGTCTCCAAGGGACTGGCAAGAGAGATTAACTAATGCTGGCATTAAATATGGAGCAGTTGGTTCAGGAGATGTATTGGAGAAGGATCTTGGATTCAGAGCCCATGGCTGGGGCTGAAGTTACCAATGACATGAGGGCTCAGGCGCAAAGTTCTTCCCCATCAGGGAACTGAGGATAATGGTGAGATTCAGATGTGAAAGTTGAATGTTATTGACAACAAAATGTAGCCTTGTGGTGATTTCTTGCTGAGAAGCATCTTGGGCAGAAGTATGCAGAGATAAAAAAAAAAAGGGGCTTTAAATCCCATTTTTTCCTTTCGTAGGGACATGATTCTAAAAACCATTAACAGAGGGAATGTATGCAGAGAAAAAAAGCTGCAAAGAAAGAATTATTTCTGCTAATAGACAGAGTCCCACTGGAAAAAAAGCTATGCATGTCTGGAAGTATTTTATATGCAAAAGGTTTGATAACTTGAATGAAAAAAAAATCTTACTGAGAAATGAGAGTTTGATTGTTAATCAAATAGAGGATTTTCATTTAGTTTCTTTTTTAGTTCAAAGAGCCAAATAGCTAGAACTTTCTCCTTCCTTTCCCTCCCTTCCATTTTTCATTTCTTATCTTTGTAATTTTTTCAAAGCTGAAGTAGTTCAAAGAAAATGACCCTTTGCATTTGGATGGAAAGAAATAGAGAAGCAGGAAGAAAAGACTTGATCATTGTTTTTTGCTTCAAAACTTGTTTCCCCTTTCTTACATAAAAATGAAAATTACAATTCAAATGGAAATGTACCATTCAAAAACTTGGAAAAGGAGGCAGTTTTTTCTCCTCTATTCCTTAACATTTACTGTCTCTGTAATGCATCTTACCATACTAGGACTCTTTGCTATTTAACTTTGCTCATTGCTGTGGACTCAAACCCCTTTATCAAATAGTGGATTTGGTCTTAAATCACCAAAGTGACTGCACATTTGTCAGCATCATTTTTAGCATGCTGGTTTGATCAGGTGATGCTATTGAGATTTCTATTGTTACTCTGCACTATCTTTCATGCCTTGCAGTTTGCACTGTTCATATAAATTGCTCCCAAATAGGGTATTCAAAGCCAAATTTAAACACATAACTATGGGAGCATAGTACATAACAACCTACAATGAAATTCAAGAGCTATTGGAAGTTAAGATCATCTCTGGCTTGGAAAAACCTAATGAATGGTAAATGCAATTCAGTTCAGCTAAATGTTGAATAATGAGCCCAGAAACAATGATGAAAAGGCTGATCTGATGAAAGGGTGGCAGTGAAGAATAAGTGTGGGTGGTATTAGAGGTATGTCACTTAAAATGCTGGAGCAACAATTTAGACTGTTTCAAAGGAAGAGCTGAGGCAAAAGCGAGTCTTTACTTGGACTTGTGAAGTGGTGAATGGAGAGCATTTCCCATAATGGACTGGAAAAATTAGTTAAATGTAAAGCTTAACTTAATCTCATGGTTTTCCTGAAATATTGCCTAAACCACTAGGGAGAAGTGGGATTGTCAGCTTAATGAATGCCTATAACTTGTTTGAAATACTCGGTCAAGGCAACAGGATTGTCACTAACTGGGGACTAAATTGGACTCTAGGTGGCCCACAAACATATATCTCCTGGCACCTGCATGCATTTGACTTGGTGAAGAACTGGATGGCTGCTCCTCCTGTCCTTACTCCCTAGCCTAATTTAGGTATGGCTGTGTGTAGGCAGGGCCTGTATCTTATGGCCAACACCCTGCCCTCTCCCACTGGGTGCTTTACTCTTCTGGCCACCCAAATGTGGCCACTCTCTCGGCCAGCTCTCAATGTGGAGAACTTGAGGTTTGCATCCTAGTGGAGAGGCTACTTCTGGGAGTGAGAAGGGCAGCTCTTCCAGCATATGAGAAGCATCCAGCAAGGGTAGGAATTGGTGTTTTGCTTCTTTTTCATCAGGCTAGAAAAGGTAGGGGAAAGAATAACAGATTTCTTTGTAAGCCAATGAGCAAAGCCTGTGTTTTATGCGGATGTCCACTCTCTCCCCTTCTCCCTTGTTTGCAAATAGGTGGAGGAAAATATTGAGCTTTTAACTCTGGGGAGTTTTGGTATTTCCAGCTGTAGCTTGGTGTGTGTGTGTGTTGGTTTTATTTTTTTTTTTCTCCTCCTGTTAAAATGGGAGATTTTTCCTTAGGATCTTTCTAGCTAAGCTTAAATTAACATTGATGTTTCTGTGAAAGCCTTTGATTGCAATGCAGCATTTCACAAGGGGAAAAGTTTTACACAGGAGAGAGAACTTTTGGCAAGTTCCAGATGTTGACACAATAGCTTTCTTGGGAAGGATAGTTCATATTAGAGAAGCTTTTTTTATTGCAGTACAAGTTGGACATACAAACACAAGAGTGCTTTCCACTTTGCTGAAGAGACTTTACAGTTTGTGTGGATGCTAAATACTAACATGCTATCCTCTAGCATTCAGTTTGCTTGAGTCTTACTGTGCCTGCTCTCAGGATCATTTCTCATATGTGTTGGTTTTTAGAGTTTCCTCTGAAACTCAGAGTGATGGAGAAGGAAAAATGAAGCTTGGAAACTGTAGACACTCAGAGTTAATGAGGCAGCCTAAATTATATTGGAAATGGTTGTAGGGAAGGCAAGGGTGAAGAATGGAGCATGTTTGAAGAAAAAAGTGACATGAGGCTGAGTCATTGCTGTGCTTCTCCCCTTTCAAACACCACTGATTCACAGATAGTTGGAGGGAATTGTTAATATAAAAACATTCATCCTGTGGTCTGATTAATGCTTCTTCAAAACCTGTTTTCCCTGAGAAAAGCATGCAACTCTACTCAGCCTTGGTTAGAGGCTTTAACACACCTTAAATGAAGTAATGTGTTCTTGGCTACGAGCAGATACTAGCAGGGGTAGCACTTAGTTTGTCAACCCCAATGTGCTCTGTAAGCAATTTCTTTAGAAGCCTTAAATTGAGAGAAAACCAACTCTGTTTTAGCAGCCTTTCCTTCCCTTGTCCTCTCTGCAGTCTCATGCTTGTCTTGCAAGTGAATGAACTGCGAGCAAAAATGCTGTCCACCTAAAATATAATTTGCTCTGCGTGATGCTGAATGAATAATTTATTGAACTAACTGTTTGAGTACAGCATGTCTGAGCGCTTGATCAGATATCCCTGACTGCTTGGATGGGCGACAGGGAAAGCCAAATGAGCTTTATACTGCCACAAAAGCCAACGAGGGAAGAAAGAGCAGTGAAATACCCCTTCTTGCTCCCCAAAGGCTCTCATGTGGGTCAGGATACAGAGAAAATGACAGTGCTTGGCAAAGGATTCACTGAGTCTTATGGTAACTTTATTTTAAGCCATTTTTGTCTCCATTATATTTAATGTTGCTCCTTGTATGTGGAATTTCAGCTAGTTTATTCAATAAATTAAAAATATCATAAGGCAACTTCAAGCATTATTTGATGTGTTTTATTTGCTGGAGCATAGACAGTATTTGTGTCAATGATGCTGTGTATTCTAAAATGCATGGCACATAAAATTATTGATCCTTTCAAGACGCCCAAATGATTTTTACCTTAGCCTCAGGCTCTATTAGCAGTGTGGAAAATTGAAACAGGCTCTCAAGTAAAAACTAGCATGAGATTGAAACTACAACCAAAGAGCTGTCAAGTGGAGAAATGCTTATGAATTGTAATGAGCATGATCTAAAGATGACATTATGCTTTAGGAGCTTGGTTAAATCTTCCTTCCTGCCATATGACTCACAAAGGTCCCTTAACACATAACAAAAACTAAATAAGAGCAGTTCTAGGAGAAGTATTTAGAAGTGATGCACATCAAAAATAGTGAGCTTACTGTGTGGTGGGGAAGGGGACAGAAGAGGTCCGGAGGGATGTCCCAAATTATGAGGCTGGCTTAAGTCATAAGGGATGTAGCTTGTATGGAAACTGTCTTTTATGATTGCATTTTCTCAGTGTTACTTCTAAAACATGGCTTTTCACTTCCCCATATATCTATATTAAGGTCAGGCATTGATATCTTTGGCAAGAGATCATTTTTGCCATTTTGTGTCTAGTGTGTTATCACCTTTCTTGTGTTGGGTGAAAGAAAATCTTTTGCTTCCTGACATTTTCTCAAACACCTTTTCACAGGATTTTCCATTTAGCAAATATTAGCATTTATTACTACTAACACAGAGACAGTAAATGCTGTTACTGTGACCTGTATGATTGAAGCTGAGGGCCTCGTTTAATCCATAACATTTTCTACTTCCAGGCATAGTCTATAAATACTGTAAAGCAGCATTTCAGGTGGAGAACTACTGTTTCCTTGAGGCTGTAGATATTTTCTCCATTCAACTCTTTCATAAAACTTTGGCTCTTTACAGAGGTGGGAAGGAGGGCGAAAGTCCCAGCAGAAGGTTTAGAGTGCAGAATGTTTTCATTTACTTGGCTATCTGGAAGGAATGTTCTAACCTTTGACAAAACAAGTAGATAATTTTTTTTAATTGCTCCCATGTTGCCAGAGTGGATGAGAAATGCATTCAGCAGCAGGTTCAGGAGCATTTCTAGCATTAGAAGAAAGATTTCATCACAGCTGTACTCTGGCACTGCTAATATCAACTTCTTGGATGTCTTCCAGGTTATATCTGTTTGGGTTTGCTGCCAAAGGAAACTATTTGGTTTTTACTATTGTCAGCACCGTGGAGATCATGCGGATACAGAAAGACGAACTGACATTTTGAAACATTTGAGAATATATACACTAGAAAATCATGTGCAATGAGGCTTGCAGAGCAAGGGAGTGCTGGCTGTTTCTGAATTCCTTATCAATATCTGAACAAATAATTGGAAAAGTCTTATTTTAAATTGCAAGTTATTGTAGAATCCACTGAGGAAAAGCAAATACTGAAACTGGAGTAGCCTTTATAACCACTCCTTTGAGTGCATTTCAAGTAGGTAGCCACTCTTATAGCAGAAAGACTTTAATACTCTTTAAGATATTCCCTCTCTTGCAAGCATACACTTCATTAGTAAGATATAAGCCCATCAAGCAGCCATTTTTAGATTGCTATAAACTGAGTAAACTGAAACATGATTGATTGATCTTCCTGAGAGAGATATTAGTAATTAAACTGTGATGCCTTTGAGATAGCTCACAGTATAAAAACTGATTTACAATATATCTATCTAAACTACTAGTGATTAATTAGATTTGGGTCTTTTGCAAGTTCTGTGCTCGCTCCTTGATGGGAGGAAGGACAGAGTCTGGCCAGGTGTGCAAGTGAGGCTTGGGACAGATTTGATGTTCAGTTTTTCTGTGTCTTGTTCAGTTGCTTGATATTTACTCATGGGATGAAGGCTGTGGTTGCAGAGATGAGGAATCTAGCAGTCCAGCACTGTCAGTGCACTCTTAGAAGCATTCTGCCTTGTTCTCTTCTGAGAGTGTTGAACCTCATATTTCTCTTGTCAACCCACTGGTGCTATCTTTGTGTGTGCCAAATATGTTTTATTATGAAAATATATGTTCAGGTCAGCTGTAGGTTCAGCAGGCCAGTGAGTATGAAGAAAATGAATTACTTATCTGCTTTGTTTGGAAAATATCTTCAAAGCTATTTATTTTGACTTTTGATTTACATGTCTGGCTAGCAATAGTATTAGCTCCAACAAGTTATAACACGAAAGAGATGTATCCGAGAACTGATCTGTTTGTTGAAACTTAGATGTCCAGGTCAAGGAGCCTTTGTAATTGACTAGTTTCTAAATGAAAATCAAAGTTCTTGAAGGCTTGATAACAGTACATGTAAGATAAAAACATTTTGGAAGGCTGAGAAAGGTCTCTTTAAATATTGCCTACTTTCAGCACAGTATTCCCTCCCTACCCTACTCTGTATAATTCTTTATTCCTTGATATGAAGTAAAGGCTATTGCTCTAAAATACATTGTCTTCTGTTCAGAGGGCAGCAGAAAACCAGACTCCTATTCAGAAACTTTTATAAAGCATCTTTAGGCATTAAATTTAACACGAGAATGTAATCTCAAGCTCAGGGCAAAAAAGAGGTGGTCGTGCCAGGTTGTGTCTTATCACTTGCAGTGTCTTCATCAGAGTAAACAGGTAGGGTTGTAATTACATTTCTGAAACATTTCTCCAATAGAGAATTATTGCTCCCTGATTAAAACCTAGTCCTTGTGATAGAGGTTTAGTGCTTAGAACTAATTTGGAAACAGATGCCAGCAGTTATATCATTTCATCTTTCATTTTTGGGCCATTTAAAATCATATTGGCTTGTAAAAGACTTTTAAATGAATACGGTATTGTTTTAAAACCATTGAGATCTTGAAGGAGACTTTTGTCCTCTGGTGCATCAGGAGCACTCAGCTCTGGGAACTGCCAAGGGCAAAAGGAAGGAGACTGAGCGGATGAGGAAGCTCTTGGTGCAGACTCAAAGATGGAGTTGTCCAAGGAACCCAGGGGAGATGGAGCAAAGGTGTCCAGCTTGCAACAAGGCTGAAGAAATAACTTGTCCTTTGGGGATGCTATAGAAAGGTTTGTTTCACTGGTACCTACCATCTTTAATTTTATGTTTTTGCAAGTTCTTTGGTCTAAGTTATCAAGATTTTTGAGGGTGAGAAACCCCTGGGATGTTGAGGGCAGAGGCTGGGGCTCCATCAGAGCTGGGATCCTGTGCAGGGCTTTGTGCTGTCTCCTATGTATGTGGACAGCTACATTGCTGTAAAAACATCTGAATATTCTCAGATTTAGCTCACAAAGATAGCATTAAAAAAAGGCAGTGGGCCAAATGTTGCCAAATCAACAGGAATGTTTGGCTATTGGTATATGGATTTCTACTAAAGAATATTTAAAGTATTTGTGCCCTGCTGCTATTGCTTGCTTGGAGAAGTACGAATCTGCAATATGTTAAAGATTGCCAGTGTTGCTTTAGTTCTGGAAGGTGATCCTGAAGATTTCCCCAGCCATGGCTGGGGCTACCTGAAAGGACACTGTTTTAGGGTTTGGACATTAAAGGGAATAGTGATAATACAGTTCTCCCCTAGAATAGTTAAGAAATGTGATTTATTCCTGATGTTTTGCGATTAGTAAGCTGTTAAAACCTGAAACTTTCACATTTGCTGTTTTACATTTAATTAACGTGACTGTGGTGTTCAAGGATATTATGTGTACCTGCTAATGTGTGATGGAGTGATGATCAGGCAGCTACAAAAGTGGGGAAGGTTGAGAGAATGCATTGGACCATGTTCTCCAGAGAGGCTGTGCAATTTCCTTTTGTGGAGATGCTCAAAACTCACCTGGTCATAGTCCCGTGCAAGGTGCTCTAGGTGACCCTGCTTGAGCGAGGGGGCTTGATCTGGTGATCTTCAGATGTCACAACCAACTTTAACCAGTCTGTGACTCTGTGAAAAACTGTACAATTTCAGTCTTTTGTGAAGGATTGAGAGTACTGCTCAAGGAAGAAATGAAGGTTAGAAAACGTGTTTTCTTTTTTTCATCTAAGAACTTTCATTAAAGCATGCCTGTGTAACATCATTTCTAATTAGAGATGCTCTCTGTAGTGTTGTGTGCAAGGTTTATTATGGATCTGGCAGTTATGCAAATTGTTTTTGAAAGTACAGCTGTTACCTGTTTTTCAAAGGAGAGCTTTATGGCTGAAAATGTGTTTTCTCCAGTATTAGAAGAGAGCCAAAGTTGAAAAGAAGCTTCAGGTCAGAGTTTGGGCTTCAGGCAGATGATCAAGGCATTGAATGTGTTATGACTCGCTGAAATTTAGGCAACAAAAGGGGAAAAATGCATATTAATAAGATTTCACATGTCAGTCTAAGACAAACTCCTATGTTAAGGGCACTCAAGTATCTGATCTTTGCAGGTTTTACTTTAAAGGTCAAGATAGCAAAATTTCTTCACCTGATGTCTCCCTGTCATGTGGTAGTCAACCTGACAGACATTAAAATGTGCAAAGAAAATACTGCAACTTTCCAATGCCAATTAAAATTTATGCTCCAAGTTGAACTCCAAAGGCAGGCCAAAAAATACTCAATATAAAAAATCATGATCTTCTCAGACAGTCTTCTTTCTTTCTTAGAGAAAGGGAAAAGGAGCAATTGTGCATAGGGATGGTTTGATGCAGTTGCCTGGGACTGCATGCTTAGATATGTTGCTCTTGTGATGATTTTCTCCCAGCTTTTTAACTTTGTGCATTTCAAAATGCAATAGGATGGGGTGACTGGGATTTTTTTTCTGCTGGATTTTTTGCTAATTTCTAAAGACCAGAGCCTAACTAATATACAATTCTTTTGCTGCAATGCCTCAGCAAGTTCATGGGGCTGTTATTCGAAGAGCTCATTAGGGATCTAATCCATCTCGTGCTCCTGTTGTAATGGAAGTAAGAATTACAAGGATGATGAGATCTCCTTCATTTAGGAGGAAGAGGTGTAGAACTATTAAAACTCACCATCCTAATTAAGTTGTGGAGGAAGTGTGGGTAGGAACTTCATGGCATTTGCATTAATTAGAATTGGGTTGAGGATAGCAACAGTGACTAATAGAACAGTATATAGGAATCTTCCATTAGATGAAAGGCTACTGCAGTGTGTGTGTGTGTGTGTGTGTGTGTGTGTGTGTGTGTGTGTGTGTGTGTGTGTGTGTCTCTATCTTAGATTAGCAATAAAGGAATTCTATAATAATGGTACATAAATGTTGACAATGTTTGTGATAATACAAGAGATCGTGTAAGTATCAGACTGATATTTTGCACAATGTGATGTTGAATTTTTCTCCTCTATGCTTTTTTTGTGGAGTGCAGTGAAGAGGGAGGAAATACTTCCCAAATAAGATAATGAAATACACAAGAAGGAATTGATCTTTAGAATAGTGAAGTTCATCATTGTAACCTTAATTACAGACTATTTTCTGCATTCTTCTCGCACTTTAGTATGACAGCAGCCAGTTTTATGAAAATGTAGAATTCTTGCTTGAATGCCTCAAATTTTGCTTCAGTGCCCCCATCCATGAGCTTTGTACATCTAATAAGGACTTTTCTAGAATCCGTCTGGCTTGCTGTGGACAAATGGGAATGATTTATGAGAAGCTTTTAGAATGTTAAAAGCATATTTCATACATTACAAGTGGGTGTGAGCTGCCTCTTGATGGGGGTGGGAAGCATACTTAGAGTCTTTATTACCTGTTCGACATACTGCATTACCACACAGATATTAACTAATCATTTCAGTAACTCGAAGGTAAATTAATAAATGCTTCTAAACCCAATTCTATACCAGGGGAAATTGATGGATTGTCTTGACCCTTGCAAGAACAGAGTGGGCAGAGCTGGGAGCAGTCAGTTATTTCTCTGGCATAACTTGATATGAGTTTTTTGTAGTTCCTTTGCTATCTAGTGCACTGAACACTCATAAAAAAGCAGCTGTGCCAGTCAGATGTTGGCACCTGTAGTGTTTGTTTTAGATTCTTTTTCACAGTTGTGCTGTTGGAGGGTTTTGTGGGAGCTTCCTTAAGAAGTAATCTTGATGTTAGCCTTGTCTTTGGCATTTAGATGAAGCCTGCAGTCTTTTCTGCCTCTAAGAAGCAGAATGCTTGGGACTAGCTCTGAAGCAGACACCTGTTTATCCTGCACATGGGATTCCTATTCTATAAACAGATGGTTTATGTGTGTTTTGCTGTAGCCAAGCAGTAAATATGACCCCACTTTGGTAAATGTTTGATTTGAGCCTGTTTTTGAGGCACCTGCAAGTTCAAATTGTTGGGTGATAAGTGTAATTCTGTTCTAATGAGTTCTTAAAACTTCACATCACCTGTAATTAACCAACCTATTAGCAAATACCACTGTTGCAACATTCTGCCTATTAGGTGTGAAAAGTAGCAGTGCACTGAGCATCTGTTTTAATTTGTCTTCCTAGGTTTGTAGTGAAACGACCTTCCTCTTTACTTTAGTAGGAGCTTGTTTGGTTTTAACTGTATTAATGTAAGTTATGGTTCCTAGGAAGAACAGATGGTATATTTGTAAGGCAGAGACATAGCACAGTTAAGCAGGGGTAAGTCTTGGGAATGTGAAGAGATTTACTTCTGCCCCAGTTATGCCCTTTTTAAAGCTCAGAGCCAGCTCTGAGCTGGAAACTCATGGTAACGTTTACTTCCTTCAGTTTGTAAATTTTGAGAGCGAGAGATTAAGTGTGAGAACAGCAAAAGGTGGTCACACCTGACACTGCTAAAGATTTCATAAAGGTATTTCAGAATGAACTATGTGTACTATGTATATCCATTTTGTGCACTGGATAAATACTAATGACCTACCCAATAGGAAAGTGATGGAATAAGGTCTGTTCTGCTGGCCTTTGGGCATATCATAATCAATACTTCCTATATTTTAGCATAATTGCTGCTTCAAAGGACATATTCTGTTGAAAATTTTTTCCAGTGCTCAGATGATTCTTTCTCCAATTTTGCAGTAGAATAAGGAAGTGAACTACTTATTGCTTTCTCTAGTTCAGATGTTACTAGGAGTGTTTGTATGTGCCTGAGACATACAACAGACTAGCAAGAGTTTGGGAAATTCTTTTCATTACTCTCATTTCCTCTTCCCTTAACACAGTTACTTAAGCTGCATGATAGTGATTAAATATACCCTTTAGATATTTTTTGTCCTACAGCAGCATAATTAAGCTGATATGGCTATATTCACGTTTTTTTCAGTGGAAAATCCACCACCATTGTGGACCGTGTTATGTGTGGGTAGACTTCTTTTAAGGGTTTTAAATTGGATCCATTTCACGTAACTGCATATGGCAAATAATTCAATGTAAAAATAAACATCTTGTCCATGTAAATACCACTGATTTCAACTGACTTGTGTTTGTGTTTCTTGAGAGCAATTACTGTCTGTCAGCTTGTTGTATATGTATTTCCTGATGTCTTGAGGGGAAAAAAATATTTCTGAGCTTAGATTTTCTTTAAATTCTTTGCCCTTTTAGTAGGGAATAGTGTCTTTGATTCTAGTTATAGGTAAAGATTAGTAATCAAAATGCATTAGAAAATTTAGATTTATTGCTAATCGCAAGTTAGCCATGTACAGAGGTCATTTTAAATACTGGAAAGCTCCAAACCTACATAGATAATTATTAACCAGTGTTGTTTAAGAGCATTAGAGAGGGGGGGAAAAAACATCCCCAAATGCACACCTGGATGATGCTTGCTCAATATGAATCATTGAGCACTATGCAAGCTGTTACTGTGAAGCATTCATCCAGTGCTTGTCAAAGAGTAGTAAAATCAAGAAAAATATGCAAATATTTTCTAAATACCCAGAAAACATAAAATCATACCATCTTTTTGGTTCAACAAATTCAGTCCTTGGTGTTTCTTGAAGTGTACTTTGTATTATTCTTAGTTTTATTCTTAGTTTAAATGAGAATGTGTAGAAAATTATTTTTGAATGAAGATGGAGTTTCTTAAAAGATTGATCATGGGAATATAAACTCATATTGTCCCCACTGAAACTTAAGGACAAAATTGAAAAGTAGATGTCTCTTTGACCTTGCTATCAGAAATAAAACTATTTTGAAGCATTGGATTAACTATAAAGGTTGGGAAAAAGATCTGGAATAAAGATTTCAAAGAAACTCAAAATTGTGAGTTTTTTAGTCAAACCTAATGAGGATAAAATTAAAATGAAATTTTATGTGCTATCAAGAAAGTGATTCACAAAGTTAAAGACCGTATAATAATTTCGAATATCTGCAAATGATAAAGTACACCTGCTAATGGATTTTGCAAATGTCTAGCAGTGTGACTCAAAAGAACATAACATATTCTTCCTTGTAAGTACTAAATCTTTCTAACGAAGAGCAGCCTCCTCCAAATTCTTAGTTGTAGGAAACAGAACAAGTAGTCAGTATTTTAGAAAGGAGAGGGGAAAGGAACCTACTGAATGTTAAGATATAGAGTGAATAGCTACACTTGAATGTTTTCCTTCTGGGAAAAAAAAGACACTTCTGGCTATCTGAAGCGGCAAATGTCTTTCATCAGCATTCTCATAATACTGATCTCAGATACACTTAGTAAGTTTAACTCCTAAACATTATATGTACAAGTGTGTACATATAGATAGATGGTAGATACCATAAAAAATAACTTGGAAAGAATTCTTGTGGACATGCTTTGGTGCATCAAGAAATTGGATTTTCAGGTTCTTATTGTACTTGCTATCAACTTGGCCTTGAATCAAGTACGTCCCTGATGATGTGCTACTATCTCTTGCCTTTCTGATCCCACCACAAAGCATTATAAAGGCTGTACTTTGAACAGGGACTTTGGTTCTGAGAAGAATAGAGAGAAGAAAACCCAAAAGTCTCCCCAAAACTCAGAGATGCAGAGGAGAGAAAACCAATCCACATGTAACTTCTCTAAGATTACTTTTTATTCAGTGAGAAAAAAGTCATTGTGTAATGTTTATTTGGGTTGAAATATAATTTTCAAGTTTCAAGAAGAAATAAAGTTCTCTATCTTAAAAGTTATATAAAATAAGAAAGCTGTACTACTAGAACAATTGTTTGACTGGACAGCTGGATTTCTAAAAAATTGAGTGCATGCTTTATTTCACTGACTACAATGGGACTACTTGTGTCCTTTGAATTTCAGGTGTGCTTAAGTGCCTTTTTGAAGCGAGTCCAAGAGTAAATGTCTTTACTTGAATCTTGTAAGTGGTAATGTAGAAATGGGGAGAGTCTGGGGAAATGGATTATGTCTGGAGGGGGAAAAATGATGGCAAGGTGATCTAGCTGAGCATGCAGAGACAAAGGAATCAAGGAAAAATGTCCACCTGGACAGTTTCTTGTTACTGCGTGACCCAAATATTCTCTATGCTCTTCCTGTGGCACAGCAGCTTCCTGAGAAGGATGTCTGACACTCTATATGAAAACTTAACTCACTGTTGAGAAGGTGGCTTGTGGTTTGGATACTGAGAAACAGGTATTCAGACCTTCTATATGTGCCACTACTGTTCCTACAGGCCACTGCTCTCTAGCGGTGTATTGCAGTCCAAAGCAAGTGTTGTTTTTTTTTTTTTTGTTTTTTTGTTTTTTTTTTTTTTTTTGATTGCTCAAACTGTTTATGTGTGGAATGTAAGGGAGGCAAATGTATCAACATGATGCCATTGCCTGGTGCTGTAAGAAAGCAGAGTGTCTTACAGGTTTCCTCTGTGGTCTTACAGGGCTTGGCACAACTTCAGTTGTGCATCTTTCAGGTGCTCTCATCCCATTTTGAAGAGCTTTTATTTCCCTCCTACTTGCTTCTGCGGTAGTGGCATAGTTTGTAATGTAAGTAAAACCTGGTATGAGAAGACATGTACAAGTGCCTTGGATCTTCCAATAGTGAAAATGCTCCTGGGCTTTTTGATGTGACCTGAGACGATTTCTGAGAGGCTTTGTGATCTGACATGATATGAAGGGGATCCACGTGTAGAGACTCAGCTGAGAGGAGCAGCCCTTTGTGGTAGGATGTGGGGAGCCCGGGGCACTCTCCTGGATTCAGGACAGTTCTCCAGGGTCATTTTAGAAAAGCTTTGGGAGGATGGAGCTGCTGAATTGCGAAGGTGATACGTGAGCTGAAACTCATGGTGGGTACATGGAGACAAAAGGGAGCGCTATGAGGTGTATCACTTGACTTCAGAGCAGGGCTACCTGGTTGGGAAAAGGTAGCAAGGCCACATCAGGACATGGTTTATGGCTCTTTGTGTGCCCCTGTGATCCTCCACAGCCTCTTGTAAATATCCTATTGTCCTGGGAGAACTTAGCCCTTAAGTCTGATGGCTATAATGTGACCCAAATGACAGTTATTTGGTCTAAAATATTTGAATTTGGTCTAAAATTGTTATGGTGTTGTGCAGGTGGGGGGGAGAGATGGAGATGCTAGTAGTGTCCTTTGATAGTTGGTTATTTAGCCTTATTACCTAATGTTTCTGGAAAAATAGCTTCCAAATGTTTATATCTGACTTCAGCGTGGAGGAGGCAAGCTGTTAAGCTCGAGATAGTTGTGCAGCTGCTACTGTGTTGGTTTCTGAATAATAATGTACAATAATAGCATGCATCTGAAGTGACCTCTCAGGAAAGTAAAGCTCATGTAACTCGGAATATCTTATTAAGCACTCTGTATATGAATCCTTACAGCTATAATTTTTAATGGGATGTTCAATCAGGTTTGTCATGTAATAGGTAGTGATAAAGATATTCTAGTGATCAAACAGCAATGGGGAAAGCTGTTAACTTCCACATTCTTGTTTAAGTGCAAAATAGTTACCAGCCATAATTTGCTAAAGAAAAAAAGGTTGGAACTGGAGAAGAAAACTGACTTCTCTTCTACAGAGGTATAAGGCAAAAAATATTTGACAGTTAATTTGGAAATTATGTCCATTTTAAGCAGTAGGAAAGGCATATGGTTTGAACTGAACTTGCTCAGAGGTTTGCTAATGGAGCCAGCTCCACTAGCCGCAGCCTGGGATATAGGGAAGACCCATCTGGCATGGGGGGCTGAGCCCAGTGTAGCTGGCGTCTAAACAAAAGCGCCTGTGTGCTATCTGCAGGTAGGACTGACAGCTTAAGGTCCCCACCTTAAGAAACCTGAATGTAGCACAGGAGAGTTGGGACAAGGAAAATGTTTTTTTTTGCTGCTTTTATTCTCTTGGGAATGCAACTCAGTGCAAGAGGCTATTGCAAGGTAAATAAATGCTATTAAGTACCTAGGGGCAGGTCTGATTTGTGTTTGCATTGAGTCCTCTTCTAGTGTTACTACCTATAGGAGGCAGCTTTGGATTTTGTGTGCAAGTGAATGGCTAGGGGATGAAGGAGATTCTGGAAGATGCTCATCTTGGATCTGACCTACCCTCCACTTTCTTCATCTCTTTGAAGGCAGATGCCCTGCTTTTCCTCCAGAGCTCTTGCACTTGTAAACTGTTACTCAAGTCCGTAAGTATCTTGCCTAGCTGAAGATATTGGGATGGAGCATTGTATGTTCTATGGCCTAATTCACAAGTACTTGGTGGTACCTTGGTTTGAACTGAATGTACTTATGGCCCTGTACACTGGCCCCGAATTTGTGGTGGTTACAAAGTGGAGTTTCACAAGCTGTGACCAAGTATTGTTCACAAAGTCTGTGTTTAAGGTTAACATGAGACAATTTTCCTCTGTACTGCAATATTTGTAAATTCGTGCTTTACCAAATACAGGAAAATCGTATTTCTTTCTGACAGCGTAGTATGAGCTTGGCATCCTGACTGCACTTCAATCTTGTTTGCTATGAAGGTTCTGTGTTCTCCTTATGAAATGTTTAAATAATAAAATGCATTTTTAATATTTAAATTGTTCAAGCTGTTTTTCTTAATTACTTGGGAGCTAAGGGGCATTTGAGTGTTTGCAACAAGTTGGCCAAACAGCAGGTATTTCTTTGCCCTCATGTCACTTTTTCTTTTGATTTTTATCTGAATTTTTCAGAGGTTGTAGTGGAAGTAGCACAGCCTGGAGAGGCCTGAAATGTACAATGCTGCAAACAAACAGCAGGAGCATAGTCTAGCAGGGTTTATGCCACTGCATAAGACTGGTGTCAAAAATAATGAGACAAAATAAAAAGGAGCATTCTGTGTGCTCCCCTAAGAAAAAGGGAGAATTACATTTATTATCAACAGAAGGAACTAGGAGTGGAAATGAACTGAATTATAGAAGCCTTAGCTGTAATAAAAGTTAGAAAGGCAATAAGTGAGATGCATCAGTAGAGAAGAAAGAGCAAACAGCTTTTGCAGTATTTATTAATAAACGACAAGTCACAAAGATTAAAAGGTAAGTGACTAGTTTGGGGAAGGACTATGTGAATTTGCTGTACAGAAGCTTATTTGAGACATGAAAAGATGTCCATGAAATAGAGTGTTTTTGTTGTATTCCTTCTTGACTATTCTTTCAGCTGAAATGTGGTGTAATTAGGTTAGTTTTTTTGAGATATGAGTAATGACTGATTTGTGTAGCTGTTGCTGCACTTAAAATCTAAACTGAGTGCTTGTTAGAATAGTCCTTGTTAGTTAATTTGCCAGTTGAAAATAGTCCCATTGGGGTAGAAATATAGGGAAAAGACTTCTTTGGCTCCTGAATTAATTAGGTAGGTGGAAAATTGGGTAGTTATAAACCTTCCATCCATTTTTCACCTAAAGCATTAAGCTATCTGTAAATCCTTTAGTTTTAATAGGATTGCTCATTATTCAGTGGCCTTTCTTGGTGCTACATAGAAGGAGATGTTTCTGAAGGATCAGGCCTGCTGTGTAGAGGATGAGGTATGGGGTAGAGCTTCCAGTAGAAGACTGGTGAAGATGCCCCATCACCAAATCTCATGGTGTTTTGAGTGGCTTTACTTGCAGTTGCGGTCTGTGCCCCAAAGCACGCAGAGGAATGAAACAGTGGAAAATGATATGTGATGAGAGCAATTATTTATTAAAGCAGTAGACAAAAAAAGTCAAAACAAGTACTTTGGTGTGGAGAAATTTAAGG
The DNA here is from genome assembly GCA_032353885.1 of Nothura maculosa. Taxonomy (NCBI): domain Eukaryota; kingdom Metazoa; phylum Chordata; class Aves; order Tinamiformes; family Tinamidae; genus Nothura; species Nothura maculosa. Next base: position 3,383,631 of record JAUBOD010001105.1, read on the forward strand.
AGTTTTTGTTGTGCTGTAGCAGGAAGCATTTTGCATGGGGCAGACGCTGTTTTTTCTTAATACTGTCAGAACAACTCACTTGAGCATTTATTACTTTTTGAAACTCTTGTCATAAGCAATTCCTAGCCTTTTTAATGTTTACTTGTTAAGAGTGAGTATTGATTGCAGTGTTTTCCTTGTCTTCCCTTTAAGGCTGGAATGTTTGAGCTGACAAGTCAGTTCCTTTGCTCAAAATTAGACCTAAATTAGGCAAGTAAACAGCCAACTAACTTTCCACAGCAAGAGATGCACAACATGTGGTGCGCCACCTTTATGCTATGATGGAGGGTTTGCATTTTCTTTCTCTTTAGATAGTGTAGCCTACGTTTATAACTTCCTGGCTGGGTTATTACACAGAGTCCTTAGAGTGAATCACTAAATATATCCTCCTAGTGCTTCACGTCTTTCATTTTCTTCACTTTTAAGTCTGTTGACAGGATAAGACATAGTCCAGAACAGCCTTGTTCTTCTCAAGACTGAGAACACTCTATTCCAAGAAAGCTTAAGAGGGATCGTCACAAGATCTACAGAGAAAATTATCAAGGCTGGCTTTGTCTGACAAAGAGTAAGATAAGGATCAAAATCTGTCTTGCTGATATGAAATTATCAACTTGCAAAATGAAAGGGGATGCCACTTGTGAAATCCTCAAGACACAATACTGTATAATTCTAAACTGTTGCATTTAGTGTCTTGACGTTATAGTGTAAAGCACTCTGCAACTAACAGGAGCACAATGTAGGACTTAGAAAAATATTAAGAAAATTTTCTCGGTGCTCTTTTATCTGAGCATTCTAGCTGGTTCTTAATAGATTTTTATGTTCTTTAGCTTATGCTCAGTGCTTTTTTATTCCAAAGCACCTGAGCATGTGTCATATGTGTGTGCTCTTCCTCTACTAAAGGGGAAAAAATGTTGCTTTTTAGTTTGGTCAACTATCTTTTGAATGTCTGAAAGGCTATTTCAAGTCTTGTTTAGCTGTGTGTGTATTTGGGAGTTGAAAAATTCTTATTTCTAAAGTGTTTTTTAGTGTTTTTTAGTTGTGCTGCCTTCTAGTGACCATAGTTAAGTCTCCTTAAGAAGATGTTTTCAGAATCTGGAGAAAGGAGAGATTCACTTTGTTTATTCAATAGACAAACTGCATTGTAATTGTTAAGGAATCCTCAGTTGAGAGGAAGAAGCTTGGTTTGTTAATACATCAATAGTAATTTCTGCTGGTGCTGCATAAGTGGGCTATATATCTTACTAATGTAATCCTTATTAAAAGCTTTTCTCTTTTGATCAAATAGGATTCAAAAAAACTCCCACCAATTTATTTTGATGTTTTTCAAGAATTTGCCATTCTGTTTGTGATTAAGTCTGTGTTGCAGCACACCTGCTTCAGTTGGAATTAAGCATCTCTAGAAAGGGGGGTTTATTTGGGAAACTGCTTGTGTGTCTTAATTTTCAGTCCCTGGATGCAGTCTCTTTCCTGAAGCCCAGGAGCTTGTGTGGAGGGTAGGTATTGTAAGATATGTCAGAGCATGGAGCTACAGGGCTGGAAGGATTTATGAAATGGTTCATATTTACTGGCTCATTTTGAAGGCTTTATCAAAGGAGGTTGAGGTGCTCCAGAACATGAAAGGTAAGTGTTGAAAGAAGGCTTGCATTACAGCAAGTTTTACCATTTCCTTATGCTAGACTTCTGTATGTGCAAGTAATGTGTGAGGACCACAGGGAAGTGACTCCCTTGAATTCTGAATTTTGTGCACATCTTTCTAAGAGAAAGCATGTGCTCTCCAGATGCACAGCAGCAAGTCTGCTGTGTCACCCTGTGTTTTCACTTGCATTGACTTTATCAGTAGTGCTGTTGCTTCTATAGCACAGCTGTGCAATACTTGCACCAGGAGGCCAGCCCATTTCCAAAGACCTCAACTTTTTCCTTCTTTGATAACCAGCTGCTGATGTCAATGATAAACATTTCTGCAGCCTTTCTTTTTAACTCCTGACACCCTCATGCTGCATTGTTCATTCTGGTATGGTTAACTACAAGAAGATCTAAGGAAACATTTCTCCATGTAAAAATAGTTTTTTTGTCACACTTCAAAATGTCCCGATTTCATCTGATAGTTAGATGAGGACAGAAATATTGTTTCTTTCCTTCCATGTTTTTAGGAACAGGACTTCTTTTGTCTTTGATGATCTTCCATCTTTATAAGATGAAGCAGGATCTCTCATAAGCCCTACTAAACTAAGCTCATGACAAGAAAAGAGGTTTTGTTTTACATTAGCTTACTGCTTATCATATAATCGCCTAAAATTGCAGAGAGGATTCTTGAGAGCTTGACTACTTAGTCTTTCTGTGGAGAAATAGATTTTTATTTGGCTAATAAGTATCTGTGAGGGATGTGCATCCTGTAGACATTCTGAAGTGAGAGGCTTGCTGGAAGGCATGCCTTGTTCAAGAGGTCAAGTTGTCTTGTGCAAAAATTATATGGTTCTGCAGTAATAGAACAAGTTTGTGCATATAGCTGATCTTAAGCTGTATTATCCAGGGCTTGACACTGAATCTTTACAGATGTCTGTTTTGTTGTTGTTGACTTTTAATGTTTATTTTAAAATTAGGAGCAACAAACTGGGCCACAGCTTTATAGCGTGCTTTTAAACCTAAGCATAAACTGTACACACTAAGATTTGATTTATAGGCAGGGGAAGCATCAGCTGAGTCCAGGTTCATGCCCCAAGGTGTATCTTGGCAGTGACTGAACCTTACAGAGCGAGGACATATCTTGCATGGGAAGTGATTGCCTTTATCGAGAATCTTGAACCATCACCTATTATAAAGTGGGAAGAAGAGGATTCAAACTTGTGTAGTAATGTTGAAGATTTTATGAAACTTTTAGGGTTGAAAGTAAATTTTTATTTAGAAAAATATGGAGCTTTTTGTAAAGACTGGTCAACATAGTCCATATAGGAGAGCCAGCTTATATATGCATAAGCTAAACTGATGCAAAAAAGAACATGTAGACTGTAGATGTTCTCTCTACAGAAGCACGAAAGATCAAGCAGTGAGTTGAATGGGACAGTTGTGACTTCCTCTGTCTTCATCATAAATGGAAGCTTCAAGTTACCTTGTTATTCATATGTGTGGGGGAAAAGTATAAACCAATCCTACAGGTGAGCAGCTGGACATAGATTGTTACAAGCGTTGTTTAGTTTAAAATTAACATGCCATAATCCATATTAAAACATCATATGTAATATTTCATTGTGGTTATATACTTCTCATTAAGGCAAATTATATTACTGAGTTCTATTTAATAATGCACTGCACTGTAACAGTTGCAGAAATTTCAGTTAGGAATAAGCTTATGCCTGTAGGACAATTCAACATTTCCTTTCACTCTGCAAGAATTGAGAGAATTAAACTTCTTGGAGATGAGGCTTGATTTTACTAGTTGTGCATGTGCTGAGGTTCATATTTTTTTTAGGCATCTTTGCTGTCTCATCCATGGTCTATGTAATAACTTGCTTTGAGGCTCATGTCTGTGTGAAGATGAAAATGTCAGCAGGACAAGCTCTGCAACAGACAAATTGGTCCTGCTCTAACTGCCTTTTATCTATTTTTTCTAAATATTTAGGGAATTTCATATTCACTGCAGCTCATGTCAAACAACTTTAAATTCACCATAGTTCTGGGGATTTGAACATAGTAGATCATATCCTCATCTGAGAGCCTTATTTCTACTAACAAATTGGCCCAATAATGTAGTTTTCCTCCTTGTCCCCTATTACCTGGGATCAGTTGATGAACAATTCTTTGCCTCAGTTCTGCTGTCATGAAAAGACGCTCATCTGAAATGTCAGACTCTGGTTCAGTTGTGATATCACTGCTGTTCTCGGTGCTTTGCCTTACCTAGGGCACTGTTAAGCATTTTCATGTGCAAAAAACATGTGACTTGTCTGAGGGCTTATATTGTATGTGAAGAGTAGCAGCTGCATGGAGAAAGCAGGAGCATGCTTATAAAGTCAAATATTTTGATCCTACCTGTTTGGTGTTTTTGTGTGGGGTGTGTGTGTGTGTGTGTGTGTGTGTGTGTGTGTGTGTGTGTGTGCGCGCGTGCGTGTGCGTTTATGTGGAAAAAACAAGAAGCTTACCTAAAAAAGAAAAGATCTCCTGTTACAATCTTAAATGCCTGTAATTCCAAGCTAAAGATCATGTTCTTTGGTCCTTCGTTGTTCAATTTATACTGGAATAGCTAACTATAAACTGAGCAGAAACTGAAGATCAAGTTGATTCTGTAATTTCTGGATTGAGTCCTCTGGGGGGGGGGGGGGGGAAAGTCAGATAATTGCCATGAGCGACAAGGACCTAAATTCGCTGTGATGTTTAGGCTTCCAAAATACAAGCCTGGATATCAGCTAAGTTTTTTTCCCTTCCCTAATGCTAGTTAAAAATATTGCATCCATCTGGAGATGGTCAAGTGTCCTTTCTATTGGATGCATTGTATGGCATGTGAGAGTCCAGAACTGTCATTTCTCATATGGACACCAAGAAGTGGCAGAGATGGAGGACTGAAAAAATGAATGCATTGAGAAACATTTCATAATCTATTTAAAAATTTATACAATGCCAGACCTGGTTTATGAAGCCACTGGAAATTCTTTATATGTGTAAGTTTCAGTTTTTTGCAATTGACCGCCTTTTCCATAGTGTGTTGGGCTACATTGATAAGCATATTGTATGTCTGTTTTCCAGTTTTTTGCTTTTTACTGGGCAAGTGAAAGGATGAAGAATATGTCAAAAGTGAAGACAAATGAATAAAAAAGTCAAATGCTGTGTGAAATGAAAACACACTTTTTTGCTAAGGCCATTGAGAATTCTTGGTGAAACAGAAGGTGTAACATATTTACAGGTACCTCCTTGTTGCCTGTTACCACTTAGTGTTACTTCTTAGTGTAGTGATACAGATTTCTGCAAAAAAGATTGGATGACTTAAACATGAAGAGTTTCTTGAGGACAAGGCCCATTTGTGTAGAGCTTGCTCCTTTGCTTGGAATAGTATTAGCCATTAAGTGTGTGTGTGTGTGTGGGGGGGGGGGGGAACCCTACTATTAAATAAAAAAAAAATCAAGGCTTTGAAAAGGCTTCATTACAACAATTTGTCCTTCTCAACCCTTTGGTCCAGAAGCTGTCTTTTCTGTGTAAATAGAGATGGAAAGTCTTTGGTTTTTGCTACCCTTTTGAGTGAGGAATTCCATGTGTTGTATTGTATTGTCCATAGGAGATGAATTGATGAGATACTTGCCAATGAGTCTATCCTGTTGGTGGAGCGATAAGGTGAACTGTAACTGGTGCTGCACAGAAGTTAATGAGTGATGCTGAAATGACTTTTTGAAGTTAAAGATATTGACTTTTTGATGTTGGGGAGGGGGAACCCATTGGCTTGACTTTAAATGACTCAACAAATTTCACTTTAGTTTTTAGTCAACTAAAACTTTTCCTGTGGGAAACCAGGATTTTGGAGAGTATCCTTATGATATCAGGAAATCATGATAAGTTTTCCAGCAACTCTAGGAAGGTAGCTATAAATTTTATTTACTAGATTATACCGTAAGGACATCGGCTATGAAAAGAAAACAACGATGCCTGTGCCAGTTTGAATCGCTGTGCTGAGCTTGTGACTTGTTCGTAGTACCTTTAACTAGTTCATTCACAATTTGAGTTTGAGGCATATGCTTGATAACTTGATGGGGATTAAAATGAGCAGTCCTCACATGTGAGACTTTCAGCTAAAGTAATTAGCATGAGGACAGAAATATATAAGGCTGGAATCTTTGCAACGGAGCATGTCTTTGAAAACTTGGAAATATATTGATACTTTGTACATATTTCACATTATTATTAGGAACAAAAGCATTATTGCTAAATTGGATTGAAGAAATAAATTCAGAAGAAAACTATCTTGTCCTATGTGCTCTTTCCTATTTCTAGCTTCGGGAACAAAATAAGATCTTTGCATGCTTCAAGTTCTTGGTTAGACCAGGAAAAATTCTTGCAAAATAGCATGAAAATCTTTCTGTAGTGTGAGCTGAGATCAAGAGCTGCAGACATCTGATAATTTGTTTGTCTCTGCATAATTTATTATTTAACAGAAGAGTTTGAGGGTTTTTTTTAAGCCTTGAGTCTTACTTCTCACTGCAGAGGTGAATAGGAATCTGAAGAAAAGTGAAACCATGTTTCTGATCATGAATGCAAAATATATTTATTAGTCTGCCCTTAATGACTTTAAATCAATGTCAGGCTTGTAAAGTTAGTGTAACATTATAATAAGACAATAGAGAGTTGACTTTCATATGTACTTGTGATTTTAATACTTGCTTAAATGAAATGTGTATATATATATATATTTATTTTTTTTTTTGAAACATCATTTCATGCAGACGTCAGGAGTGAGTGACAAATTAAGATGCCATTTTGTTTTGAACTTGATAACCTAAGCAGAGAGAGAATTCTGTCCCAGCTTGGTCTGGATACAGGAGTGCTCCAATTTCTTTTCTTTAAAGCCTTCCAAAGCCCTGTGGCTTTTGGAGGATTAACAGAACTTTAGTGCATCCTTGATAAATTTGATTTTTAGGTTCCAACAGCTGGTGCTTTACCTCAAACTGACTTTGCTCATCTTCCCTTCCTGCAGACAAGCATGTTACAGAATATTCATTCTAAGATTTTCATCCAGGTCAGGTAGCTCCTACAAGAGAAACAGAAGCATAAATTATTTGTCCCTACTGTGATTGTTTTTATGTAATTTTAGAGAACACATGCTTTGAGCTGTTTTGCTGAACTTTTCTGCAGCAATGAAGTTAGGCAAACTAACTTTAAAAAAAATCTTTTATTTCAAAGCTATCTTAAAGCCAATCGGTAACAGTAACTAATAATACCCTAGTTGTTTCTGTGTAACCTCTTCTAAACCAATTAAGTTTATAATTTCTTCTATGCATGAGACTGAGAATAGGGATAAATAGAGCTGACACTGGTCTGCATCTCATCTTTGCCCTAGGAAGTCCCCAAGTAGCTAATTAAGTCAGCTGTGTAACTAGATGGAGAAGAGCTCCAGGATGGTGAATGCACTTTAAAGGCTTTTCAGAAGTGAATACTTAGCCTGGATCTTGTTCTTATTAGCATTGATATTGGCAAGTGAAAATTAGCCCATCCAGTTTTTGCTTCACATTTATTCACTTTATTGTTGAGAGCATTGGAGTCAGGTTAGTAGAGGCAAGAGGGGAGAGCAGGAGCCACCTTTTCTTCTTCCCAGGGACTTTTCAAGGGTGCTGAGGGCTCAGCAAGAGCAGCCTTCCCACCAGTGCTGTTGTGTGTGCTAGAGGCCAGATCTGTGCAAGCTTTAATCCTCATTTGCAAGAATACCCTTTAGAAATAGGGCTGCTGCACTGAGCACCTTACAAGATCTGTTGGCAAGGCTAAGGATGACACTGCTTCTGTTTTCTGCTGCATCCAACAAGTGTAGAGAGATGGGTGTCTTGGGGGCACTGATTACACACTATTTTTCACTCACTCCTCTGTGTTGAATGATCCACAATTTCACAGTGTAGTCAGTGAGCTTGGTCTGTGTAGTGAAGGGATTTTGAACACGAGGGGAATTCAGTTAGGATTTCGTAAACACCATTCATTCTGCCATGGCTGGGATTTCATAACTTTTTTCCCCCCTTAATAAAAAAGTGCAGTAGCTGTTGATTATAGTACCTTTAAATAGATCTAAATGTGTTCTTGAATTCGTTTATTTCGTTATAGCAATAAAATACCTGAAAATATTCTCCAGCTAACTAGCTCTGTGCTTGTATTCCATATGCAGGCTGATTGCAGTCTTTAGCTGTATGAAGCTCTGCTTCGCCACACACTGGTCACTATAGAAATACTCGTGGCTTTGTTGGCAGTGATCCTCTTGCTTGAACCTAAGAGGAACTCTATTTTGAATACTGGTCCTTTTCTTGAAAAGGTGTAATATAAGGTAGCTGCCTCCAGTGTGCAAAATCAACTGCTATACGGGGTGGGTGTGTGTGTGTGTGTGTGTGTATGTGTGTATGTGTATATATATATATATATATATACACACACATACACTTTTAATCACTTCAGTATTTAGCAAAAACCAAGCTGTGAAAGAATTGAAATCTTTGTTACTTTTTCACAGAAATATGTGCAAAGGTCAATGCACTGAAACTAGCTGGAATTAGAGAGGATGCAATTTCCTGCATGCTTGATAATTTTCAGGATTAGTGAAAGACAGTAGTCACATTGAGACAACATTTTATAAGTGTAGGTAGTGCTGCCTAGGAAAGGTAGATCGGCAGTCAGAGGTGGTTATTTTTGTCATGGCAAGCTATGCTGTTGTGGGTGTCAAGGTGCTCAGCTGAACTTGGTGAAGAGGCAGGGTTTCCTCTATCACTTCACAGGGAATATTACTTTGTGGGAGCAAATTAGGCTTTCCTGTGTTTCCATACTTACACTGTATACAATATACTGAATAATACATGGGTGTACAAACAAAAGCCACAGTAGAATTCATCTTGCAGATATTTTGGGACTAATATTTTGTATTGAAAGAAAAGGAATTCTAGAAAATGGCGTGGCACACAGATCTAAAAATTTTCTGATGTGAGAATTCTACTTAAGCTAAGGTTATTGTCTAGTCTCATAAGTGAAAGAGTTAAGACTTTTGGAAAAGTATTAGCCAGAGTTACTGGTAGGCTGAAGGATTTTTTTATATTTTTTAGAGAAAGTAGTGGAAGACAGCAGATAGCTAAAGGAAAATATTTTATCAAAATCTTTAAGAAGACTTTCTTGCTACTTTTCTTTCCTGATTTGGAATATATTTGGCTGAGCTGAATTTTTCTATCATATTTTGGCTTAAAATTAGATGTTCCCAAGACATTAAGATGACCTGAAAAAAAGCAGGCTTGGCTAGCAAGTATGTGACCTTTGATAAATGCTTAGCTATAGCACAGTGAAAGATAGAAGCTCAGTTTTTTGAGTCCTATTTTAAGTTTTGCCTTGTGAGATGAGTCACCAAGGTATCCCAAGAATATATATGAACTTGATTATAGCCAACGAAGCTGCCAGAGCTCACTAGATGCAGTCAGTTCAATAGCAAGGCTCAAGATGGTTAAGAGGTGTTCTGCTGAGTGGCTGTGTGCACTAACACGTGCTAGTTAGCAAAGCCTGGCTTATCCTTGCTGCTTTTGTGTGGTGAGCTTGCCCTTACTTAGGAGTTGCATCCATGGTCACATGGTGCTAGCTCAGCTGAAAGGGATCAAAGGAAGTTTGGAGGATGGAAAAGAAGTGTATTCATCAAGAGCTGTGTTCATTCATTGCGACTTCAACAGCTCCACAACTTCCCTGAGAGTAGCAGTTCCTGAACTGCTGTTTTTAGCATTACTGGAAACATTCTTATTTTTCAGCTCAGATAACCTTGGGATGAGTATGTGATCCATGCTTTGTTCACAATCACTGAGGCATCACTTTTCCTGGGCTGATCTAAGTGTCCCACAAATGTGCATATCGGTAAAACTGAGACTGAAATCTTCTCTACAATTTACCACTTTTTTGCCATCATATTTAAAGTATAATGTGCTCTCTGTAGCAGGGTTGAACTGTGTTTAAGTATGTGTTGTCCATTATCTTTGCTTGAATGGATAATAATAATGATGTGGCAATTAGGGATGTCTGTTTTAGAGATACAACCACAAAGCACACAGAAAGAGGCTTTATTTATCTCTGAGGTGCCTTTTAAAAACAGGACTGATGTCTGGATGGGGAGAGATGCCTTACTCGCTCTCAGTGTATGGGCTACCAATGTGCCTGTACTCCATGGCCCTTGGGGGAACCAGCTGGCCAGTCTCAAGGCCCTGTGCCTCATGCCGGCCTAGCACTTAGAGAGCTTCCAGGAGATCAGTCTCATCTCTAATCATATGAGGAAAGTAGAGTAATAAAAATCAGCATGAGACCTCAGGAAAGGGGAAGGTAATATTTACTGAAAAAATCTGAGTGTTTGTTTTTATCTGTTTGCACACTCACTGCTTGTAGATTTATTTTATGCAGTCACACCTACGTATTTGCAAGCAGCAAGATCTGTGTGGTCTGAGCAGACTGGCTGGCACGGAAAACCTGGAATGCCATCTGACAAGTTGTTGTGAGATTTCTCTTGATGATGGGGACGATGAACTAGTTTAGAGAGAGGGTTTTTTGTTTTGTTTTGTTTTTTGAGTCAGCAGATCTTGTGAAGTGGACCTGGGACCATTGCTAACTTTAGCTCCTCTAAATCTTTTTCCATGTTGCTGCAGATAGTCTATTATGTTAAATGTGTAATCTCCTTTCGTGCCGGTAAGAAAAGGAATGATGCATGTGATGCACCACAACCTTCTTGGCATCCTCCTAGTGAAAGGATACAGTGTCTTCTGCTGTTCAATGACTTGGTGCTGCAGTATGACTAGAATGAAGGGGCTGGTATGGTTGTGCCATAAATGATATATATTCTTCTGGTCCTGCTGGGAACAGTGTCCTTTTTCATCACCATAGTCCTCTTTTCTATTTTTTCTGCTTTCTGATGCCTCACGTGCACCTCTGTTTATACTTAATTCACATGAACCTCTAGAAAATCTTTTTGTTACAAAACTATGCTTTTTGGATAAAACATGTGGTGCAGGCATACCCTTTGCCTGAGTGGCATCTAAATAAGCTTCTGCCAGCTGCTACTTGATTTTTTTCTCATCTCTCAAGCATACAGAATGTTTAGCAATACCTGAAAAATAATAATAAAAAAATATCAAATACTCCATACCATGGTTGCAAAGGCAGCAGCTTATTGCTTCTGAAGATTTTTGACTGCTGCAACATTCTACTGGTAGCATAAAAATCCTTACGTTTAACATGCAACACTATAATGCAAACTGATAAAGCTTCCTGTCCTTCGCTAAACTATGTTAATGGAAGTGAAGATATTGCTATAAAATTACCCTTGAGGTCATAAATCTGTTTATTGCTAGTAATGCAGTGATATATAGAATTCCAACTGTACAAAGTCTTTCAAGATAGGGACATATCTATTTTCTCTGGGGACATTTTTGATAGCATTTTGTATTTAAGCCTCTGCATAGCAGCTGTCCTTAAAACACAAAAACTGTGAGAGAAAAAATATTAATAAAATGGATAGATACCTACTTGTGCATCTACTGTATGCAGCTTTGAAGGCTTGGATCACTGTTGGATTTTGCTGGAAATGTTGGATGATTGATTATTTACCAAATAAGACAAAGTGAATTTCAATATAACATTTACATTTGAATGTGTTTGAGCTGAAAAATCTGGAACTTAGTTATGTGGAAAGACTGTTATGATGGAGCTGCTTTCTAGAGAAGACTACACAAGCTAGAGGAGGTGTCTAATGGACTCATGAGCTTCTGTAAAAGCTGCTTCCCTTGTACCTCTCTGTGAAAGGTACTTAGCTGAAGGATATACCATCTTTCTTCTGTCTTCTACTGTTTTGAGAAGAGACATACCATCTTTATTTGAAACAATAAGAAATAGGAAAGACAAGTGGCCTAGTGTACTTAATGGGTGTGTTTGCCAACTGAGCATTGGCTAATAGTACAGCAGTATTTTGGAAATACTACTCTAGTGTGTTGCAGTCTAGGTGAGCTGAATAAATATCAAACCTCTGCAGATAGGACTTAAATCAGAGATCATACATCTATCCAAAATGACTTCTGCTGGAGACCATTTTACATGGTCTTTTCCTCTTTCTGCATTGATATGAGTGGATTCAATCAGTCAATGTACTTAGTTCTAAACCTTCTTAAACCTTACAGATTCATGCAATATTAAAACACACTTTACTAGCTTTGGTAGAGAAGTGATTCAGCCTAATGAAAATCTCAGCTTTGTGTGGCATCAGCAGTCAAGTTTTATTTTTCTGTCTAAAATAGCAGCTGTGTACAGCATCAACTGGATTTTATTATTAAGAATCTTTAATGAAATCCTGCTCATGTCCCTTTTTCCTGGATACTTAGCACCACCACTTCAGAGCCCTTAATGCAACATAAAAATGTTAGTATTTGGTGGCCTTCTCTGGTAGAGATTTTCTTTAAGAGGTGTGATTAGGGTCATAAGAATTTGCATTTTTGTCCCATGAAAAATGTAAATGACTAAATCACATACAAGAGCAATTTTTTTCCCATTTTTTTCCTGTCATCGTATCAGCACAGCTTTACTTTGACTTATTTACATAGCAATGCCATTCAGAAGCTTGGAGGAATCTTTAAATAACACCTTTGTTAGGGTTCTTATGCAGGAAAAGCACAGGAAGGAATATTTTCAGAATTGCCAATGGGGAGCTTAATATAGTCAGTGCTGACCCTGCAAATGTTCAGAGATGTAAAGAATGGGTGGATTACAGTAATTTATAGTACAGGAGGAAACAGATTGCATGTACTAAGAATTTATATTTTGGTAATTTACTTTAAAATTAGTATAGGTGCTGTTTTTAGAAGATGTAGAAGTGTTTTCTGCTATTTTTTGTCTGCAGGCTCCATCGTGCTTGCTGTAGGAACTGCCTTGTAGAATTGCAGATTGATGCTGGAGGTGAACCAAGATGATGTAGCATCTCTCTGAAACAAAGATAAGAGTGGAGAAGAATATGATAGATTGCTGGGAGCTTCTTTCCATATCACCCCCAACTAATACCCGTTTGGAACTAATCTCAAGTATAAATAGATCTTCTAGGCTTTATTTTCATGTATTTTTGAGTTGTCAGTGATGCAAAGCCGACACAGATGCTCCTTAGTAGACAAGTTCAATAAATGAGCGACCAGAGGTTCTCTTCCCAGTGAAACTGAAAATCAAAAAAAGAACAACCCTAGGACAAACTTGTGTGGCATATTTTGCTTTCCAGTGACTCTATCAAAACCTGAGGGTGAAAGAGTAGGGGGAACATAACACAAGGGAGCATGTTGTGGCTCAGAGCATGTTGATACTGGAGGGGAAAGGCTTGGCACCATCCTCTCTGTAATGCTGCCTTGCAAAGGCATGTCAGGAGGTCCTGAAAGCAGTTGCATCACAGCTACATCCTGGGCACCCCATGTCACTGATAGCTACCTCTCAATGGAGCAATGGCAGGTAGCAGAGGTACCTTGGTGCTGCATGAGGCTCTTTCACTGCTCCTTTCCTCAAGGTAGGAAGAGATGAGCTATCAAAGGCAGTAGTTGGCATTCTGCAGGCCTGGGAAGACTTTACTCTTTTGGAGCAAGCTTTTCCCTGTAAGTAGGTTGTCCCTGAGCCCTTGGGAGATGGGACAGGAGACTGGAGAGAGTCCCTGGGTAGGACCTGTGGGGTCTCACCACAGAGAACTGACATCATCTGTTGATTTGCTGAGTTATGACTTGGGGAAGATGATGAATGATGAGTATGATGTATGATGAGTCCTAGGGCTTGGTGAGACCATTGTTTTAAAGCAAAGGAATGAGGAAGATTGCCTTACAAAAGTTAATAGCAATTAAGAGCAGAAAAATCTTTTTTAAAGTATAAAAGAAGAAAGGCAAAGGAGACTAAACAAGGTCTAATTGAAAAGAATGTGGAAGAATGATGCAAATAATAATACTTTTTAAATGTCATCAAAAGACTTATGTCCAAAAATCAGACTTAGTTTTATGGGAGTATCTTAGTTATTCAAGACTTGAGCTAAAATAGCTCTAAGTCTATAGTTTCTCCAAGTCATTTGAAGAAAATAAGAAGCGTAATATTCATTTGCATTGAACCAGTAAATAATAAGCTTGTTATAAAGAGGAATGATTTTTTTTTCAATGTGAGTTCTGAAAACTAAAAATTCAAAAAACATTTTTTGTGCAAGTGTTGGTATCAAATGTGTTAAAGTACAAATTTATTTTATAACATCTCCAGGATTAAAATATGCCTACATTTGCACCTCTTTCCCACTTTCCTAAGGAGGCAACGAACGGGTGTATTGATGATTGGTAGAACAAAGGTTGGGTACTGTAGTTTACTGCAGTAATTCTCTATTTCAGTTGATGGTGGTAATTTTGACTATACTTGATTTGTTGAACTATGCAGGGATAGGTTCTACTTATTTTAGATATTAAGTTGATAGCAACAGGCATAAATATGTCGAGACTTTAAGTAAATCTTAAAATGAAGATGTGCATAAATTGTGGAATGTTTTGTAGGAAAGTGTCTTATTTGCAAGGTTAAAAAATAAATATTTTTTAGATTAAAAACAGTTCTTAAATATAACATTTTCTCACCTATCCTAATTATTTGTGTGTGTTTTTCCCCAAAAAAGAGATATGGAATGCTTCTTAAAAGTAGTAAAAGAAAAAAAAAACTGTGTATACTTGTGATTACAAAACACATAAAACATGAAAGCAGAACATGGAGATGCAGCCCTCATTTCTATGATCAAAAGATAGCTTGCCTTCCTGAAGGTGGTCTTTACTATTAAATGTTATGACAGTAAAGCCTGCCAGAAAGCTGTTTGGGTAGTGTAAGGTGTGAAAAGCTTAATTATAAATGAGGAGATACACTTCTGGTTGGTGTGGAAATACAGTAGCTGATTTTGCACCTGTCATGTCTTCACACTATGGTTGCTTGGCTTATTAGCTATTACTTTTCCACTAACTCCAAAATTTACCTTTTTCCCCCTCCTAAGCTTCAAAAAATAATGGAATTGTGCTTTTGGTAAGGGACACTGTACAAATGCCTCCCTGTGGAGGGAGGGTAACTTGTGAATACGAGATTTGCCCTTTGATTTCTATCTTTTGTCCTATTGAAACTTCAGTATTTTTTTGGTGTTTTTATTTGTTTGTTTGTTTTTGTTTTTTTTTTTTTTTGATTTTAGGTCTGAAAGATGCACTTTCTTCTAGTTTGCTCTAGAGTACTGGAATGTGTTTTTAAAATATTTTTGAGAAACTGCTTTGAAAGCAGACTTGAGGTGTGTTGGGCTAGATGGCCCTGTGTAGAACCTGTGGCTTGACCACATGCCACTGTAGAATCTGAGTTTTAATTTGATTTAGCTAGATTTAGACTGGATTTGTACCTCTGAGACAGTGAGATATTTTGAGGTGAGCTTGTGCAGCAAAAGACTTGATATCTCTTCCAATTTTGGGGACAAAGATAATCTTTATAGTATGTTGGAAGAGATGAGAGCTCATCTTCCACCACATATAGATTCCTTCTTTCTGAAATGTACCTTACTGTCTGTATGTAGGACATGTGAAACTAATCCAATTGATCTCTGATATGCTGTTGAACATTATAAAAAAAAAATATTTTCAGGACATAATTACATCTGTCTTGCTACATTAATAATATAAGATAGTTTATAAAGGTTGCTAGTGATATGAGTTACTATGAAGATGAGAGTGTGCAATAAAGACAATGTATAAAAAAAGTTCTAAAAAAATTAAATTCCTCTCACTTGTAGAAATGTCATGAACTGATTGATATCTTGAAACAAGAAAATTTGATTATGTTTTCATTTTTACTTTTTCAAAAGTCCTGTATTGTTTACTACTTGTGTAGTGAAGAAACTAAGATGAATTCTAACTCAACTTGAGCTTCACAGGCCCCCTGTGAAAAAACTGCTTTCCTCTAATGCTTGTTAAAATTGATTTGGGGGCATGAACATGATAGATCTGACCTATGTTTGACCCTAAATTAAAGATTCTTTTAAGGGACATGCAGACTGCTTAGTACTTCTCTATGAGATCTGTTTGGAATCACTAAGGTTGCATAAAAGCTCAAGTTGAGAGTCATGACTCTCTATAGAGGATTAGTGTCACAAGTAGCTATATGTCTCTTGCCTGTACTGCTTAGCAGGCAAGTCTAGTGATGGGGACAGGCTATTTGATGCGCATTTCCCCTTCTGCGTTTTCTTGATTCTACAGTCTGCTATAAAAAGAGGATTTTCAAGCTAATTCTCATTACATCTTTCAAATTTCAGTGAAGAGGCTCTGAGTCTTCAGCAGATGGTTGGAAATGAAATGCATATTGGGGGAACAGAGGTCTTGCCAAATCTGAACCTTGAATAGAGCTAGTAAAACAGAAGTGAAACACAGCAGGAATGGCTTGCAATAGGCTTTATTATGGCCAGAAAGCTTCAGGCTGTGAATGACCTAATCAACCTAAGCTCCAGACATGTTCCTAAATTAGCTTCTGTACTACTATCCTTACAACACTCCATTTTGCTTTATTCAAATACTGTACTAATAAATCTAAGCCCCTTTAAAAAAAAAAATGGAAGTTTAAAATAGTTGTAGCTTTTCTTCTTTTCATTGTATTTATTCTTTTCAACTCTCCTAATGCTGATATTCTTAACTTGCTGCTTTAGCTTCCTAGTCCTTCTCCCAGACTCTATTCTAGCACTTTTCATGCATGAATTTTTAAATGAATTAGTCTTGTGGCTCTGTGAGGACAAGGAAAAGACATAATGAGAAGAGCTGTTCAGTGTTGGGGAGCTCATGGAGGCTGTTCAGCTTGTGCTAATTCCGCAAGTTCTCGATGTGACCTTGCTGGAGTCTATTCTGTCATTGCTCTGTTTGCAATTTGGTGACAAAGTAGCATGGCTTTGCAGAGGGAAAGAACCCTTAATGCTGTATGCCTCTTGGTGCATATATCACCTCTGTAAGGTCCCTACCCACAATTAGGGCTGCTAATTGTGTTATTTGAATAATAAACAAGCTTTGTCTTGCTGCAGTTCAGTTAGCGAGAGTTGGCACATTTTCATCCGTGCTGCCCACAGCCATTGCTCTGCTTACTCCTACTAATACAATTGCCTGTAGAAGAGTGTCTGAATGTTACAGGGACACAGGCTGCTTCTGAAAATTTGTGAACAAGAAGCAAAAATGAGGTAATTGACCACATGTAGACGTTAGCCAGAGCATTGGCAAAATATGATGACTGTCCTTGGGTTGATAACTGAATAACTGGAAAATAGCATCATATGACCATCGGCATTTAGAGTGATGCAGTATAAAATTCCATGTGGCAACAGCTCGTCTTTCACTCTGTGCTTGCAATGAGGTTAGCAAGCTGGTCTAAACTTATTTAAAACTAAGGTTATATATGGCCATAGAAGCCTTGTTCATTTGTGCTGTTTTTTTGTTCATAAAAGAGGTAATGTCATGGCCTTTCAATCAGTTTGTGCTTTATAGTGATAGACATAAACTTTTGAAATATTTGTGAAAGGTAGATTATCTTTGAAAGACAGTGAGAGAGGCTATTTAGGGGGGTTGATGCGAGTACAGAAAAAGCCACTTGGATTTATGAAGAATCATTGCTGTGGGATTCAAAGGGACAGGGTTAATCTATTTTACTAGGTGATATTAACGTTGCTCCAAGTGATATTCATAAGTTCTGGGACAACATCGTAACAGTTTGGCAAGAGTTCAGTGGCTTGAGGAGTGATATGCTAGAGACCACATACTTTTTTCCACTACTGCTTTGCTTTGAAGTGTCTACAATTAGAACAATTTACTGAAATTTTAATTCACCTTGTAGTTAGTAGGCACACTTGAGTCCCCTGGGTCCCCTGAGCCCACTGAAACTAATAGAGGAGAAAAAGGAGGAGAGGAAAAAGGCATCATTTTAACCTCATTTGGCTTAGGCTCAAGCCCTTTGTGGCTGATGGCTTCATCAAAATCCACTTAACCTTCCAGGGGAGGAGGGTGTGACAGAGGCTGCGGTCATTGTTCTGCAGCTTGGTGGCTTTGCTTGACCCTCTCTCCTGTGGTGTGCTGCTGATCAGGTGAAAGGGGTGATTTGCAAAGTAGCAGTAGCCACTAGGATACTGAATATCATGTTTAATAACGTGATATTCAACTTGGCATCCTCTAGGCAACATAAATTGCATGTAATCTGTAAATCTCGAGCAGAGAAGTGTCTTGGAATTGGCTTTTTGACACATACTTGCTCTTTTCCAGTTTTGTGAAACCTGCAGTTATTCAAGCACATACTTTTTTTTTTTCTTCTGTTTTTTTTTGCATATTTGAGCCACCCTTCCCTACCTCTCCAGCCCTTACCGGTTCACAATCATTTTTCCATAATGGACTAATGAGGAATTTTGAAAGGAATATATTTGTTGAGTACTGAGAATGAGACTTTCAACACATATGGCCAAAGAATAATAAAAACAATTAGGTAGTGTGTTGTTTTGGGATCAATCTTAGTCAATAAATAAGAAAACTTTTTGGGAAGAAAACAGAGAAACCAAACTACCCTCCTTAGACTTTTTCAGGAGACTGATGATCTTTAAGTTGGTTCTTCCAAAGCAGAACCAGGAGGAATGGATCTCCTGGATCTCATTGAGGTGAGATGCTGGGTGAGAAGGCTGCTCATTGCTGCTTGTGAGAGCTTGTGTTTTCAAGGGGAGGAGGACCTTACTGTGGGTCTGCTCAGGGTACATTTGTGATCCATTTCAACCGTGCTGGTGGTAGTGAAAGCGGTTGCACTGCAGAGGAGTGTGTTATCAAAGAAATGTGTGGGGCTACAACAGTGTGACACCAGTAAATCTTCATGTGCATTTTCAAACAAGGAGCCTCAAGGCTTGAGGTAGCTCTTTGATCTTTAAAAAGCTTGCCACATAGGGGAGTAACTTTGAATTGTATACTTAACATGTGTGAACACTTGTGGGTAATTAGATTTTAGTTTCAGGGCTACAGGAGTTTGCAAAAATGATTCATATTTCAAAAGGCTCAAAATAAACAAGAATTCCTGTTTATCTCAAGGGATTTAGAGGGGCATAAAAAAAAACTTTAATGGCTTGAACCAAGCTTTTATTAATTGCTTAGCTGAAGAGATAAAACCTGTGGGAGTCGGTGTATTAAAATAGCATGTGGACAAAAAAAAAAAAAACAGGATTTGAAATTGGTTTAAAATGGGTAAGAAAAGACAGAGCTTAGTTTTCCTCTGCATTTAAAAGATTATTACCCCTAATATATACAGCTTTTCTGTTTTTTTAAAGAAACATGCCTGGATTAAGCCATAATTATATATGAAAGCATTGGAGCTAGTCATTCAATATCGGAGGAGTAGGACGTGTCTAAACAAAGTGACAAGCAATTAGGGAGCCTGGGGAAAGTTGTCTGTTTGTCATAGCTGAAAATAAAGTTATCAAATTAGTACCAAAATTGTTCTGAATCTGACAGCTATATCTACAAAGACTCCTTCAACTTTGCAAAGATGGCTCTATTGTGTATTGTGACGTTAACTGAAACACCAAGTGGGTTTTCGTTGCTTTCTGTTGATTTTTTTCATTCTCTACAGAGAAAATTCACCAAGAAGAGGAAAGTATTGGCAGAGGGCAAGCATTTTTTTCTTACTGAGTGAAAAATAGTCCCTTTAGACAAAAGGTGCTGCCTTAAAAGACAGTTAATAAGCAGATCTGTGAGCTTTTAAACTCTTTAAAAAGCATTTTGAATGGAAATTGCCATGTAGCAGAGTTGTCCTTTTTTGGTTTTGGCTGGCTTTTTATTCTTTTTGATGAAGAATGCAAAGGTTATTTAATTCTTGTGCAAGAAATTAGAGTATTGCAAAGCTTTTTTGCTTTTTAACTGTCATCCATGTTAGCTTGTTACAGAACAAAGGAAAAAATTGAAAAGCCCTGCTATTCTCTGGTTACATCTCTTATCCTCCTTTGTCTTATGTGCTGTGCCTGTGTTGGCTGTGATTTTTGCTTCCCGCTCTGCAGTGCTGCTGTATGCTGTTAAGTGCTCCTGGCACATCTGTGCTCCAAAGCATCTTCAGGATTGATCAGGAGGATCCTTTTGTACAAGTAAAATTGAGTCCCTGGCACTCACTGTGGGTCTTATGAGTGGAGCTTTCACCTTCAGGGCTTGAGTTGGCCTCTGAACCCTGGAGCAGCTCTGTGGCCCTCACCCCAACTTGCTGTGAGAGCAGCAGAAATCCCTTCCCCAGAGGATTGCCATCCTAACCTCTGAGGGCAGGAAACACTTTGCAAAAAGCTGATCCCAACTGGCTGAGCTGAGGATTAAGCACAACTTTGCTATTTCAGTGTCTAGACTGAAAAATCATCCTTTTTAGCAGCTCTAGGGCTGTTTTTGAGGTGGTTGGATAGGATATGGCTGGGAAATCTGCCATCTCCCTCATGGTGCCTCTTGCTCTGTATGACTTCTACATCCATGTGTTTCCTGCCAGGGTGTGATGTACTTGCTTACTGTCTTCCTGCAGTGGTGGAGGAAGCTTTTTAGCTCTCAGTAACTTCCATATAAAGGAAAATTCAGTGACAGTTGATAAAATTTGGAGCCTAGGATCAGAGCCTAGCATAACATAAAACTGTAGGAAAATTGTGAGGGTTTTCCATGAGTGATCCCCTAAATGATCAGAGTCATTTAGAGGCTGAAATCAAAATCTGTGTGCAAACTCTTGCTTATTTGACATGTTCACTTGGATTTTTTTTTTCATGTTTAATTCCTCTTGTGGTGCTAAAACTGCAGCTGTGACCCCAGACTGATGGGGAGAGCATGCAGCCCTGAAAAATGCCTGGCAGATGATCTTCATCTTTTAACTGGCATCAAAGTTGTGTTGATCTTGCCTAAGAATGGTATTCTTTAACTTTTTTTCAACACGAACCCTTCTCTAAATGGTTAACTTGCATAGATGAGTCTTAAAGCAGATATTTTGAGGCTAAATAAGGCATTCTTGGTGGTGGTTACTGAGACATGAAATGATTACTTGTCATCCTTTGAAATGACATTGCGTTCAAATGCAGTGGTACATGGGCACTTAGCACTACCTTCATCTCCATTAATCCTTACTCACAGCCTGCAAATTGAACATTCTCTCAGCCTTATGGCATGTACTGAAATTCTCAGAGTTATAATTGCTTTTCACTATGCCATCTTATATATTACTCAATTTGAAGAGGTTTCCTTCCAAATAGAAAATATTTAGTGAATTCTATAGTGTATTTTTTTCTTGCTAATCAGCTTTATCCCTCAGCTCATTGCAGACTCAAAGGAAGAGTAAAAATTGAACTCTCTTGATCATGATTGATTAGAAAATTCAGGGGACAACTTCTAGGTTAGTGATGGCCTTGAAATTGTAGTGCGTTGTTTGTGGTTGTGCCTGTGAATCTCATCAACGTTCCGTGTCTTTGTAGCCGCTTCTGTTGTTTGCTTAGAGATAGGGGTTGTAAATTTAGATGTGCATGCAATAACCTTATCAGACAAAGGTGTGAAATCTGAAAGTCTTTGCAATGTCTACCCTAATAAATGAGCTCTTTTCCCTAGTGATTCATAGGAAAAAGAGCAGCAAAATCCCACTTGAGAATGAGGAAGTTGAGCCTTGATCCAGTTTCTCATGTGGTGATTGTTGCCTGGTGTTATTGCCACCTTGATTGGGTTTGAGAGGGAAAATGGGAAGTGCTTTGGCACTGAGGTAGGTCCTTATGGGCTGTGCCCTCAACTGTGGGAAAGTGCAGCTCTACATGGAAGTTGGGACTGTGGGAACCACAATATGGAGCTGGGGAAGCAAAAGGAGACAAGAACTACTGAATATTAAGGAGTTCTCCATTAACTTCCTTTTTCAAATTCAGCCCTGAACAAAAGAAAGTCAATGAAACCTACCATGGGAATTGAATTCCAAACTAGAATTTAACTTTTTTTCATCCCATTTAGCTAATGCTTATTTAGCACTGTGCATCAAGAAAGCAGTACAAGGTAATAGGAGTCATTTTAGGTAGTGGGCAGTGTAGTTACATGTGATGAAGATAAATGGTGCTGAGATGCTCCGCTGAAGTTTTCACCGGTGCTATTGTGAACACGCAGCAAAGTGGGCAATAGAAAAATTCCTATCTCATGTGACAAATGTCTGTCATATGGGATTTGAGATCCCATATGACAGGGGCTGTCATATCTCTTTCATATTTCTGAAGCTATTCTATTTCCAAATCTGGATGAGATGTTTTTTTCCTATGTTTTCTGAGATAGCTGAAAGAAAATACCAGTTTTGTATTCCAAATTGTTTTTCTCCACGTCTTTCAGTATGCAAGCCTATTTGATACTATTCTTTTGCAGACTTTTTTCCTTTTTCTCTCCTATTTAAATTTATATTTATACTTGTAACAACCTGGAAAAACTGTTCCAATAGTGTACTGCTGAACAATCTTTGTACTGAAATACGCCAACAGAAAATCTGTATTTTAATTTTAGTTTGGGAAATACCTATGGTAACTGAGTGCAGTTCTTTCTCTCTGAATGCTCATGTGTGTTTCTTCTAATAATGAGGTTGAGAGCCTTGCTGATAAGTGCATGAGTGCAAGTACATTAACGTTTTTGTTATTTTATGTTTTACTATATTTTAGGTTTAGGACAGGTTTTTTTGTATTAATGTTTTCATGAGTGGTTTTCCAACCTTTTATTTCACTAATAAGGTTGAAGCATGGCTCTGGGGAGCAAGATATACCTGTAGAGAAATCTACTTTTGGAAGAAATATGGGTGTTTTATATTTCTAACTTTGTTTTCATGTAGGGCTGCTACTAAAGCTTCTAAAACCCTAAAAGACAGTCTTGATCTTTTGAGTGTATCAGCTTTTTTCTTTGAAATGTGCCACTAATCAGCCTTACATGAGCCAAGGTGAAAAGTATGCTTGTGATGGTGTGGCCGTATCAAAGCATCTCTGTTCTTGAGCTGTGTTTTTATAACATCAGACAAACTGCCATGTGCTGACAAAATCACTTGCCTGTTCTTTCCTGTACAGGAAGACAATTTTTTGATATATTGCCCATTTGCAGATTGAAGGAATTTATTCTGTTTGTCCAGTAGACCATGGACCATGTCACATGTCAAAAGGGCAAACTTCTGATGTAAAAGCTGTTCCATCTGCTGGCCCACCTTTGTAGTTTCTTGTCTGAGATCAGAGATCAGAGCATCCTAAAATTAGCAGGATTGCACAAATGCTGATAGAAAGGATTAGTAGGCACAGGACACATTCTGAGAGAAGAGAGTAATACAAAACCCTAGCAAGCACCATTGCATCTCCTGAGACTAAATCACAGCCTTGGACTATGACATTCATATATGACTGGAATATAAATGTTAACAAGCTGAGTTTGTGCCTTTCTGATGTGGTCCTTTTTACTTTTCCATATAGAAATAACTATGACCCCAGTAATTTCTGACATCTCAGTCTATCTCTCCACTTATTCAGTGGATTTTCTTGAAGGATTTGCAGTTTGTTGTCACCTGAGGATGCCTGTCCTAAAAATTCTCTGATCTAATGAAAAAGATAGTAGATGGGATAAAGGACACATTACCTTTGTTTTGCAGAGCAGATGTTGTGATTATTTTAAAACTGTTGGAATTGGAGAACATTTCCTTAAGCATCAGGCAGTTTTTCTTTAATTTTCTTTAGTTAACTTGGTCAGATGCTCTCTGACTGTCTTTAAATCAAATATTTTTGGCTTCATATACCCAGGTATCATGTGATTGCTGTGTTCCTCATCTTGTTTCCTGCTTCATTATAAGAATAGGAATTAGCCAGCAGACCTGCTTGTTTCAGTAAAACCAATTATTTAATTAGAGATTTTCAAGAGGCTCTCACATCATTCAGAAACGGACTTTATTTTGAAACAAGGTTGATAGTACAGAATGTATCATAAAAGGATGCTCTATAAATGCACTGATTGAGTAATACTTCTATGTTAAGATTTGCAGACATGAAAGAACACTTATGTAATTTACAGTCATTTGGAAGGGATTCATGATTAGCTAAACTAGTGATGTTTTCCTGCAGTACAGTGAGGGGGGGAGGGGAAAGGAGTATTGTTAAGTATTTCTCATAGTGTCTTTCTGCCATGGTTATCAGCTAACAGATGGAGTGCACAGCTGTGTGTGCTGGTATCGCCAGTCACTGGAAAAAGGGAGGGGAAAAAAGGAAATTTTGTTTACAGAGAACTGTTCCTTTTCTGTTCACCTCCCTAGAATCACTTACAAAGATGATGATAATAGCAGATTGTGGTAGAATGTGCTAGGTCTGGTGAATGTTTATTGACTCTTGATGTGAGTATCATCTCTCAACCTCTTCTAATCTGGATCCCTAATCTTGGGTTTCTTTCACTGCCTTTTTTTTTATGGGAGGAAGATGATATTTCTTTACAGATCAACTGGGTGTAGGTGTAAAGGTGGGAGGTTAATTTCAGCAGGTGTATCTAGATATTTATTTCCTTTCTTTACAAAGACAAAATGTAACTAGAAGAAAAATAGATGAAGCAGAAGGTATCAGTTGTCACTCTTGAGCACTGTTAGACATTGTACGAAATGCATGCTTTATGTCTGTAAAACAAAGTATGCCATTAAGTGGGTAATGCTAAGAGAAATTTTATCTAGACTATAAATACAAGTGAATCTTTTCAACTTCAAATACCAGCACAGAGACAATTTACTGTTGCAATCAAAATGATGCACACAATTTAACTCCAGCACCATCTGTAACTCTAATGGTATTTTAATAATAAGTAAATTTATATCTTGACAACAAAAGTCCCACTTAAATAAAATACCTTTAAGTTCCAAGCAAGGTTTGCAAGAGGAAGCTGGAATGCCTCTGGCTTATCCTGAAATCTCCTTTGTTTACTTTAAAATAAACACATCAAGTCAGAAATAGCAAGCTGTGGACCTATAGTCTGTATGAGTATGATCCTGCTAATTATTGAGAGTCAGGCTTTGTGCTGCACTCATTAACTCATTAAGTTACTTTGAAATCTCAGGGGTTCTGGTGCAGGGAAGAATTTGCCTGTCTCTGAATCCTTAGAGAAACACCAGCATGGGTGCTGGCAGAGGGACATCCCAGGGGGCACCTTCCTTCCCTCTGTAAAGCCTAGAAGTAGTAATGCAAGCTTCATATTTAAAGATGAATTTAATATTTACCTCAATGTGAATAGGACACTACTAAAAGCAGCCCAAACCCAAGGTATAAGATATCTGTGGAGTGCAGGGATTGGGAATCTCTTTGCTAATTGTGTCTTGTTCATTCTGGAAGCATTTGTGACCTTTATGAATGACCTTTACAAGTGTAAATCAATGTGTGTTTTCCTGTTGACCCTTCAAGAAAATGAGAGAAAATGCAATAGCAATGAATGCTTGTCAGTTGTGGCTAGTAATGAACCTGCCTCCTATAAACGGCATTTGATCTCCTTTGAAACAGGGGATGACAAACATTAATGTGACTCTGTTTTTTATCTTGTTTATTGGCCTTTCTGAATATCTGCAGTATCACAGCCAAATATAATACCAAATTTCAAACTTGAAGAGAAAGTTTAAATTTATTAACTGAGTCATGCTATGCCTAGCAGTATGTAAAATGCATAATGGCAAAATGAAAGAAGTTGAGCTGATGCTCCAGTTTCTGCTCAAAGCCCATTTTGGTTATATATTAGCTGCAAT
This sequence comes from Nothura maculosa, assembly GCA_032353885.1. Classification (NCBI taxonomy): domain Eukaryota; kingdom Metazoa; phylum Chordata; class Aves; order Tinamiformes; family Tinamidae; genus Nothura; species Nothura maculosa. The sequence continues at coordinate 3,409,128 of JAUBOD010001105.1, forward strand.
TTGGAAGCCTGCTGTGCTTAGAAACACTTGAAGTCCTGTCTTGCTAGGACTGGGATACATTTTTCTCAGTTTTTTTAAATAATTTTCACAGGTGTTGAAGACTCACAAAATACAAAGCTTAATCAGATACTTGGGCACAAAGTCTTTACTGAGGTTCACTCTTGTACAGAGTATCTGCTTTTGCCAACTCTTACCCAGCAACTTTCAATGGAGCACGAGTGTGTTGGTTTTCTGTCATATCATTGCTTTTGAAATCTGAACCAAAAAAAAAGTTTTCATTTGCATTTAAAAAGTTGTTTGGGGCTAAAACTGGGAGAAAAAAGTGCTTAGGATTTAATTGCTTTTACTTTGGCAATCAAAACTAAAGAAAGCGATCAAACAGCAAATGAAACAATTTCAAAATAGTTCAGAGGGCTTTTAATTTGTTTTTGTCAATTTTATCATCATTTTCTGAAAAGCAAAAGTGGATAAAAATGAAAGAGTTGATGAAAATAAATGTTTTTATTACTCTCAAAAGCAAGAGGGCTGATGGGAAGTCTAACAGTAGAGATGGTGTTACCATGGCAAATGCTATTGTGTTCTCAAAAGTGAGCATGAGCATAGTCAAGGTCAGCAGTTGTCACATGCAGGTCAACATCTGTATTATGTAATTTGCCTGAGGAAGATGGAATTAGGTGCTGTTTTGTCATTTTGTGTCTTTTTGCTGATTATCTGATCAGCGTGAAACAGGCAAAAACTGGAAAGTAACTGTGTTAAGCATCCATATATTTTCAATGATTCTGTGACGTGGAATTTTTTATTAGAATCAGCCATTTTTTGTTAGAAATATAATGTTGCTAGAGAAACACAGGTCCTGTTGTTCCGGTGGGCATATTGCTAAGGGAGAAGGAGTAGGGAGTAGAAAATAGAAATCTGGGAGCAGCTGGACTAAAGTGAGGAAAATTTGTTTCTGTCAGAGCAAATAAGGGACATAAGACTGGATTGTATGGTGGGAAGTAGCAGATATTACCTCTGCTTTTGCTTTACCTTCAGTCTCCTGTGACCTTGTATAGAGGTGTTTTGGTGAACGTGAGCAGGAAGGAGGTGTAACATGATAACATCCTTTCTTAAAGAATTTAGAGATTTTAAGGGGCATTTCTGTGGACATAAGCCAAGCCAACCTATGCGTTTTTGCATTATAGTACTATAAAATTTCACTTGATGTATAGAGACTCTGTTATGTCCTGCACTGTTGTGCACATAGAGGAGTTGTTGCAAACTCTGGTGATATGAGGCTGATTTTAACTGAGGGAAGGGCAGAAGAGTGACCTGGTATCTTTTGGAGAATCCACTCATTAAACTACTTCATTTGAAGGCTATTCCTTGTGCTCTTATAGTCAATTAATCATTGTTCTTATCTGTAAGAAGTCAGGGTGGATTTGTCCTGACACACTCAAAACTCTTTTCAGTCCTGAATCCCAAAGCCTTAAGGTTACATACTTTCATAGTCAAGTTAAATTAAAGGAAGAACTCATGGCAGTAATGCTCAGTTAGAGGAAAACTAAACAAGAATTGAGGAAGTTAGTTTGAAAATGGTAGTGTAATGCTGTAGCTGAAGAGATCCCAGTGACTGGTTTATTTGGAGACTGAAGCAAAGGAATGGAAATATAGATGGTGGGTAGATTGTCATATCCTAGAATAGACCCTCCAGAGACCACCTTAAATACATTGCTCTGGAATGTTTTACATTTGCAGCGCTACTGGGAAACTTGTTATCCTGTAGGTACCTGGAAATATCATCAGGTACCAAAGAGCTCATAGAGCTTATAGCATGGCCAAGTAGTGGATCAGCAGGCTAATGTGCTGCTTTCTCTTGTGGTCTAAGAGCAGTGAACTGAGGACACCCAGCAGTCCAGACATTAGCTAAATTGAAATCTGTATATTCAGTTGTATTCCACTGCAGCTTTCAAGTGATACTGAAAAGTCCTTACGACTGTGACTTTAATATCTACGTTTATGGAAAACTAGTTGACATATAGGTCATGTAATCTTGATATTTATAAATGCCATTTAAAAATGTAAATATAACGTATTTGATGTCGGGCATAGTATCATCAGAGTTGTTTCCAATCATTTACCAACTGAAGTACTAATTGTAGAAATTCATGCATCTTTCAAGTTATATGAGATATATCAGCAATTTCTGGGCAATTTAGCTTATAAAAGCCACACATGGTATCTTCCCAGAGCATATCTCACTGAAAATTGGCCAGGCATTTTTAGCAAGCAAAAGTAAAGCTACATGTCATCTCTCATTAATATGTAGACTGCTGTAAGGAAGGCTCTGAAGAGGGGAGCTGTTGTGGAAGGTCACTGCAAATAGAGGAAAAGGGTTATCTCCTGGAGGAGTGTGACTCCTTGCTAGATCTTCTCAACTTTAGGCAGTTATATAGTGTAGAAAACCCTTCCTTATTTTTTTAAAAGGAGTTGGGCTGGTTCCATTACCTTAATATGGATCTATCCCTATTTTCACACGTTTTCATGAGAGGTTCCCAACCACTCGATTAGATTTGATAGGATGTAGAAGTTTGGGGGGAGTTCAGTGCCCTTACTATACTCACAAGCTGACATCTTTATTTAAACCACCTTCCAGGTCACAAGTAAGAGCAAATTTAACAGGTGTGCTTTAATTTGCAGGTTTTTATGTCCAAAAAGGACAATTATAATCTGACCCCTTTTGTACCGAAGGGTACAGCACTTGGCAAATATTTCCATATTACAGACAGAAGTTCTCTCTGAGTCTTAAAGGCTGTTAGTGGTAGAGAATCTGCTCAGGGCCTTAGTAGCTTGTTAGCTAATTATCCTCACTGTCAAAACCTCAGTGGCCTACGTGTCCTTAAGTTATCTAATTCATGAATTTTTTTAGGCCTTTTAACTGCTGGTAACATAAGAGGAAAATAACTTCATATTTAAGCTTGCTTTGTGAGATTCATCAGTTAATGTGCTGATAGGAGTTGCATTGGTTGTGCTTATTTTCATGTACAGCTACTTTTTAACTGAACACCAGTTGGGCTGCATGAAATACTTTCAGAATTCTAAACACTAAGTGCATTTTTTCCCAATTATCAATTGTAAGTTTTTCAAAAGCAGTATTGGGTTTGTTTAAATAGATATTTCCCGGAGAAATTAGCTAAATGGAATCTCTTATTCTGCCATTCTTTAATTCTTCCTTGGCTGATTCCTCAAACGTTTTTGTCTAGCAGTTTAAATACTGTCCCAGTATTCTACTGTGGGAACCTTCTAGTACTCCAGGGCTTGAGCTCTAAACTGGTAATTCAAATGTCTTGGTCCTGTTTTGTCCTTGGTCCTATTACTCTATATTTGTACAATCTGTCCCACTTGTGCCTTCCTGTCTTATTTGCTAATTAGAATATTACTTCATTCTTTCTGGAGACTAATATATCATCCTTGTTTCAGAATACAAATGGACTTAATGCTTAATATTTTTAATCATGACAGTTTTCCCATCCTCTTATCAAAAATAAAAATCCATATTGAGAAACTTGTCCAATTCAAGTGTTCATTCTTGCTGGTTTTACCCCTTTGTGCCCTATTTATGTGCTTTGGGCATGCTTCCTCAAGAGTCTGCATTTCCCAACAACTTGATCAGCTTATTCACCACTAGTGTAGTACTGGCTTTATTGGAAGAGAATGTTATTTAGAAGAGAATTATTGTTGGAATACTGACTCCTATTGGAATAGGATGTTATTTAACTCTCCTTTCTTCTCTCTCCTCAAAAAACAATCATATATAATTCCAGAACTCAAATACCTTAGCAAGTTCTAATTATGGCTTGCATAACCATCTGTCTCCCTGTTCAGTGTGTGTTAGGATGTTGCAGGTAACAAGCAGTATTGCTGTCCTGTACATCAGGCAGTCAATATACTAATCTTCTTTTTTTTAAGATAAGGGAGAATTAAAATTGCAAAAGTCTCTTGAATATTCTACAGAGTCACTGCAGAAAACAAATGAGTAGTATTTTAATGCAGTTCAGCTCTTTGGGAAAGGCACCTTCCAGTTTTCGGATCACTCTAAATTTGCCACTGTAGCTGTGAAATTATTTCTGCTTTTATTCTATGACTTTTGTAACCCTGAAGTATCATTAGTGAATTTCCTTTTCCCCCTGCAAATTGTATATTTACTCTGGGAACATGAGAAAACTGTGGTAACTGAGATCTTGCTAACCTGCAGAACTTTTCCAGTAATTAAATGCATGTTTCCTCCATGGGAGATTCAATTAAAAATAAGTGCGTGGAGTTTTTTATTCCCTACTGAAAGGCTATTTTTGGATGTGTATGTGACAGCATTGTAATAAGCAAACTTACTTTGCCTAATTTTGCTCCCATGCAAGCATTATGTGCTCAAGAATTCAACTTGAGTGTTAGCCTAATCCAATTGAAACCATCCTCAGATGAAGATGTAGCAAAGAGGAGATAAATGTAGCAGACAGCTTGAGCTGATGAAACTTATTTCTTATATGTGTGCATGAGTTTGAGCAAGAAAAGCTAGCTGAGTCTATGGTTTATGCAGCATAGGAGTCCAGTGAAGCGTGGGGCATACCCACGTGTTGCTGCACAATGCTTGGCATCATGCCCCTATAGCTCACTTCTATAGAAGTTGTCCCTTGAGCTCCTCAGGTATGTGTCTGCTTTAGAGAAGGTTTTCCAAAGACAGCTCTTAGGTGGTACATAAAGTCTCCCAGGGTACTGTGTTCGTACAGCAGCCTTTGCAGGAAGAGCCATTTAATGGGAGTGTACAACATGAAATTTTGTGCTCTTGACAGAAATGACCTCTTCCTCTTTTCTCTTTCTGTTTTTAGATAACTGTGATGCTGCGCTGGTATCTACCTTACCTTCGACAGCATTTACCAGTTCCTCTGAGCTTTCCAGTACACACAGTTCCAGCTTTGCAAAGCTCAACAGACGAGAGGGTAAGATTGCTGTATGAAATGCTTAAAATACATATATATATCTTTAATCACAGTTCTAAAAACTAATTTTTATCCTGTTTGTGTTCTGTATATTCACAGTCCTTCATTTTTTTTGAGAGCTTTATTTAGGAGCAGCTCATTCACTTGCTATAGAAAACTCCTATTGTGTTTATAAATCTCTGCTTCTCTAAGAATACTGTGAAGGAAGTTGAGCTACTATTTTTGCTTTTAGTTATAGCTCACACAGCTTTTAGAGACTGAAGGTCATTCAACTTGAGATTCTATGCTAAAATATAGATGTCTATTAAACCTAGTAGGAATTAAGTATAAAAGTTCCATTGGAATTCAGTGATAATGTAGCTGCAGAAAAAGTAAGAATGAATGGAAGAACTTTGTAGACTTTTGCAGACTTTTCTAGGGAGGAATGTTTGAGGTCTGTATGAGTTCAAGCATAAGAGAAAATTGTTAGGCTCAAAATTAATACTAGAGAAGACATAATACAAGGTAATATTGGTGAGCTTCATGCTCTGAGCTTCATCCTGGGATCAGTAAGACAGGGAATATATGAAACTGAGCCCTGAAGTAGTGTCAGGTGTATAAACAAGTTCTGCATAGTTTGAAAGCCTAAGTGATAACTGATGGACTAGTGCTGAGAAAGATCTACAAGTTAAAATATACTCTTGCCTAGTTTTTCAGTTAGACTTGTAAAGAAATGGATATTTATAGTATCATCAGAGTTGATAGGAATATTTCATTTTGAAGAGCGCTGGTAGAAGGACAAAGACGCTTTCTTGTAGACTTTAAAATAGACATCTTTAAAAGAAATAGCATTTACTAACGTTTGTGTATTTTCTTTTACACTATGCTGTATTTTTCAAAGTGTTTTCATTACATTAATGACAAAAAGCTAAGCTAGTGAGGAATGTAATAGTGTTGCAAGGAATATCTTGAGGTAAATAGCTAGGTAAATATTTGTTAGCATAAATAAGAATGAAACATGAAAATGAGTTTGTAAAGTACAACGCAGATCTACATCACTAGAAAATTTTCATTCATCAAATTGATTCAATAATGGATAACAACCAAAAGGCTGTTTTATAAAGGCCAACAGCACTGAAATGTACTGTTTTTAATAATAATAAAAATAAATCTCTTGAATAAAGCTTTGTGAGAATTGCTGAAAGTACTCAATTAAAATTCTGATAAACCTGTACCGGAAATAGGAAAAATGTGTAATTCTGATAAGTATCGTTCTGTTGCATGGAATATATTGCTTATCATCTGTGAGGAGTAATCAACTTTTTGTTTACAATAGAAAAATAGAGGAAAAAGAGCAAGAAAATTGCTACAATATGACTATATAAACTGAGCTTTTTTTGTTTCCTATTAGCTCTCAGCCTGAGCAGTCAATATAAGTAAATGTGTATGGAATATAAAAATATATATATATATATATATATAAATGTCAAATGGAATTTGTTTTATGGCCAGGAAGTGTTTGATCTGGGCATTAATGTGAAACTGTACAGCAGGGAAGCACTTAGTTTCAGCAGGAAGTCCAAGAGTTCGCAGCACAATGTAAAGCCAGTTTAGTGGTTTGCAAGGCACTGTAGGGTGGAAACCAGCTTTTCCTTTGCTACATATTAATAAACTGCAAGTACGTAGGGGCATCCCAAGCAGCCCCATGCAGCATCAAGGAGCAGATTATGTAATTCTGGGCTGAAGTGCCTTTTGCCTACCAATTATGGCAAAATGTACAAACAGTTTGAAAGAGAGTAGAAGAGAATTAGACTGTTTTTTTCCCAGTTATTTTAGATCTCCAACTGAGAGACCATATGATCCTCATGCTTGTATTTCTAGTGTTGTAATTTGTTGCCATGGAGAATATGAGCTCATGCATCAGCCTCCTAGATCCCAGCTTCTCTAGTAGGGTGTTTTCTCCCCGTTCTTGAACCTCCCTCTCCAAAGGATCTGCAGAAAATCTAAGCTGTACTAGCTGTGAGAAACTATGGCATAGCCTCTTGGGGATATACAGAATCCTGCCGATGCCAGTGGGGATCTGGTGGGCAGAACAGGGAAACATATGCACCCCTCAGGGATGATGATGTAAAGTGCTAAGCATAAGATGAGTTTGGTCATTCTTTCACCTCTTTTGATAGGACAGACAATTTGGTGTCCTCCAAAAACACTTCAGTACTGTTCAGGTCACCAACTTGAATCTCCATATACTGTGGGTGTAATCAATACCACTTTGTTTTGTAATTATGCTTCACTAATCATAAATGATGTACTGTCCTATTCAATGTCTTCCCTAGGGTAAGCATCAGCAGTTAGTAGAGGGGCAAATGGTACAACTCTGGATATTCTGTTTTGCTCATTTGTAAAATATTTTTGGGTGAGGTGTAACAGTGCAAGGACCAACATGTACACCAGCTATGTGCCTGCAGAGATCATTCTGGACAAAGATGCCAGTATTTTTGATGCTTGCTTTGTATTTTTCCACCAATAAAGGTGGAAACAAAACCTCATCCATTTTGGCAATCCTAAGAATTGATTTGGGATGGCTGTAGAAGTTGTCTTCTTATTCCTTTACTGGCAGATGTGAGAGAAGGCCAATGGGAAATGCTTAATTTTTACTGAGTCAAACCTGCAGTGCAACTTTAGTGTAGTGATATTCTTACAAGCCTGTAGAATTTCTGTCCATCTACAGTAATGGCAAAGACATAAAGTTTGAGAGAAGAAATAAGGTGGCTTTGTTCTCTTCTTTCCTTTTTGTGTATTTTTCTCTCCTCATCCTGCGGGGAAGGTGTGTGAGGCAGCTGCACTTATGCAAACAGAGGGGCTGTAGCAGATAACATCTGTCTGTCTTACAAGATGGACTTCTGAACTGCAAGAGCTGTGCAAACCCACAGAAATGATGCTAACACTGTGTTACACAGTGCTTAAATCTAAACAATAGCATTTCATACAGAGGAATGTGCTCATATGCAGTGATAGATAGTTCGGAGATGGTAGGTAGGCAGTGACTGGAGCACTTGCCGTAGATCTCCCAGATTTTCACTGAGTGTATATCATTGTTTTGACTTGCCTTTTAAACTGTAAACCTGCTGTGTAGTCCTCATGCTCGAAAGCATACATTCCCCCAGTACTTGAAAGGAAAGCATTGTGGTATTACTGCTTTTCCTAAAAGAAGAAGGGAGAGGGCATAAACTGTAAAGAGTAGATGCTAGTTAGATGCTTAATGAATTGCTGGAAATATTCATGGTGATTATTTCTGTTTGTTTGCTTTTTCATGGGTAGCTCATCAAGTAAATGACTTGTTATGAATGATTTTTCTATCTAGTTACTGTTTATGTTGCAGAAAGAATGATTGAAGAGGCAATGGAGGAAAGAGGAAAATTAGCTGCTTTTCTCCTAGCATTCACAGAAAACATCTAGCCTAAACTCTTTAGGGTGGCCAAAATGAGAAAAAAAAAAATGTACCACAAACTTGCCAGCACTTCTGAAATAAAATTTCTCTTTTATATCTTAGCTATTCAATAATAAAACTGTGAACAAAGGAGCTAGTATTGTATTACAATATATTTCAGGTACTAGATGTTATAGTGCAATCTTTCCTTTGATTCTTTTGGATGTTAGTCAGAATCCTTTGTAGGATGTGACATACGGATTGGTATCTTTGAAAAATTTGTCTTAAGTCAGGCATAAATAGGCTCTTTATAACTGTATATATAGTTGCACATATTTAAGTGTTAGGATTTTTAGCAGGAAATACTAGTCTTCTCTACATACATCTATACATCTGTGATAAGTTCGGAATGAAATAATCAAATACCAAATGAGTGAAATTCTTAATATTCTGCATAGACGTTTAATGTAATGCTTTTAGAAGAGATTATCATATTTGAGGCAAGTAAAATAATCACCATGGCAATAGTATTCTGTTGTGATCAAAAAAGGTAAAATAAAGCATGACATAGGTATGTATTGATTAGGTTATTAAAAAAAAATCTCTTGAGAGTTCCCATAGAGAAGATAAGGCATTTGTCCAGAAAACAATACCAAATTCTAACTATAGAATAAATGGCGATTATTTCAGAATCTGAGTCTAAATCTTATCTTAATGAAATGTAAGTAATAGTTTAATAAACTTCTAAAGAAAAAGTCAAACTTGTCCTCCAAAAAATGAATTTTATTTGCGAGTTGGAAAATCCAATGTGGGCTAAGAAAACAAAAAGTTTCTTTTAAAGCCAAAGTTCTTTGAGTTCTTTATCAGCCACATTTATTGATCTTTTGATTCAGTTCAGTGCAATAAACTATTCACAGAGCAGCTCTGAGACAGATCAATTAATAAGATTAAAATATTGAGTTAAATTCTGCTATTTATAACCCAAGGTTATTGATGAATTTTATTTGGAAATGCATATTTAGATTACTGATCATAGTTCACTTCAATTGTTAATGCCTTATTCTCAACTTCGAAAGAGAATCATACTCGCTGAAATTCCATTCATAGGCTTTTTTAAACACTGATAACAAACCCAACAACATGAGCTGAAGGAGAACTGACAGTCTGAAAATTTGTTGCTTTGGATAATTGGGCTTCTAAGTTCTTCATAGCTTCATTATTTGCCTATTTGTGAAGCTGAAGTAAACACTGAAGGTATACAGAAAATTAATGTTTTGGAGTAGAAACAAAGTAGAAGAAACATCTAGTCTATAATTTAGAAGTATGAGTAAACAAGGCAACATAAGAAAATATATTCCAGTCTGGAAGGATTTGCTTTTTATAACCCTTAAGATCATGATGATTGTAGTCATTTGTTTGGGTTATTTATCGCTAATTATAAAATATCTTGAGATCTATAAAATATATTGAGGTCTTCAAAACCTACCTGGATGCCACCCTTTGCCACATGCCCTAAGTGTGCCTGCTTGAGCGGGAAGGTTGGACTAGATGATCTCTAGAGGTCCCTTCCAACTTTGGAGACTCTATGATTCTGTGATATCAACTTTGAACTGCTTCTAAAGTCTCCATATCTGAATGGAGAGGTTGGTTGTGAAGGTTAGTAATTTGTAAGTCATGTTTATCCTGATGCAGATTTTGTTTTTTCTTCAAGGTGAAATGCACGATCACTTAGTAAGCATTTTGCCCAAGGAGGTAGGTTATTTTCTGATGTGAGGACAGTTCTTTTATGAACTCTTATTTCAGGTGCATTTGCAATCTCGACTTAAATGTCCCTTTGAAGGACTTAATAGGACACCAGTCATGACACGTTATTGCAAAAAAGAAAACGTCAAAACAAATTCAAAGTTAGAATCTGCATTTGCAGAGTTGCACAAGCATAGGAAGGAAATAGGTACCACATTTTGCTGCTAAAAGATTATCCTCACTGAGGTGAGGTGTCATCACTGACATTTGTTTAGCTGAGGAAATCTAGATTTTCTTGATTTCTTGGAAATTTATAAATCTTATGATTAAGGAAACCTGGAAGGAGCACACCAGGTAGCATACTCCATACAAAACAAGAGAGGTGTAGCTTTACTCTCAGGAAGCTGGAATTTTCTACCATATCACTTTTTTAGTTGTCCCTACATTATCCTTTTCCTTTTTTTTTTTTAGGAGCTGGTGGCTGGTCTCCACTTCATTCAAATGAGCAGCAGTGGCTCCAGGTTGATCTAGGAGACAGAGTGGAGATCGTTGCGGTTGCCACACAAGGAAGGTATGGGAGCTCAGACTGGGTAACCAGCTACACGCTGATGTTCAGCGACACTGGCCGCAATTGGAAGCAGTACCGACAAGATGATGCAATATGGGTAGGTCTCAACTTTTCTCTTAATCTGTTATTTTAAGACAAACAGGTGAGCTGTAGATGCGTTTGCCCTGGATCTTTCTGGTTCAGACTCAATGTGCTATTTGGGGAAATGGATTCAATTTCAGATCAGATAAACACTGCAGTGGTAGAAGAGCACGCATGAGTGTTTTCAAGATGTTTTGATCTAAACTACTTCTGTCACCAGTTGTCTGTGTAATACAGTTTTAGACCCTCAGGACTACCTTGTTTTTAGACTATGTGGATATTCAGGGCACTCAAAATGATCATCTGTGCCTAGTAGGCTTTGATTTAGGAACAGCAAGGCAAATGGGACTAATCATCTACATTCTTCTTCTGGGACATAAAGAAATTAGCTCTGTCCTTTATGCAGACTTGCTGACCAGAGCAACCTTCTTCATGCTGGGACAGATGGACAGTAAATGGCTCCTTAGCTGGAGCAAGCTGGGGCTGCAGCATGACTTCTGGTATATCAGGCAAGTCATCTGAGAAGTGCTCCAGGCTTTTCCTAAAACTTTAATGTAGCCTTGACTCTTGCTGTGTTGCAAGTTCAATACGTGGTCACGTCAGGAGATGCTTGCAGGGCTGCGTGCAGCATAAGCTGTGCTTCAATTTTGGATGGAGAAGCTCGAAATTTCTCCTTTCATGAGTGACATCAGTGAAATGCTCTAACTTCTGTGCTGTTTTGAGATTCCGACCATCAATTGTCCTGGTAGTATGGCAGTATGTTGATGAATAAAAAGTATTTGTGATGAAAAACAAATTAAACATTTAAGAGTGATCAGACAGGCTTAAGTTTTCAACTTATTTTTTTCCTGATGAACATCTTAGTTAATTGCTGTGTCAGGAAACAGATTTTTCCTCCAGAGCAAACACAAGGAGTGTTGTGGTTGCAGCAGAGAGGAGAGTGGTTCTTTATTTTTTTATTTTTTTTCTCGAGCATGTTCCACATAGGGGGAATGCATGTATTGGATAATTAACTTTTGCTGTTTTAAAATCAGTATGCTGTTTTCTCACCGTCTTTGTTTTAATGTGGATTTGCTTTATTGGAAAGCTAATTAAACTGTTCCTCCTTTAGAGGTGACTTTGGCCCAAAGGTGGCTCTAAAATTGTCAAGTGTGTTTCCACTTCACTTGTCATTTATAAAGTTATATTAGTCTGATTTCATTTCTGATGCTTTTTAATATTAAAAATAGTAGAATTTTATTCTGAACTGTTTGCAATATTTATCTAATCTGGCACTGGACTTCCACTCCTAGGATACAGAAATCTGAAAGTTAGATATATTTTCACTGACTCATTTTTGTGAAAAGGGTTTTAATAATATTGTGTGCCTTGTTAAGGGTTTATGTTAAGGCAAATTATCTTTTGATTACGTGTCTAATGTTTTCATCTGTTGACCTTTTACTTTGAAAGATTTGCTTCTTACAGGCAAACTTGAAAAGACAACAAGTAGAATTTAACCTAGCAGCTTTTTATGGCCTAAGGATTCAATTTAGTGAGTTTCTGATCTGGCACCAAATACTGCACACAACAGGAATATGTCCAGGAGGCATTTAGAAGTGTATTAGGGTTTATTGAAAACATGAGCTCTCTTGCTTTGCTAAATGACCATGTAAGGTGATTCAGGAGAAAAAAAAAAAGGGGGGGGGGGGGGATGGGAAACAAAAAAACTCATAGCCCGTGCTCTAAAGCTTCAACAGATCTGGAAATTTTCTTTTTGGAGAGGTAGCAGCTACAGAGGATATTGCTTTTATATATAACTGAGGAAAAATGAAATAGGAGAAACTGGGAAAGATTTGGATATTCTTCCTGTCACACAAGTTTCTGTAAAATGTGTTTATTTTATGAGCCAGTAATATCAGTCTGATCCAGTAGAAGCACTTGCTCCACATCCCCATGCAAAAGACTTGAGCAGCCTGTTAGGAAGCATCACCAAACTCTACTATCAGCATAACACTTGTGCAGTGTGTGATGGCAGAAATCCAGAGTGGACTGATTTGACATTTCATTACATCTTAGGCAGCTCAAACTGACAAATGTCATTAACAGTTAGAAGCTTGTAGGCTTTCTTACCATGCTTGCTTAATTGTGGCATTAATGTAACTAAAAAGATATTTGTGTAAATTTTTTATTCTAAATGAGAGCAATTCTTTTGGAACTTCTGAATTATTTCACTAGATGAAAATAGAATTTGAAGGAAGCCAGGGAAGATTTCAGAACTCTGTGTAGAATTATAATTACAAATTTTGTTTTTTTTCTGTTTTCTCAGTAAAAATCTTTTCCTAGGCCTTTTCTAAACAAGAAAAAAGGTACGCTAGCCTTATTTCAAAGATTGTTCTATTCCCCTCAGCCTTAACCTTTTTCTTGCTCCTTAAGACAGAGACTTAATGTTATTAGTCCCTCTAGACCTATACCTAGAGCTTTTTAAAACTACTATTTTAAATTTTTGTGCTTAGCTAAAATGGTTAGAAATGTAGCTCCTATATTGCTTTTTGTTTCAGAAAACTGAGCTGCTCCTAACTTAGAGAATGAGCAGCCCTTGTGACTCATAGCTTCTATGGGACTGTGAAATCTAAATAACTATTGCCTAGAGATCCTTATGTGAAGTCTGCTGTACCACCATAAAATACTGTAGTGCATTGGACCTATTAGATCTTCTGATACAGCTCCCACTTCACTAAAACCAGGTAGAAGATTTTGCTTTGTATGGATATTGCTGTTTGTCTTGCACAAACTGCTCATTGGTGACAACTGATTGTTCATTCATGACTCTTGAAAGGGGAGATTACTAGGTATTCTGGTGAATTACTTTCTTGTTTTCGGAAGGCAGTATAACTATTTGGGGAACGATCTGAAAGAAGAATCAGGTACTATACTAGTGAAAAGAAGGATGTAAAAAGCATCCTGTGCTTCAAAGGAAGGATTTGAGTTAGGAATTTGAGGGTTTAATTCATTTTTCTTATTTTTATTCCCTGGAATGAATATAATGTCTTAATTTCTTCTCTGCTATGTGTTTTAACATAAAACTAACAGAAATTCTCCATTTCTATCTAAACACAGTTAGATTTTAGCTGTAATTTCTGTCAGTTTATCTGTGTCCTCCAGAGAGATTAAAAAAAAAATAAAAATTGGGTATTCCTAGATGTCTATACTGAAGTCCTGGAGGAGGAGGATAAAGGGATAACCTTCTGTGACTGCTTTTACTCATTGAATACCTTGGGCCATTGGCCACTCTTGGCCTAATAGCAGGAAGATTGTTAGTCTGCTTGATAATCTCTGGGTAAATCTGCCCCTGAACGAAACTCTTCCCGATGATGTAGCAGGCACAAATGCTTAATACTCCTCTTGCAAGTGGAGCTCCTGAGGAATTATTTCTAGCTGTCTGGATGTTGGTTTATCTGTTCAAATGTTGCATGTGTCCTTTAATGCATCTGAGACCTGGGTATGTAAATTGTTTGTTGGGCTGCCAATAAAACAGATGTTTGCACACCACTGTATGTGACCATGTCACTAGTAAAAATCCCTTTCTCTTTATAGAGATTACAAGGCTTATTATCTTCCTCTCGGGGCATGCAGCAACTCCCATCAGCTTCACTGTTAATGACAGTGCTGCATAGACAGATCGCAAGGAGAATCAGAAAACCTCTTACGTTTTCACTCAGCCTGTGTTTATGATGTTAGTATATTCTGCAGCTGGAGTTGAAGACAAGACAGATTAGCCATTTAAAACCAATTTTCCAACCCCATTTGTATTTAAATAATCTTGTTACAAAAGGACTGTGTGGTTCGGAGCAAACTAGGCTTATAATTATATTTTCAATATGGATAAATCAGCTGTGTGTGGACACACTAGCTATTGATGGGGAGACGTGAAGCATAAATCTTATTGCTTATAAAACGTAAATGATTTTTTATTATTTTTTAAGAGATGAATAATTCAGAATTTACTTTACCTGCATATGCAACACAATTTGAGTCAGTCCAAAATGTATATATTACTGAGACAAAAGAGTAGGCTGTGGTACAGTGCTACTTCATTTTAGATAGCAATTTTTATGCCATCTATATTGAAAAATACTTTACAAAGCTGAAAAACACAATTATACAGGAAGACACAAAGGAAAGGGGAGGGAGCAGATATAAATATATCTAGGAAAAAGAAAAGAGATGTTCTTTAGTCAAAGTTTTGAAAGAAGATAAAGAAGTTAAGAAATGGAGATAAAGGGAGCCTGTTCTGAAAGTGGTAGAGGACATTCTTGTGTTAGAGGGGAAAAAAAAAATGTGACAAGGTAATAAAAGGAAAAACAGCAAGGATAGCAAGGAGGTACTTCATATTATATGCAAATACATTCAACAGAACCATACATCTGGTAAAATTACACATTGACTGCTAACTGCATATAGAAGGAAGGAGACATGGGTCGTTGGAGAGGACTCCAAGCCAAGACACAACATCTCTGCTATTGAACCTCGTAGTCCTAGGTCATGAATCATACAACACAGAGCTTCTGTGTTTACCAGGGAAAAGTGCTGCAGTTCCACTTTTTGCAGGTGCTATGTGAGGCTGGAGAGGTGTTGGGAGCCAGAGAGCATACTAGGAATCTTTCTCAGGGGAACAGAGAAGGCAGGGTTGAATAGAGGTGATAAAGATCCCTTGCAGCCTCTTTCCCTAGGAAGACCCTGACTTGCATGTGAGCTTTTGCTGAACCAGAGGCTTTGCTAATAGAGTCTAGAGGAGGGATGCTCTTAATTGGTTTATAAATCTGCTGGAGTGCAGTAAACTTTCCCATTTCTACTCTAGCTGGATAATGATTGTGGGATAGTTTTGGCGAGTTAATTATCGTGAACATGATTAGAATGTTAATCTTCTTGTCAGATTTATTGTTGTCCAATTTATTCTAAAGCATTGTATAGCTCAGAGTCCTAATGTCCTCCAGGAAAGGCCAAAGCAAAACTCTTCCTGAAGTTGAAGCTGCATATTTTGCTCGGATTAACAATTAAATTTCTGCTTGCCTTGTAATAATGCTTCCCACTGTACAAGTATTCAGATATATTTAGCTTGTTCTGTACACAGCAAATATTGCCAAACAAGTAGGTGTCAAACAGTATGTATCTATGGATTATATTCTTTTCCTTTACTGTAGCTGAAATAAGGGAAGGACTCTAGTCTAATTCCTACCTCTAGTTTAGGAGTGGAGTACAGTCTTGCTGTATTAGGTCGTTTTCCAGAGATTTCCATCACTGTTCCTGTTAGATCTGTGCTTTTGTAGCTTTGGATGGAACCATTTGCCTCTCATATTTAAAACTGTTTCAATTTGACTGTCTTCTTGAGATGTTATCTGGATGTTCTTAAATTTGTTCTGACTCTGGTTCAGCTTGGTTCAGCTTTCTGGGCTGATGGCAAACCTCTTCCAGCTCTTGATTATGTCCTTAGGAAATCTGTCTTCTCTTGAGACTGCAAGGACAGTTGCCCCTTTGGAAAGATTCAATGTGCCTGTGTATGTGTGTATATTTTATTTTGATTTTTTTTGTGAAGTGCACTGTATATGGACTTTAGCTCAAATTGAGTATACCTAGATTATAAATTACACTTCAGTATGACAATACCTGAATTAGCCTTAAACAGAATTTTGTGTGAATTCTGTGACCTTACAATGTACCTTATAGTTGGTTAACTGTAAAGTGATATCAAGGATGAGTCTACAGAATTTAGTGCTGACATTAACATCATACCATGTTCAGTAATTCTTTTTGCTTGATGACTGGTAGCAAGTTGCTCTTAGCCAAGAAATTCCAAGAAATGTGGGTGTTTTGCAGCAAGCCCTATCCTTACTGTCCTCCTATTCCTTTGCAAGTTGCTTGCAATGTATATATAACCTGTAACTTCTGGCTCAAGAAGTTTTTACATATCCCCCTGCTCCTCCTCGCCTCTTTTCTCCTTTTCTTTTCCCCATTCCTATTTCCTAAAGCTTTTGAATGTCCTTTGGTTTCTCTACTGTTTCATGTTATCCATAGGGACCATGGTCTGAGAATGGGTAGTGCTGGCTATAAGGGACTGGATGTGGAATAGTGTTTGCATGGTTCTGTATGAACCTGCTGTTGAAGGCTGACCTTAAAACATATGTATCTGTCAGCAGTCTCCTGCACATATCTATCATTGCCACAAAGCTCTGTTGTCTCTGCCAGATTTTGCTTAAGAGAGTACCTGTGGCAGCCCACTATTAACTAGTGGATGTTTCCTTCTAGATGGGAGAATTTAACCAGCAGCACCTTTGTACTGGCGAACTTCGTCATTCATGTTTGCATATTGTGTTTTGTGGTATGTGAACCTAAAAATAGGTGTCTTTAGAAATGATAAATAAATATGGAACACACAGTACTTAGATCCATTTGCAGTTTCACCTCTAGTGAGCAAATGACCATTTGCAAATGGGGTAAAATGAGAAAGCAGCACAGAGCAACAAACAAACGGTAAAAATGTTCTGCTAAAGGAAATGCATCATTAATTTGTTCATAGCAAACAATTTACAAAGATTAGCCAAATAAAAATTGTCCCCAGGATAAGCACTCAAGCTGATCCACCCACAGAAAACTATTCTGAAACAATAATAGTTAGACTGACTGCAGTGCTGTGGAGAGGAGTTACCTGGTGCCTTGAATTGCTTCTATAGCCATTCTGCATTTATAGATATGCACTAAAAAAGAACTGTTGCAGAATACAATACGCAAATATTTTTCTTCTGCAATTTTTCTAAAGATGCTTGTGTTAATTTCCATAGATTTTTTGGGTCATTGATCAGAATTGTTTGACTTCTGGGGGTTTGTAGCAAAGTCTGGAGTTTTTAGCCTCTTAAAGAGTATGTTTAAATCCATATAGAATGATTTAAACAGGAAAATCTATAATAGAGATGAATCTCTTAATCCGAAGCTTATTCTCTGGATTAATAATCCCTTTTATAGAGAATATTGTCTCTATTAATAAAATCTCTATTAGTATAGTATAGTAACACATCTATATGGTATGTTGTGAACATCCTGCAAGCAGTTAGATCAGCTGTTCAAGAGATGTTTGCTATTCTTGGGAATCACTCATGCTCCTTAGTGGGAAGCAAGTAATGCCCTGTGTTATGAGAAGATTTCCAGAAAAGAGCACAGTTAGTGCTGGATGTGCTACAGAGCTCTGCTCTTAATGAGGTTCCCCACAATTGCTCATTAGACATCAGGACCAGTGAGAATGAGACTTTCCTCCTTGGTGTTAAATTCTCTCACAAAATCTTGGTTAATAAACTGAACTAACACTAGTTACCCTCTTGCTGAGATGTGACATTCCTACCTACTGATTCTCTTTGAGTAGTGTAACTCAAATGAATAGTTAGCTTTTCAGCCCTTCTAGTTTGACTTAGACTGTTCAGATCTATAGCCACCATAGTAAGAAAGATAGTACCTGTTCTCCTCAGAGCCTTTTCTAAACTTTCTGCAGTGAGAAGCTTGGGAAGGTGGAAAACTTACAGCAAGGGAAAATGGCGTGTAAAAAGAGGAGCAAGGTGTAAGCAAATCATTGCAAATAACTGTAGAAAAGGGATTTTAATGAGATATTAAACACTGATAGAGTATCACCTAGGCAAAGGAAGGTGATGTATAGACTGGATGTAGTGATAAGACATGCTGATGAGCACCTTGGGAAGTGGTTTTGGAGGAAAAATTAGCATGGCACCTGGAAGAGAAGAGGCAAAGAGGTAGAAAGCTGTACTTAGTGACTGGTGTTAGCTGTGGTGCACCACAGTCAGATCAAATGTAGAGCAAGTTGGAGTTGCTCAGAGAACACATTAAGCACAAGTTTAAAGCTTTGCAAGGAAGACAAATTTCTCAGTAGCTTAAGATGGAAATAAAGATGTGCTTCATTACATCTTCAGGCAGTAACCAAAGAAGCCAAGAATCTTATCTCTCCTCATCTGCTTCTTGTCTCTCTGGTTAGCAAATTTGTATCTGACTTCTGGGTAACATCTGTATCCTCCTTATCTGAGTAACATTTATGATTTAATCTTCTCCATGTTTCTAACTACTAGAGGCCCATCAGCATGAAAAGGATATTTACAAAGCAGTTTGGAGGGACTTTCCTTAAAATTTCTATGGATAAGGCAGAATTTTTCTTCCCTATAAAACTTGGAATTTCTCACAGTGGCAGTGAGAGAATGGGGATTAGAGATGCAGGTGTCATGCAAGGGCCTCTGCTTCAGAGAGAATATTCTGAAGTATTAAAAATTATTTTTTCTGGTTTTGTTGGTCAGGTTTTCTATTCTGTATGTCTTTTGGGTTGTATGGACATTCAACTATATTTTTTTCCTTTAAGATATGGTTGAGAGACTGTTGCTTTTGTTGGGAATCCTTCCTCTTTAGAGTTCCCAGAGTGACAAGGACGTCCATCAACTAAAAGTCTACCCTGTAATTCTTCCATGGATGAAGAGAGAGCTCACATTGTCAGTTTTTATTCCTCCAACTGATGTATCCTGCTTGTGTTTGTATGGTTATTTGTAACATATTTTAGTAATTTTAGTTCTATCTATTAATACATGACCATTTCTGAGGAAGCTTGAGAAAGATGGTCCAAAAAGCTGCCCAGTTAGAAAAAATGATTTTTCTGCAACTTTCTGCATAATATTTACTATTCAGAGGATTGAGAGAGGACTTCTTTACTTGTAGAAAGAGCTTTATTTCTTGAATTATCATTATGAAGCAAGTTTTATAAGATTTTTTTCAACTGTCAATGCTCGATATTTCTCTAATGGCGGGTATAAATATAAAGTACAGATAGTCCACATACTTAATATTCCATTACATATGTTGCCTAACTCAAAAAAGAAATCAATAAGATTACTGATATTGTAAAAATTGATGCAGATAGCATTGTTATTACAAAGACCTGTTTTAATACTCTCCCTTTAGAAATATGGGTTTTCTGCTCTTTCATTGGCTTCCAATTTTGCGTAAGAATCTTAAAAATAGAAAACATATTCCAATCATCTTGAAGGTCATAATACTGACTTTTTAAAAAAATTCTCCAACTTGTTTCTCTGGGATGGGATGAGTAGAAAGGGAGTCCTTAAAAGATCTCTTGAGGCACATTTAAACAAAAAAAAATGCTATCAGCAGAATAAATACAATTATCCTTGGCTTTTCTGAAATGTAGCTTAACTGTGAAGCTTTTAATATGCATTTGGTACTTTGGGAGAGTTGCACATACTACTCTTGCAGGAGTTTGCTTATGTTAGGGAAGTGAGCAGTCAAAGACACAATAGTGTGAGCAGAGCAAGACACAGTATAGATCCTTAAGTAGTATTGCTTGAAGAAGCTTCATCAGGGAATATATATTTATAGGAGGAGGTTGAAATACAGTCCTAGAAACCTTATAAAAGGTTCCATGTACATGTTTACAACTTGGATGGGAGATGAGACACAGCTCAAGAATAAAATTTAGTCCCTGCTGTGCTCAGGGAACACTTAATGTGTGTCACTTTATTTTAAATATGCAGACCCCCACACCAGCGATGAGAATGGACAAGTCTTCCCTAGAGCTGATTCTTGTTTTTCTGAAATGAAGTTTGATAGGCTTTGGAGAATTTATGTGGAAATACTAGCCACCTCAGAGTGTTTCATGCATAGGTTCAGTTCTCAAAAATAATGATTTCATTTGCAACAGCTTCCTTTTCGAAATAAGAACTATCACTTTAAGTCTTGTGCTTGTCTCTGGAGAATCTGTGTCTAGATACAAAATGAAGTAAACCTCCAAACTTGGGCCAGATAATTTTAAAAAAAGCTACTCCAAAACAACCTTACATCTTCAACATGAGATTCTTTTTTTTTTTCTTTTTTTTTTTTTTTTTTTTAAGACTAAAGCAATTGTGGCAAAGCCTAGTAATTCTATGTAGTCTCTCTCAATAAATTCCCACAATCCAAGATATGTAGGTACCTTTTCATGGCACTCAGATGATGGCTGATTTTGGCTGATGCGTTCAATTTTTTTGAGTAATTCTGGAAAAAGAAAATCAGTGTCTAGAGATGGCAAGGGTTTTTATTGGTATCAAAATGAAAAATGTAGTCTACCTTATGGATTCTGTTTTTCAATTCTGCTTTACTGTCATTGTCAACAGGAGACTTATTAAATGTCTAGTTCGAGTGTCCTTCACGTCAGACCCATGCCAGTGTCTTTGTGGCAGACATGTTTCTGGGATCAGATGAGTGCTTTGTTCTGCACTGCATTCTTTGGAAACAGTCTATGGCCTTTCAGTTCTCTCCATCAATCCCTTCCATTTGAACTGTATTCTGGTAAAAAGAAAGAAAGAAATGCTATAGTAGTAGTGCCTGCTGAAAAGCCTTCTGTAATGTATTATCCAGTAAGTAAATACAGATAGCATTTAGTGAAGAGAGACAGTACTCAGATTCATCCTTTGAAAAGATGCTAGGTCTCTGTTATTAGTCATGTCCTAACATATCTAGTATCCTTGTAAAGTACTTTCCTTAAAAGAAGACCACAAAAAAAATTTCTCTCTTAAAGAAAAAGTAATATTCCATTTCCTGTTGGTATTTACTGCATCTTCAAAACAGAAGCGTGCAGAAGTCAGGGAAACAGAGTTTGAAGATCTTTTCTTTGAGAGAAAGATGGCCTCAAATTTTAAAGCTACCTTTGCAGTATCATTGTCTTTAAAAGCAACTTTCTGGTACTGGCACTTTGACAGGAAATATGGATCCAAGTTCCTTTGGAGGTGAACAAATTCCCAAAATGGTTTTAGTGGAACTTGAGGCTCATGAGAGCAAAGAAACATCACCTGCTTTGGCATCTGCTCCTTTCCAGCAATATTAAATATGAATAGACTGAAAGGATATTGGGCAGGGAGAGTTTGCTGCTAGCACCACTTTCAACCTTTTTCTTGGCATCATCTCACTCATCCCTGGGACATGTGCCTCATTATATGCTGTTAACTTGCTTAGTGCTGAAGGCTGCTGTGCAGATTGATATGATTCAGGTGCCTTCTGTACTGCTGGTGAAGTGATCTGCATTTGTGGTATCTGTGTACTTGAGCAAATTAGCTCAGTGACTTGGGATTTGGGAATCAGGCACCAGTACTTTCTGGTGTTTCTGAGTATTTTTACCTTTTTTTTTTTTTTTTAAATCCCAATATTGCTGAACAAGTAACACAGGGTGATGAGACCATAAGCATTAATGACCTGTGTTCTTGGTTGTGTCAAACTTCACTTTTTCATGATTCTCTGACTTTTGAAAAAATGGAAGAGCAAGGTTTGTGTGTTCCCTTTTGTTTCTGCAACACTTTGCAATATTACTTTTCAGATCTACTGCTTAAAATTGCCACTTTTAAGAAGTTTCTATTTTGCTGTATCCAGCATTAAAAACGCCTTCAGATATCACAGTCTACTATCAGCTGAATTGTCTGGGAAAGTATCAGCTTTCCAGAGGAGGGCAACAAACATTTCGTCTTTTCCCTGTAAAACAACTTTCTAGCAGCTTGTTCTCTCTCCTTCCCCCTCCCCCCATCTGAAATTTCCACCTCATGGTTTTTAAGTTGTTTTGTGATAGAGTCCTCCTTGAAGCATTTGTCATTGTGTCCATTGTGTGCCTTTACAATAAGCAGTTTTACGTGCTATTAATTTGTGTCTTAGAACACATAAACACAAGCTTTTATGTGCATCCAATATGTGGTCTTTTATAAGCATTCTCTAATCTCTCTAAACTTTTTAATTTGAGCTTGTTTGCTTGTTACAACATAACTACACAAACAAAACCAGAATGATTTATTTGGAAGGACATTTGTGTTTATTGTTCCAATAAATGTAGCCCCTCACTGGTTTTATTTTCACTGGAAGGCAAGTTTAAAATCTGTGTTTGGGTGTTGAGAACAATATTTTAAGATATTTTCAGTCAGTTCCTCTAGTCTTGTATGACAATGCACTAAGACATATTGGTAGCTGATTTCTGTAGGGAACACATTGTGTTAACAAGTGATACCCAGCAAACTGTGATGAGATTCAACCAGCCACAGAAAAACTATCCCCCTGAACAGAAAATTTCAGTGGCTGTGACTTGTATAGCAATTATGTAGTCCAGTGATTGACACATTTATGCAATTAGGTAGTCCAGTGATTGACACATTTACAAGTAGCAATGTTCTTGTTGATAGTAAACCCTGAGATGAGGAGCCTAGAGTAAGAAGGAAGCGTTCAGATGTGCTCTCCCAACCTGCTATCTCCAGAAACTGAGAGCTCCATTCTGTGTGGGAGTCATGTACAGGAAGAGAAACTGAGTTCTTTGCAATGTGATGGTTAAGAAGGTCATGTGTCTGGTAGCTCCTGGGCCCACTGGAAATACTGTGATTTCCCTTATTAAAAGAAGGAGGTTTCATTGCCATCCATTGCAAAAAAAAAAAAAAAAAAAAAAAAAAAAAAAGCTCTTTAGAGCTTTTATTATTCATGCTGTTGCCTCCATTACCTTATTTTTCTTCCTTTTTTTCTCTCTCATTTTACTTCAAGAATTCCTTTAATAACTCATCTGTGCTATCTTCTGTTAGTCTTGTTTGTCTTGATGGCAGATTTAGAAGGACTATATTACATTATCAGTGTCATACTAAGGATATATATCAGTTATGGATTCAGCATGCCTTAAAATTTTAAGGGATGCTACTGTTAGGTTATGACTGGTCAGGGCTGCAAGTCTCATGGTCCTGAGTATTTACTCAGGTTCTGCAGAAAGAGGCTCTGCTATGAGATCTGCAAAAGTACCCAAAGTTACCAGTCCATGGGGATAGCTTTGTATAAAACAGCAAGCAGAAAGCCTTTTCTGATAGGCAGAAGCTACTGTTGTGAAGAAATTTTTAAGCAGTGAGAAGAAGCCCCATAATTTGAAGAACTGGTATCAATGACCTGTTTTGTAAGGTACAGACATCCTTGACAACACTAGGGGAAGATGGGTTGAAGTACAGGTGAGTTAGATGTTTCTTGACCACATATGACTGAAAGCAGTTGTTTCTGTGGACATTAAGAATCAACTTCAATGGTATAGTTGTCCTCTTCCCATCCTCATCAAACCCAAACATGATATTAATAAATTGAGTAGTATGGTAAAGATACATCCTAAGAAGTATGGGTAGAAAAGTAAAAGGAGAACAAAAGGATTGTCTTTTTGACACAGAAAAGAAGCTCTCTAAAGCTACACCAAGCAGTTATAATATAGGTTAAGTTTTTCTACTGATTACTGCTCTCCTGGTATGGATGGAAAATGCACATCAGATTTTGCCAAAGAATAGAGTTTTTTTTTTTTTTTTTTTTTCCTTCAGAAACAGACTGCCTTTGTTTTGGTCCTTTCTCCAAATGTAAAGATATATTCTAATGAAAAGGATAGGAAAGATTCAGACTAAGATAGCCTTTAGTTTCATATAACATTGAGTGATTTCATTTTGGAATTTCTCAAGTGAAAAAGATGCAAAAGTATTTCTTGAGTTTAGTAAGGTTATAAATATTTCCCTTTTAATATTGCCTGCTACTTTCATTTAAGGGAAGTAGTAACCAGCTTAAAAGACACATTTTTGAAATCTGTGAGCTTGCTCATTTACAAGTAGCTACGAAGAGGAATAAGAATTTTAGTCTGTGATCTGGCACACCTGAGCACTTAACCTGTGCATTTATATTTGCAGAATGAGCCGTGAAGCATAATTTAGGAATGAGGAAATCTAAAATGTTTATTTCAAATAAGTCTCTCAAATAAGTAGAATTTCCAGTGGTGATGAAATTTCATCATATACTTCTAATTAGGTACTGAAAATAGCATTTAAAGTATTTCAGATTAGAGGCTATACAATTATATGTTTGCTGCACTTAAAAAGTTAATCACTTTAGTTTTCTCAATTTTGAGTTTGTTTTCCTCCCTTTCTTTCTGGAAAACTGTTTCTCTGCCTACTCAACTTGTCTCTAGCTATCTGTTGGTCTCGGTGTTTTGCTCTTTTCTGTGTTTTGTAGCTGGCCAGACTCACTGGAAGCAACCACACAGCTAATTATAAAGAGCTTCAGTGATGCACTTCCATGAAGTAAGGCCTCAATTTCAAACAGGCTTTGTTTGTTCTAACATTCTTCTAACTGGATGGTTAAATTTTATGCCTTAGTATTTTAAAGGTTTACAATGATACCTAAGTTATTAATCCATGGACATTTCAGTTACAATTTTGTAAAATGTGTGCTATTTCAGTCTCTAAAATATGTGCAGGTGATAAAGCCCCCCATCATATCCACATGTAAAGGTTAATAGATGCAATGTTTGGCCAAGAATGAGCTTACAAAGTTAAAGTTGTGCAGATGTTTGGAGAGTTGTCAGCAAACGTGAATGGCAGGTATGTGTATATGTATATGCATACATAAATGCATACCTAGCTCTAAGACCGTTTCAGGTGGCATTAGTCCATTGCTGGGAAAATGCAGCAATGATGACTTGTAATTACTGTGCTGAAAATAATGATGATTCTGTTGTCGTATTTTTATTATAGCCTCAGGAATATAAGTAATTACGTGATGATCAGTTGATTCCATGTATTCACAAATTTAGCTATTTATCATAATTGGTTTAGTCCCTTGGATGCAATCCAGGCTCTTATTTCGTATGTTTAGTTATAAAAGGAAGCACATTTTTTAGCTACATGTATCCAAAGTCACTTCTACATAAACATAATTCTTAGTACTAATTGCAATGTTTATTTTTCCAGATTCCCCAGACTTCCCACTCCCACTTTAGAGAACCTTTGAGCAAGTGCCTAAGGATGATTTTCTGCATATGCCACAGTTCAGAGCCCTTGTTTCTCTTCTCATTTTATCTGCACAAAAGCTGGATGTTCAATGGTCCAATTAAACTGAATTCAGGAGGAGCACCTTGTATGTTCACTTCCATATCCACCAATATTTGTCTTCCCTTTGTGGTCTCTCTCTTGATATTGTCACTTAAGCAAAACTCTCACTGATTTTCAGGACCTCCAAAACCTTCACTACTTGTAAAGCTCTGTTTTATCTCAGACTGTGTTTTTTTTCATAGCCTTGTAGCTGCCAGCAAGTATTTTTGCCCCTTTTTCCCTCTTCTCTACCCTTTTTCCCTCTACCCCGTCTGCCTCAAAACTAAGCAAAACAGATAGGCAAAACATGACAGCGTCACTGATGAGTCACAGTGTGGTCAGGTCTAGAAGTCTAAAAGCCCTAGTCCAAAGACTATGGAACCATGCTCTGTCTTTCATTAATTTGTTGTAAATCCTCTAATTAGGTACATCCATATGCTAATCATTGCTTTCCTGACCTAATGACAACTACCAGCTTTCAAGTGTATGGTTACCTACGTGAGTTTCTTGTATTGCACATTTGGCAAATAGGCTGAAGTTTCATTGTTTTTTACATTTGACTGAAAGCCCAAATCCCAGTGTGTATCCCCCAAATCTCATAGTTTTTAGTCTCTAGGTAGCTATATGACTCTGACTACGTTGGATTGTCCTTGTAGGCCTTGGCATGCCACAAGTCTCCTTCAGAGATCAAAGCATATCCCTGCAAGCAGCTGCACTCCTCTTCTAAAGGAGTCCTGACTATTACAAAATGCCTCGTCCCAGTCTTTTCCTGGGACAAGCGACTGACTAGAATCCTGCAATGATTCTACTGTAATGATTGTAATGTAATGATTCTACTGTAGCTTTAGTATGCTTAAAGTTTGGCAGCAAAATATGTTAATATCTAGACTCCTGGGCTTGAATATCCAGAGAAGCAGATGCCTAGGAAGGTAGGAAACCTCTAGGTCAAATGGACAAAGATTTTGGAATCCTCTAGGTTAATCAGGAAAGGTTTAGGATCACAATTTGAACTTCAAAGGTTTAAAGCCACTGAAGGCCTTTAGCAAGTCTTTATGTGACACTAGTTATATAACTATATCAATTTGGGGACAGTGGTAGAAGAGACTTGCTATCTCTGCTCCATTGTGAATGAATTGTTTTAAAGAAAAGGGCAGTAGATTTGGTCAGATCAATATCACTGCTCTGTGCAATTTTTAAAAACCAAAGTTACAGCAGAAAACACTGTTATTGTGGGACTACTTAACTCATTTGGTAATAGAATGTATTGATTGATATTGCCATAAATAACCGAACGATTCATCTGTGCCTCCTCATTGCCCTACCACATTATGCATACAGGCTAAGAGGGGAAAAATATAGCTATGGCCATTCTAAGCCTGAGGGTAACAAGCCTTTATTGATTGTGCTTGTGAGTAACCTAAAGGTAAAAGATAGCAATTCAGAGATTCTGTATATAACCATCCTAGGCTAGACTTGAATCTACCATGTTTTCCGTATGGTTAATGTCTGTAGATTCAATGCTAGTATTAAACATCTAACATGTTTTACTGGAAACCAAATGCAAATAGAAGTCTCATGTTCTGCCTAGTGATTTGCAAAATCAATCTTAATTAGGCTGTAGATATTCAAGGGCGCTTCTAAACCTGAGCCTTTTCTTGATCCCTTTTAATTATATATTCAGATCAAAATGGCATTCTAAGCTATTATCCTGCTTGTTAAGCCCACTCAGCCGCTCGTTGTCTGGGCAAATGCATCTACATCTTGCTAAGCAGCATAAATGGTTTCCTCTGTCAAAATGTCCTTGCTGGGGCAAGCTGCAGATGCAGCCCTTCTGTGTCTCAGTCACTCGAACTCCTGACAAAACTTCTGTGCTGCTCTCTGTAATTTGCTTTTCTGAAGTCCCTTCCGGGCTTTTACTTTTCCTGTTGAGTTCCAAGGGTATCCAAATTTCTAGGTGGTAAATTAGATGTATGAAGGGGAAAAAGAATGTTTCTTTAACTCGAGCATGAGCACTTCCTTGGACATGAGAACTCTGTCCCTTAGATTAGCTAATTGACAGAGCTGACATTTAGGAGCAACGGAGGAGCACAAGGTGCTTAACCAGTGAGTTCAGTTTTGTATATGTGACCTTTTATTAAGAAACCTGCTGCAAATATTGATTCTTTGGACCTCTGTGGCATACCGAGGTGTTCAATATGGTAAGTGGAACGAAGTCAAACACCGAAGCTGGCATAAAGTCCTCAACTCGCACCTGAGTTTGTGTGCCATCTTCCTTTCAGAAAGTACAGATCAGAGAATGTGAAAAACAATGTATGAAAACCAAATCTAGAAAAAATGACAATTGTTAAGTGAAATAGATGTTTATGGAAGCAAGGCCAATGAAAGCATCTGGTTTATAGATATCAACATCTTTCAGTGTTTATTCAGTTTCCTTCCCTGTATAGGGATATTGTTTAGCAGAGCTCTGTATAGAGCACCCTCCCATATCTTTTTCATTTTGTTTTTTTCTTCTGTGTTCATTTCCTTTCAGTGTAGCTGTACTGATTCCATTATTTAGTCTTCTGAAATTTTTCTGGGTGTAGTTTTCATACATATTTATTGGAGGAGGGGGCATTATTAATTTTTATAGTGTTCTTCCTGGCACTTAGCTACTAAACATTAATGTACTGCAGGCAAAAAAAATATCGAATGCTAGCTCTGATAAGTAGGAAAGGGAATCCTTTGGTGCCAGTTGCGTAAATAAAATAAAACTTAGATTTCCAGGAATAAAACTAGAAAAAAGTTTTAGCAGTATCACACATTGGTTGCTGAAAGTCCCTGTATTCTAATTTTTCCAGGTGACACAATAATGATAGGAGTTTTTTGACATTAGAATGCCCCTGAAAATTGTAGCCCACTGTTGCTTGTGTAAAGAAAGCCGTATGTAAAGCTTTTGCTCTTTGCTCCAAATATCCTGTTGTCCCAGGATGCTTCATTCTCTGGTGCCTTATAGTCCTCTTTGTTATCCCCAAGTGTACTCTGAACCTTCTCAGTTGTTAGGGTGATCCGTGCTGAATCTCTGCATTGAATATTTGATTTTCATGAGACCTAAAGCAGCTCTCCGTATCAAATAAGAACTGATTTGATTCTGTTGTTATGTAACTGACTGGCTTAAATATACCCTTTAATTTTTATTTGCAAACTTTTTCTGCAAAAAAAGATATCTTGGCTTTCATCAGTAGGAAAAGAGCACTGGAAAAAAATAGAAATGCTCAGAGGCTGTGCTTCAAAATGATCTCCACATTTTTGCAGACAGCTCTTCCCTGGCTGTAATTTCTTAATGACTTTCATTTGAAAGACAATCTTTAAAAACAAGCTTGTATATGCATGCTAATAAACTGTTGATATATCTATTGCATCTTTCTGATAATTTTTAAATTGTTTCATCTTTTGATCAGAGACACATTAGTCAGCTTTCTTGATTTGATTAAATATATAATACAGATGCTAAGTAAGGTTTATGTTTTTGTGTTGCAAACTTTGCAAATAAAACTTTAATTTTCTATTTAAAAGTTTAAGGGTGGAGAGAGATTTGTTGAGTTGAAAACATGTTAGGATTGTCTAGTTGGGTGGATACTAAGCTATAGGTTGATTTTTTTATTTTATTTTATTTTTTTCCTCTCTCCAGTACCTTACTGTGTTGGTGAGTGTATCTTATGAACTTACAGCTCTGTGGTACTATGTGTAAAATGCAAACAGAATTTCAAATAATATCTCACTTGTAGATATAAATACTAGGATCCACCATTAGGACAGGAATATTTCTGTTTTTCTTTTATCTTCTTTGTGATCCTTTTTTTCATTCCAAGACACATTAAAAATAAAAGTTTTTGACACATTAAAAGTTTTCTTTCTTTTTCCTTTTTTTATTATTATTTGTTTTTTGCTTTCTGGCAAAATCATGACCTTCAACTTTACTGTATCACCACTGGCAAATCACAAACTTCCAAATTAATATTCTTCTCTAAGTGATTACTGCAGCATGACTTCACAAAGTTTGCTTGAATTTTAGCCCAGATGCATGTAAGTCTGTATTTATAATGCTTTCTTGCCAGGTGTCCACCGGGGATGTTTCTTCTTCCTGAGGCTGACAGACATCCTCAGAAGTAACGTGCACATTAGCACTAATGCTCTTCTCACTTTTCATGATCTGCATGGCCTGGAAGCATTGAGAAACGGATAATGATGCTTGGTATCGAGGCTGAAGCTGACCTTTTTAATACCCACAACAAGGCAGAGAGTAAATAAATCCCTCCAGAAAGCAGTTTTCTAACCCTTTCCCAAAATCTGCCCAAGGTAACTACTCTTTTGGACTATTCAGGGACTGCTGTTTCAGGCTCAGAAAAGTGGACGTCTCTTTCAAGGACAAATCTTTCACCCACTGCCAGCAGTCTTTCTTCTGTATGCTTTCTTTGATAGAAATGCAGGAATTGTACAGGCAAGGTCTGGAAATTATGGAAATCCTTTTCTTGTCTTTAAGAAAAAAATAAATGTTTATCACAAAGTATATTTGAAAGTGTATTTAATTCTCTGAGAGGAAGACGTGCTGAATTTTCCCAAAACGCTGCTCCAAATGCAGGACTTGAAGGCTGTGCATTCAAATTCCTCCTGTGCATCCTGCCTTTGGCTAGTCTGAATTATCAGCTTGAGCCATCTCTTCCTCTCTTTGATGTCTCCTGGTGTGCTGATTTCCCCTGGAAATCTGGGTCCATTGCCCAGGAGGCCAGAGCAGTGCAGCTGCCATGAAGCTCATCTGCTCTGCAGTCAAGTCATACTTTGTGTCTTTGAATTTTCTGACTCTAGTAGGGATTTCAGCAAAAAGCGTATTAACAGTCATGACTTAACTTCAAACATGCCCTTTCCTTATTGCAGCCTGATATGTATGCGGCAAGCTATAAAGTCATGCATAACATTTATGTTAGTGAAATAGCATTGATATATACTACACGATTTTGATTTGCTCAAGGAACCAATTCAGTGACTCATCAGCTTTTTATGTAAATAGGATGATTTGTTTTCTCCCATAGACAATAAAAATAAGACACTTAATGTTTGGGATAAACTATTCATATGGAGGAAAAAGAAAGAGTACACATTTATTTTTTCCTAAGGAACATAGTTAAAAATCTCAAAACAAGGAGAAGATGCAAGACAATGGTCTCACGGCTGTTGCTTTTTCTTCCTGTTGCTAGCTTTCGTTAACAACTATGCTGGCCAAGCTATGATGGTATTCTTGTAGTTGAGGGTTATGTCTAATTATCACATGTGAGTAATGAGCAACATCACTGTGGCAATGCACATGATATCAAAGGAAATGAGACCGTGTCAGGTGGTCTGCCTAAACACAGTTTGAGTACAGTTCTCTTACTGATACATTTTCTCTTTTACTGGCTATTCTTAAAAAGGGATTGTTTCAGTTGACATCTTTCTTCTTTCCCAAAACTCTCCTTTCAGTAGAATGTTTTGTTTCATTGTGGTTAAATTCAAAGATTCACATTGCCTGACACATTGAATAAATATGACTGTAAAGTTACAGTCCATTTGAAATACGTCCTTGCTCAAGGAAAGGGCATCTTCAGAGAAATTATAGGTTGATATAGCCCTGTTTAAACTGGAGTGGACAAATTTCTAGTGTTGGCAGCACATTGTGCTAAGTAGCTGGATGGTGTGATGGACTTCTGCTTTAATTCCTGTTGTCCATATTTCAGTTTATTGTGATTACAGAGTCACCATGTTGCAGAGAGATTTAAAATCCATGTACTAAGGTCTGAGAATGTGAAAGTAGTATCACTAAGTCAGGAAGATAGCTTAAATGTCTAAAGGTCTCCTTATGGGTTTTAGTGTTGTTTTCTATCTATTCAGCCCCTAAGTATAGTTTGGGACTGCAGTGTTGATTTTGTTATTAATGAATAATAAATTCATTCAGTAATGTAGGAAACATTTGTACATATTAAACTCACAAATCTCTTTACATCCAGATACACAACTGTGAGCAAATATAAATATTAAGGCTACAGGGTCTACTGGAGTTAATTATTTGGACAACAGTCCAATGTGGTTCATTTATTCATATGCATTTTGATTTAGGACTTTAAAGGTGAGCTCATGTATACACAAAAAAATGTATTTTCTCCTGGGAAATGCGCAAAAGGAGGAAAATGGGCAGAAGTTGATTAACTTATATGAAGTGCAAGATGACAATAATATGGAGATCATGCAGAATTCCTGTAATAACCTTTATCTTTATTGCATAGATGGAATGAAAGGTCAAGATCTGTTCAAATAGTGTCTTCCTGTGACAGACAGCGTTTACTCCACGCTTTATATACATAATGGGTCCTTAGGGATGGCAAGGAAAGCAAACAGGCCTCATCAATTTCTCTAATGATCCCTCTGAAAGAATTTTTTTTTTTTTTAGGTTTGTACTTTTAGCTCACTTTAACAACACCTCTATTACTGTGCTGTCAGGAACCTCATACTTAGAATTTATGTTGGCTTTCATAAAGAAAAATTAGATGCTATCTCAAGGACGGGTTCTACTTTTAATGTCATTAAAACTAAATGAGTTATTGTTGATATTCACTGAGGAACAGCAAATACAATTAGGTGGAGAAAAGTTTTAGTGATAAGAAGATGCAGTGGCTTAAACTGTTGACTGCAGAGAAGCGGTAATTTATAAGCAATGCTTTTTAAATTTATATATAAGCTGTACTTTATGTTGTGGTGGCTCTTTCTATTAATCCTGGGGAAGGGATGGAAGTTATGGAGAAGTGTGAATTTTGGTCATAATGTTCTGCATTTCTCCAGCATCACTAATTGCTGGGCTAGGCTGTTCAGCCAGGAGAACTGGAGCCCTAGGGCATCCTCAGCACCTCCAAATCATGTTGTGTAGGAAGTGAGACACAAAAAACTGGGAAATGGCCTCTTGGCATGGTTTAGGTGGCTAGCTCCACCCAAAAATATGTAAATCTGTGGTATATATTGAGGTAAAAATAGAGGTCACCAAATTTTGTTTCATGGATTATTGAGAACTCTTTGGTTGTTAGCTCAGAAACCAGAGTGAAGCCAAATATGGAGAACTCATAGCATGATTTAAGGGCCCAAGGCATCTAGGAAACCAAATAAGATACAGAATTTATTGATTGACTCGAAATGATTGTGTGTTTTACTTAATATCTGCAGTATAAAGACTGAGAGAGTTTTTTAAAAAGATCAGAAGCAGATATATTTACATGTAATATCTTAATGTCAGTGTTTCGTTAAGGTGTTGCAGTGAACTATTAGAAATGAAAAAGAAATGTTAAAATAAATGCTTTTAAGGTATGATATCAAAAGATTGGAAGATAGAAAATGTTGCTGCAAACCTTATTAGACCACCTAATGTGTGTGCTGGAAGATTGAGCTTTCATTACCTGATCACAAACTATTTTTTTTGCACAACAATTCCCCACTCCTTTCAGTGTAAAAGCTGGATGGTCTTTAATTAATGAGCAAACATCCAATATCTTATTTTCTTCTCAGTATGTGGCCTTCAGTTTTATTCACTGTATGCTCTTCCAGCCCAGCCCTGAAACATAATGATTATTTTCTTGATGGAAAATAATGGAGTATGCTTTACCAGGAAATCTATTTCACAAATATTTATTTTCACACTACTTGTGCAGGATGCTGGGTGATTATGATTTTTCAGACTGTAAATTGTGTCATCACAAAAAAAGCATATGGGAATTCAGAAGCTCAGTTTAAGACAAATAGATGAGTTGTTCATCATTTTCTATATGAAATAAAAAATGCAGTTATCTTCAGTGAGTTGTACTAATTTAGGAGGCTAATGACCACAGAATTTTCAATACATGTATTTTTTTCTCATTCAGATTTAGACTGAATGTAAGATTTTGACCTATTTGAAGAAGCAAGTGAGAGCACAAAAATGTTGTGTACCACAGGCAGCTGTAACTTCTCTATCCAAATCATTAAGGCACCAAACTAATCTCTTCAAAATGCTGAATAGTCACATTTGAACTGCTGGGAATCAGAAATATCAACCCTGGTGATAGTGAGAGGCAGCTATCAAAATAAACATGTCTATTCTGTTTCCTGGAAGGGATACTTGTTTTTTAAAAATCATTAGGTAATATACAAGAACAATTTTAGGATCTGGAGTTTTTGCCAGTAGGAGTTTCAACAAGGAAATCTCTCCCTATGTAACTTAGAGCACTGTGGGAATGACTTGAGAGATAAGAGAAGTGGCTCTGTGAGAACACTGCGCTAGTATCTTCCACATCTAGGTCTAATGTTTAAAGCAAGGGAATGGAAGCATCAGCATGTAATGAAGTTGAACCAGTTACCCATCCTCAAAGACACAACTGGAGAAGAAAGCTGTTTTGAGACAGTCCTTCTGTTTCAACCAAAATGCCCATGTAGCATTTGTGATTAAGGGACAATAAGAGACTTGAAACTGAAATTCTCAAAGTGCACTTGAATGACCCAAAATAGTGGAGTTTTTTTGAATTGTTGTCTTTCTGGGCTGTAGGAATTCTTATGGTGAATTAGCGTTTTCTCATGAATAGTAAAGAATGTCATATTTTACAACAAAGCCCTCCATGGCCTTTTATTTATAGTTTCTCACTATAAAATTAATGTCTCATCAGTAGTTTTTTCTATCCTTGTGGTGCAGTGTATTCTTCCAGGCCTTAGGAATTAAAACGTCTTTTTTTTTTCTGATATCTCTCTTCCTTTCCCACTTCCACCACAGGTTTTGCAATTTGGCATACAGTTACCATGGTCTACCTTTAAGAAAGGAAGTTCCATTGACACTAGAATTCACTATAAATGTCTTCTACCACTGACTGAAACCAGGATCTTACAAAAAAAAAAGTCTGTGTAATAGGGAGAACAATCTCTAATAATTTTTATTGTATTCACTGCATATTCCATGAAGGGGAACATAGGCCAGAGTTTATTCTTGGTGTTGCTCTCCCAGGTTTTATGAACTGCTGGTGTATGATAGTGATGAGTCTGCAGTGCTAGATGGGGCCACCTCAGATAAGGTTATTGCTGGTGTCAGAGGGATTTCTAGCCTTAATAGCTGTGTTATGGCAAAGCTGGAGCAAGTCTGGGGAGAAGATGTATCAAACCTGTGTGTGAGCTTTGGGGCAATTCCTGTGCCCTTGAGAAGTACCAGCAGCCAAAGCTGCATGGGCAGCATCCTTTTGGCTCCACAGTGATGCCTTTAGTCCTGCTGATGTGCTTTTCTATCCACAGAACCATTCCCTGCAGCAGGGTTTCCTAGTGGAAACTTGAAATATTTATGCTTTTCTGCTCTGCTTAATTCCTCTGGCTCCTAATGTGACAGTAAATAACATAATCTTGCGGCAGCATCATGGGAGCCTTGATGCTGATTCACTTCAGTTATAGCTGAGTGACTCCCCCTAAAGTCTCCTCCATAAAAACATTATGTGACAAACAAACAGGTCTTAAAAGTAAAGGTTTTCTTTACCAATTAAAAAAAAAAAAGACAAACTTGTTTTGGCAAAATCAAAACCTAAACAGTCCATTAACTTCTGATTACCAGCTCTTTATACATCTTAAAGTTTATCAACTATGCAACTTTTCTATCTATACTTTTTCCAGTATTTAGCTGTTGCTGATGATTTTGTATGCTTTATAAGCAATTTGTGCATTTGATTATGGAATGTTTGTAATACTTACCATTTATTATTGTTCTCAAATTTCATGATATATACAGTTATTGATGATTTCTTGTCAGTGTGGATGCTGTTCTAATGAGAGATTATATATTATTTATAGTATATTTACACTAATGTATGTGAAGCATTTTTAGCTGAAATCAGAGCTATGCTTTGCCATGTTCCACAAACATCCAGTAAGATTTCTGCTTAAAAGACGTTGCAAGTAGGTAACCAAGACCATCAAGGTTTTATTACACATTTTTGGAGGAGCCAATAAGTGAGGAGCCAAGAATCAGGCATTATCTGGATTTAGTTGTGAAAAAAATATTGTTTTGCTCACTTGGGTTCTGGTGTGCCATGTTGCTTGTAACATGGCCATGGTTATGCAGCATACCATAAGAAATGTATAATTTATTCAGTTAAGTTTCTTTGCTATGGAAGGAAGTGAAGATGAGTAAGCATTTTGAGACAAGGTCAAGGTATTCACATCGTCCAGTTTGCATTCACAGAGTTCTTGGCAAATGCACTTCAGAAGTCATCAGAAAAGACTGTGAGCTGCCCAGGTTGGATAAACTCCAGATCTGTTAATTTTTCTCATAGCATTTAACCTGCTAAATGTTTGTAATGACCGGTTCTGAAATGTTTCAGTCTTGCTGTGTATTGCATCTTAACTGTCAAGTCCTAAAATCATACAGAATCTATTATAAAGCCTGTTTTCTCACTCTCAGTTGAAATCATATCTCTCTCCTAAAATTTTATTTTAGGAATAAAAAGGAGAGAATGCAAATGTTATTTGATGGAAATAAAAAATGTTATTCCTCCTTCTTTCCATATGTTCATCAGTTGATAGTTTTGCACTTCTGGGGGTAGGCACAGCCACGCAGTTTAATGCCATGTCAGCAAACCCTGAGGATTCCTCACTTTGGTGGTATTAAAATGGCTTGAGCTTGGCTACAGATGCAATAACCAAGCATGTAATTTTTCTGCATTCATTTGGAAGGACACTATGCAGAAATGCTGAATTAACCTCCCTCTTGTGTTACCCGCAATAAGCTGGAGTTGAGTGATTGATTGTAGTGTTAGAATGAGTAGTAGTTCAGCATTTAAGAGCAAGAATTCCTCTGGACCCCTCATGAGTGGATACAGCAGAGGTTGGACTGTTAGGGGACATCGTCTGTGGGAGGAAATATGAGCTCCCAACTCCATAATAATGCTATATCTTATTCATGTTTTCATATTCATTGTTGGGCTGTTATGCAGACTTGGCAAGTCATTATGGACAAAGCAGAGTTATTTTGAGATGCACTGAACACCGAAACATGAGAAATGGAGAATCCAGATTTCAAAATAAGGATGCTGGGGTAATAAATGGGAAGTTTGTGGAATAAGTGAAACAAGCACCCAGCAATCTTAGAAATTTTGATTACTTGTAGCCTGAAATAAGCCCTCTGCTAATTGGTGCTCCGTTTAAGAGTGTTATAGTAATAAGTTGTCTGTAACTTCACATAGATTATTTCAAAAAGGATAAAACAAGATGGAGAATAGGCAAATGTGAAAAAATCTTATGAGCTGCCTGCCCTTCTGTACATGGTAAAGCTTAAGGAGTACAGTTTAAATGCTTGCCATCCATCTCATCTGCCTATCTGGATTTACTTTAAGACATCCAGTTCACTACATTACTGAAAGTCTATCTTAGCTGAAAGTTTTGCTACTTTTCTAAAAATAGAATCTGAAACCATCTTTATCAGTTGCTATGTTAAGTCCAACAGAAAAATAATTACTGTGACTGAAAAAAATATAATTCTGAGTTATGAAGTAGGAAGTTCATGAATCTATGTGAAGCCAATTTTTATTTTGCTTTCTTTATATTTATACAAAACTAACTGAGAAACTTGATCACACTGTACAGCATCTTCCATCTGCAGCAGTGCTAAACCAAACTTCATGTGTGAATTAAAATACCTCCTGGGGAAATGATGAGAATTTCAGTGATGAAACTATGTAGTGCTGAGAGCCACTGTAACAATATTCTTTAATCATATGCTAGCAAGGTGATATTATATACATATTCACCAGTTCTAACGTGGCTCTCTGAATGTTGTTATCCAGCATAAACTTTGTGAGATGATCTGGTGTTGTGTAGTGTTAGGAGCGAGTTGGCCAATACTTACTGCAGAGCAGAGTCCCTGGCTCCCTCTCCTTCTTGCCTTGCAAATTTGTGTGGGTTGCAGCAGCTTCTGGTGGTGAACAGGCTGCAGGCCAGTGACTGACAGGGGCCTCATGAGGGACTGAGTAGGGAACAGTGAGGCAACATGATGGAGACAATTTAGAAATACAGTAGATGCCTAAGTAGTCTTGCCAAAGGATATTTATTGCAAGCAAATGTGAAGTGGTTTTCCAGCAACCAGAGGAGTTCAGCTGTGTGAGGAGTGCAACTGGAGCGATGCACATTTATCACATTCTTTTTCCCAAAAATGTGATAGTGGTAGAGCTGGACATCAATAGAACACCTTATGGGCAGATTTCTCATAACCTAAAATAGCACTGTGAATAACCAAGAGATTGGATTTTTACTTCTCAATTTTTCACAGCTAGTTATTTTGATGTTCAAACCCCTACCACCAAGTAACTGAAACTTTTGGAAAATCTTTTTATTACTTTTTGGAGAATCATCATTGGTAACTTAATTTGTTTAATGGTCCTGGTTCTGTTACAAGCAAGCAGTCAGAAGGCTATTTATGAAGCTCAGATCAGAGGGAAAAGGGCAAATACTTTACAATGCTATCCTGGGTTTCTTATTGAGCAGAATTCAGTGCAGTTCGTCATGCGAGTGATGGTTGTCCCTCCAGGAGCTCTTGAAATAGATGAGACTGCTGTTCGCCCTACATATCCAGGCAATGGAGTAAGCCATAGCGAGGAATTAAAAAGATAGTTATAATAGCCTAAAAAGGACAATAAGGTCATAGTTCTGAGTTGACGTTAATTATGTTTTGATGGAGATATAGTGGGGCAGATTCTGATAGCACTTTTTAAAAATAGATAGTCATTAGGGTATTTCTGACTGGAAGCGGTTATAATATCCACTGTCTGATACTATGAATATTTTCTTTTGGTTTAAAATCAAAGAACATCAGTATGAATTTCTTATATTGTGTTACTTCAAATCCTAAGGTGTTGGTGGCTCAGAGGTGCATCTACCCTGAACACATTAATACATATTTCAGTATTCACCTTCTGGTTTCAGTGGCTTTGTGAGCTGCAAAATTCCTATAATTATTTGAAACTACCATTGTCGGTACCCTCAGCTCAAATAGGTCGTGCATTTTGTTCAGGAAGCAATTGCTGCTAATGAATCTCTAAGTGTCAGGCAAGCATAAACAGAGGATACAAGATTCCCAGAAGCAGAGACTGAAAAGGGTTTGTTTTTTAAAAAAAAAAACTTTTTTTTCTACTGCTTTTCCCTAAACAGTTGCTATTACTGTAGCCTTTTATTCAAATTTGATTTAAGTTTGCTGGCTCCTCCATGGGAATGCTTGTATGTACAGGGATACGCTGCCTGTTAGGTGTTGCTAGATGTTACCTGGACCTTTTCAGCTCCCAAAACACTTGGTTTTGAAATCTAAATCCCTGTTTCTCGCTGATAAGGAAGCATTTAAAGATATGTCCTGATTTTTATTTGAATAACTAGGTTATGATTTTGGAAAGAAAGGATTGTTTTTTACATCCAACTCTATTTCTGTCATGACCTTGGACAAATCTCTTTGTGGTTCAGTGACCCATTAAGACACGGGGATGGGGACTGTCTGCAGACAGGGTTTGCCTTGACCGTGTGGACTAGAAGCATTTCCTGTGAATGGTTTCACCCCTGAAATTCCTAACAGAAACTGGTATGGCTTTAGGCTGGGATTTGTGTTTCCTAGCAAAAGAACTATTGCTGTGCTGTCATGTAGCCTCGAATAAATGGTAGAATTGTGAGGATCTTGGTATTCTTCTTCCAAATACAACATTTTTTTTGCTTTGTTTTTTTCTTGTTTAATTTGTTTCCTTTATCTAATATTTTAAACTAACAAGCACAAGCAAACACAGGAAAAACTTGAAAGGCTAAAAATCAAACAAATGAAAAAACCTTCTAGTTTTTTATAATTCAATTAAATACATTCCTCCCATGGTGCATTGAGGAAAGACATTATTATAGACACAAATCATTTGTAGTGTTGTATTATTAACTGCTTCTGGGACCAGATGATTCTTCTTCCAGATAAGAGGAAGGAAGGAGAGATAGGATACAATGTCAATTATCCTAATTGTTAAGGGTCCTTCAACACTAGGGCTTAATAAGTCCCCAGAACACGAATACAAGGATGTGCAGATTGGCTTGTGCTACTATAGACTGCAATCTTCTGTAGTGGGATGGGTAATAAACAGGAATTTTTGTATTCAAAATATGTTTTACCAAAAAAGCAGGGAGTGTTGCAGGAAGCAGAGGGCAGTGTTGACAGCATGATGTGCCAAAGATTGCTCCTGCAAAAGCAAGTGCAAGTGTTTGAGCATTGTTTAGGATTCAGCTGATAGAAGGAGCTCAAGAATTTTATTAAGATGACTTTGTTAGGGCAGAGAAAACTCTGCAGGTATTACTTGAATTTCACTTTGCTGATTCAAATATTTTGCAGATTTCATTAAATGGCTTTATCAGATTGTTATGGTAGGTAGGAAAATGTTTAAAAAGAAAAAAAAGACAGGATTAAATGATTCCCATCTCTCTGAAATTGTCAGATTCAGGCAGGAGGAAGAGGTGTGTATATTCTACTGTATCTGCTGCTGTGTTGTATTATATATGTTGCATTCAGAACTTGCCTTTTTCAAAATCAGAAAGATGCATCATATTGCAGAATTAAGTGAGGAGATATTAGTTATTTAGTACATAACCTTTAAATTCAGACGCTGCTTTTCCTCAAGTATTCTGAGTTATTTATGCTGGTTGTTTTAAATGCTCTAGACTGCAGGGTTTCTGCATCTTTGGTAAGAATTTAAAATGCTCTGGAGAGCTCCCTTGTGCACGCATCTGTTGGAGTATTAAAAATAGACTGCATTTAATTGGATGGTGGAAAGTTAGAGATACTTCATATGAGTCTGATGTCAAAAATGAAGATTTTTCTTTGGTCAGTGCCATCTCAACTTGTTTTTGCCTCAGACCAAATGGCTGTATGACAACTAATATGGCATCAGCCTAAAATGCTGTGGCCCCTTCTACTTTTTCAAGCTTATACAAAAGCTGCATCAGCCTGTGATATTGCTTGGAAGAGATAAGGGAGAAGTCTTCAAAAATGAATGCACATCATTATTTTATGGAAAGGGGAAAAAAGGATAAATAACTTCTGAGGAACCCCTTGGATGGGCTGATGGATTATGTATAATAGAGAGATTTGAAGTGTACTTCTAAAGGATGATTTTGATTTTCTTTTTAATGATAAAATTTGGTTTTAGATAAAACATGGTTTTAGATTAGTTCAGGCAGCAGTTAAATGCAAAATAAAACAAGAAAAAAACAAGTAACCCTTTAGAAATGTACTTGCTCATCAGAAATTCAAGTTTTAGCTTAGAATTCTATATGTATATGTGTATAGTATACACATATAGTATACAGTAGCTATAGCTGCATATATATTTTTTCTATACATATAGAGCTCTTCAGATATACTTTTATTTGGCAGCAAAGGAGTATTCGATAGAAGATTGGCTTTTTGAAGGTGTTCTTCTAAACTAAAACATCCTGTTTCTGCCCCCAGAACTGTGGAGGGGTGCAGAGGAAGGGAGGGGAAGAAATTGCTTGAAGTAATAAACATCTAGTTCATTTGATTTAAGACAATTAATTGGGTTTATTGCTTTTTTTTTTCTTGTCTTTTTTTTTTTTTTTTTTTTTCCTTTTCCAGGCTCTGTTTAGAACTTTGAACTAGCAGGAAATCTGAATATTTTACAGCATTTCTAGTGAGTCTTTAATTGGAGATGATGGTGGTTCTGTCAAAATTCAAG
Organism: Nothura maculosa; assembly: GCA_032353885.1. Classification (NCBI taxonomy): domain Eukaryota; kingdom Metazoa; phylum Chordata; class Aves; order Tinamiformes; family Tinamidae; genus Nothura; species Nothura maculosa. Next base: position 3,450,575 of record JAUBOD010001105.1, read on the forward strand.
TAAAGGAATATTAAAAGCAAAGCTAACTGATGTTACTGTGTCTCCTTTAAAGAAACCTTTAATTCATCATCAAAACCTAGTTTTTCCATTTCTCTAGGAGGTCAGCAGTATCCCTTTTCTCTCATTTTTAAGGCCACTTACGAGATTAGTTTAACAAAGTTCACAGAACTCATATGAGAGCAATTAAGACTTAATAATGGGATATCTAGAGCACAGACCAGGCTAGTCTGGAACAAATGGAGTATATAACATTTTGCCTGGGGAATTTATAGTCCTTCTAGATCAGTTTCATTTTCTTTTTTTGGCAGAGCAGAGCTTATGGATAGGTTTTTCTTGAATCTGTGATCTCATTTACCTTGTCTATTTATTAGCGTACAAAAAAAAAACCCAAACAAAATAACCCTAAAAAGTTAAAAACTAATCAAACTAAAAAACCAAGAGGCTTATAAAATCAATTAAGTAATATTTTTTCTGATCAATTATTTAGTACTTTCATTCTTCTGAATGAATCTCTGGCTGAAATACTCATTTAAAATAACAAACATATTCAGGGAAATTAGGATATCATCAAGACATGCCAGTTTATTTAGTAGAATGACTTACTCATATGTGCTGCATAAGCATGATATCATTTGCAGAGATCATCAGCTAAAATGCATAAAAGGGAACTGATGGCCTTACAGTGCAAAATCTGTATTTGATTTTTGAAATATCTTTGTAGTTATAGTTCCAGATTCTGAATAGTTAGTTTATGGAGAAACTCTCCCATTGAAAAACTATCTGTGTCAGTACTTTTGTTTGTTTGTTTGAAAAAACGGAACATTTCCAGTGACATATTTCAAAGGCAAACTTTGAAATCAAATTACATTTTTTTTCAGAATTATTCTCTTTATTACAGCTGTGGGAAAACGATCTAATGAATAAATATTACAGAAATAAAAATATTATTTTCATTGTGAATTTCCTGTGAAACTTCACCAGTTCTGAATATGAAATTGTCTTAATTTATTTTACTGATGAAAAAGGAGTCGATGTACCTCAGCTGTTAAGCTTGTCAATAAAGTCCTTGAAACTGAGTAATTATGAATCTCTGTATAGAGATCTAGCAGTGCTTACATGCTATATTAGTTTTGTTTTTTGATGGGGTGTGTGCATGTATCCCTCTTTTGAGGGTTAGTGAGACAATAGCAAAACTGGCAGTAGATTTGATATTTAATATAGAAAAATGTGAACAGCTGACTAGAAAAAGCCACATCTGCTAATTGCAAGCAAAACAAATGATGCCAAGGCCATGGGCTATCTGAAAACGATGCTATTAAATGTGAGTGTCTGTTTCCCAACCCCTCCTATTTCTGCCACTCTAGAACTATATGGCCTCCTTTGTACAGTGCTTTGGGCATAATGTCTTTAGGCTGAAGCATCCCAATCTGTTCAATCTCTTCTTGTTCCAGAGGTGTTTTAAACCATTGGTCTTGATCTTGTTGCCTTGTTTGTTGTTGTTTCTCCATTTTTTTACTCTATCTTTAGTGACATGGTGGTGTATTGATGCTTTCTGAGTTTTGTTTTAATAATCTCTGTTTTAATAATCTTTGTTTTTTCCTATTTTTGAGTCCAGAACTGATGTCTGCATCCAGGATTTATGGTGGTTTTGAGCTCTCTGAATGACAGAAGCTGTTAGAGAGCTTCTTTTTGGATGTATGTAGTTAAGATGATCTTCTGTGTGCTGTTGTGCTTAACACTGGTCCTTATTGTATTCGTTTTGTTTTACGTCCTCAGTGCTTGATATCTTAAGATCCTTCTGTGGATTTCCCCAGGTAGTCTTTATACTACCTACCTAATTTCAGAACGGTTAAGATTGGAAGGGATTTCTAGCGATCATCTAGTCCAACCTTCCTTCTCCAGCAGGGACACCCAGAGCATGTGGCACAGGGTGGCATCCAGGTGACTTTTGAAGACTTATTACCCCTTTGTCCTGTCACTGGCTACCACTGAGAAGAGCTTGGCCTCTTTCTCCCTACATTTCCCCTTCATGTACTTATACATGTTAATCAGATCCCCTCTCAGGCTTCTCTTCTCCAAGCAAGAAGTTTTCCTGTCATCATGAAATTGTTATTAGTTCTCTACATTCCACTTTTTCTTCAGTTCGTTTATGAAGTCAAGGAATGGCATAGCTAACAGACTGGATACCCCTAGGTTTCACTGTTAATTTTTGTTCTAACCTTTATTCCCTATTCTTTAAACTACTAATCTGTGAAAGCGCCTTTTTTTTCTTTTCCTTTTTTTCCCCCTAGATGAATGCTTAGTTTCTTTACGTTTTCTTGTAAATTTAAGTTCTCATAAAGTCCTACATTGCTGTAGTATCCCATATTACCTATGCAGAGATCCTCCTTTCTTCATTTAGTTATGATCTGCTTTCTTTGGAAGGCTGTCTTTCTACTTCCAATCACTTATTTTACTCTCTTGTTTAACTTGGCTGACCATTCTCTTAAAGTCTTTCTCACAGTAACCACACACGTTTTTATTTTAAATGTCTAATCTGATGATTTTCTATAATCTGCATGCTGCTTAAAACCACTCAACATTTGGTTTGTAACTGTATTTTCTGTTTAATATGCCCTAATTTTTATCCATTTCCTCTTTTTAAAATTAAATTCTGAATGCTGAATACAGTGTGTTCCACGGCAGAGTAGCTGTTTTGGAGCAATCCTTTCATGCCTTGGGCTGCTGAAGTCTATAGCAAGTCTAGTTTGTGAGGGACATTTTGTGGGTATTTTTTGGTTGTTTTTTTGTTTTTCAGGTACCTTAATGAATGGGCCAGAAGCATACATTTATACTTTGTATAAGTCAGAGTTTCAATCACTGCGACAGTTATCCTCTCTATTCAAAGAAATTGAACATTTCAAAGTTTTCCTTTGTGGATATTCTTCACCACCTTAGCTAACATTGTGTGAAATGAAAATAAGAATTAATTACTCATATTATGAAATAATATGAACAGAATTCAAATTCCTAGAAAGTTTAGGGTAATCAAGAGTTACTGATGATAATTTATTGTCCCTTTTTGAGTCTAACCTCTTTTTAAAGCACAGCACCTCTTTTACTTCTGTCTTCTCTATGTGATTTGCAGCTGCTGAGCCTCCTCCAGGATATTTTCTTTGCACTAAGCTCCTGATGTTTCTGCTGGGCAGCATCTTGAGATAAGCTGGGCTTTTATCCAAGTTAGTTTAGACTTCTAGAATTAGCACATGTGCTTTTTTCTTAAGCCTAGAGACCTGTATTTACATACTATACTTAATTGAGAATTAACTTCTTTAAGGGGGTGTTTGCCTGTTTTCTGTTTGAATTTTGTCCATTGTTGTCTTGCTGTGTAATCAAGAATAAAGAAATTCTATGAAGTTATTCCAGGAAGTCATGCAAGCATCAAGATAAATATCTGTGAGTCTGCAGAATCACTGCATATTCTTTTAGACATAATATGCCAATTTAGTGATGCTATAAACAATTGTCATCTTAATGCTGTATTTTGTCAGTACAGATACCAGTTGATTTCAAGTATTCATGAATGGTGCAATGCTGAAACCTGAGGAGTTAAACTGTGCCTAAGACCATAGTATTGGTGAGGATATATTTGAGGGAACAACTGCATCGTTTATTGCTAGCAGTTAAATTTGTATTTTTGAACACTCCTCTCCTCCCTGGCAGAAGATGATATTTGCTGAAGACTGAACAATGAGCATAATTGCAGCACGACTTTTCTTTATTATGCAGACCTCGCAGTATGCAGAAGTTTAGAAAAGAAATCCCATAATTGGTAAATTTTACTCTCTGTGGGTTGCATTATTTTAAAAACTTATTTATTTCTCCCCAGGTTAGATGCTTTCCAAAGTGTATCTACATAAACTGTTTACAGGAAAAAAAAAAACAAAAAAACTATTAAGGGCCTGTGTCATCATCTTAATATTTTCAGAAAAAAAATTAACTATTTCTATTTGTTGTTCTAAAGGTAGCCTATTTCATGGGTCCACATCATGGTTTCTTTCACTCACCTAGAATCAGATTAAGAAATAAGAGCCTTCTGTGCTAGTCTTCACTCCTCAGGAGGGGGGCTTGTAATAGAGCTATTGATTTTTTTATTTCCTCCTCACACATATACAGGTTCTCCTTTGCTGTACTTAAATGGAAAGTATTGGCACCTGTGGAGAGGCTCCTAAGTTTTCAGGTTTTAACTATTTGCTTGGCTATGACTTAGAGGAAAAGCTATATGAAAAGGGGAAAGTAAAGCTATTAAGAAGTATGGTTAATTGCTCTAGAAAATAAAACTATTCAATTAATATATATAGGAATTATGAATTTTTTTTAATTATAACCTTTTTTCTTTCTTTTATATCATGGCTCTGGTAAGTTCTCCTTAAAGGTAACCTTTGAGATAAAATTTGGGCTGTGGATGCATATAGAGGGGGCATAATTTTATTAATATTGGTGCTTTCCTAAAGCTGTGTAAGAGTCCCCTGAGTATGGTGCCGTGATGTGCAAGGTCTAGGCACCTTCCATGCCTCCTCCTTTGCTGCTCCTTACAGACATGGAGCTGTTTGGGAGAGGATGACAGCCAACTGAAAAGCTGACAGTCTTTCTGTGAAAAGCAGCATCTCATGCTGAGATTTTGGAGGGTGCAAAGATTAAGCATCTCGCAGATGACCCTTCCTGGTACGGGGACAGGAATGCAGCTTGTGGATCATACAGACAGTGCAGCCCAGTTTATGTAGTTACAGATAACTGTTCAGAGCATTGCACCATATTCAAAACCACATGCAGAATATTTTTTGGCGTGACTGGCACAGGAAGTAAGAAGTGGAATTGAAATATTATGCTCAAACATGCATTTGGAAGAAGTGGGTGTACATATTCCCACAGAGGTACTGCAAAAGCTCATCTTACTCTATTTCAAGAGGAAAGGAAGCAATATCTTTAAGTTACTTCAGCATCCTGCAGAATAATTTGTTGTGGTTGAATAAAAGACTGATGCAAAAGTAGAATGATGAGACCCAAATGTAGGATGCTGTATTACAGTAATGATTTTGTAGGAGGAAGCTATGCCGATTAGATCTAACCATCCTGTGGTAAAGAGAACAGTCTATGTAACTCCCTTTGTCGAAACTAAAGCTGATGAACACGAGCTTGGTTTCACTGCTGTGAAAGGTATTTTGATAATTTGTACCAATTTAGGATGTAACTTGCAGTTGAATTCTAAGACAGCAGAATTCACAGGTTATTTAGGCTTGGCAAAAATCTCGAAAAATACATATGCAAAAATACTTTTTTTTTTGCTAAATTGTAGCTACCTAGCAGTTTGCAACCAAAGCATGATAAATCTTGCTGCTCTTCCTTATTATTAGCAACCATTTATGTAGTTTTGTGATAATAGCATTCCAGAGAGAAGATCTTGAAAGAGATAAACAACACAGTGGGATATTAAAGGTTGCTATCTTGACTGGAATGTGAACTTTCCCTTATTCAAGCCAATGGAAAACCAGAGGCATTTGCATAACTAAAGAAATATGTATTCATCCCGGTATAAAGCAGCGGAGAAAATAAGCCTACATGTTTATCCTTTTCCACAGGTTATTATTTTACTGATCCAAATGAAAATGCCATCCAAGTATACAGGAGGAAATAGTGTAAGATAATGAGACACAATATTCTTCTGTGGTCACTGTTGAATGGAATAACTAACACCACTCTGGAGTCATCTGGCTGGATCTGTCTGGCACATTATAACCAGAGAGATACCTGGTGTATGGGCTGGCTATTAAAACTCACTTTGATAAAGCTAAATACAGGGAAGGCTCCCGGAGTTTTCCAGCATAGCTAGACATAAACACATTCACTGCATTGTTAATCTTGCTAATTTAATACAAAGCATGAAAGTCTCCATAAATGTTGGTGATGGAAAGAGCAGCTTCAGTCTATTGACTAAGGTTAATCTAGTCAAGGTACTAGGGAAATATTTATCCTTTGCTGTGATATAGCCCAGAATACTATCTTATGTGTAGGATTGCTTTTAAGGTAATATGCAGGAGATTGAGCAGAAACAGGAATTAGCTGCTGACTTTTAGTTCAGACTTGTAATTTATGGTTTTAATTTTGCTGCCACTTGCTTCCATTATTATTAATTTATTTAGTAGCGATAGCAATAATAACAGCAATAACAGCTATAATATTTTATACAATCTTTCACCTGCTAGTACTCCAAAGACTGAACTGATTTTAATAGCTGAAGATGGGGATCAATTCTGAACCACTGAAATGCAGCTGCATGTGAGATGAAATATCACATTTGTAAACAGTGGCTCAGTAGGATAAGGAAATTGCACTTGGTCCCATTGCTAGAGAGATAGACAGACAGACAACTTCAAGTTGGGTAAAACATTTGATCTAGATGTATAGATGTGTATGAATGAACTGGAGTCAAACTGGAAGACAGGAATCATTTCCAAACTGGAAGACAGGAATCATTTCCTAGTACTGAGACTACGGCATAACTAAAATGTTATCCATTTGGTAAATGTGTTGGTTTTTTTTTTTTTTTTTTTTCCCTCCTCTCCTCTCAAAACAGCTGGCCACGTCCATTGGGGATGGTCTATGGCATAAATGCTGCCTCAAACCTTGCCAGGGAGTTTTGGGAGACTCTCAGAACAGATTGGCGCCAACCAAAGTGTGCCATATGAAAGAGGAGGATGGATATTAACCTATTCCTGTTGCTGTTTTATTAAGATAGGTTACAAAGGCTTTTTAATGAGAAAGTGTCTCTATTTTATCCATTCTGGTGATTATAGTATTTGTCTGTTTCTGCTAACTCCTGTTTGCAAAATATTTTACCATTGGAATTCAAATGATCCTTTATTCTGTGTCAAAATTGCTACTTGGAGTGATTTGATAAGAAGAGACAGCTCAGCTATCACCAATTACAGACAGTAATTATGAAGAATAAATAAATTCAAAAGCCCTATGCTGCAATCATCTAAGGATTTAGATGTTCTCCATTGGCATTTTGCTTTAGTACGGTGCCTCAAAAAAAAAAAAAAAAAAAGTAGTACAACACTTTGGAAGGAGAAAAGATATTTTAGGGCTCAGTAGAAGGCACTCTGTTTATTTTTATACCTGCCTCCAAATCTTTTCTTATTGGAATCAGTGGAGATTTCTCACACTGAGATCTCTCTGCAAGTGATAAAACTATTTGGTTAATAAGTAATTTTGGCCCTTATTTTAAACTTATTTTAGTATCAAAATAACTAATTTGAACTATTTGAAAATCAGGCTGCTTGATCCAGCAGAAAATTCCAACTTTTTGCTATTAGTTGTTTGCAGAATTGGAAGACACTCAAATTTGTACGGCAGAAACCATAATGAGGGAAAAAAAGAATTAAAAAGTTTCACAATATTTTGTTTCACTGTTTTTGATCTATATGGAAATGATCCCTCTTGAAAATATTCAAGAAACTTATTATTTTACAGCATTGAACTGGTATTTTTTCTGAGTTGATACAGACCTGTCTAAGCAAAATATTGTGTGAATTTTCCTTATTTTTAAAAATATAATTTTTCTTTGCAGAATATTTTTACCATTATGAAATCCATATTTTCTATTAGAAAATCTGTGAGTAGATTTGATTACAAGGATTCACAAGGAAAACAGCAGTGTCCTTAATATAAATGTGTTTTTTGTTGGGCAATCATCTATTTAAGGCTAATGATATTGCTTAACAGTATTTGTTCCTGTGTTTAGAAAGCAACTAACCAGAGAAAAGGGTACATATTCAGTGTAATGGGGCAGATCAGAGGCAAATAACCTGCCCAGTTGAGCAACTTATTCATCTAAGTGATGAGATAGACTGGTGCGTGTAACATTCATTACTGCATCGTCTCTCCCGAGGACTACTCTGCAATCTGGGCTGTATGCAGAAGTAGGTGCCATGTTTGGCAGGATGTACTGCAGTCATTCATTTTAATTCTTAATGTACAAAGAAACTAAATGACCTCTTTGTAAACACCTTTTTTTTTCCCCCATTTGAGTTTGGAGAAATGGGAGGAAAATGAAGAGCACACTAGGGCCTTCTTAGGATGGAGTCCTACCATGAACACCATACTGTTGAGATATACGCTTAACCTAGTTCCCAAATAAGATGAAGGTTTTAGTTTTAGTAGCTTCCAGTCTGGACACAGGGAGATTGAGCTGACAGCAAAGTCATTTTAATACTTTTCTTCATGACAAGATATTAACACTATCATAGATTGGGCTTTTTCCATTATCTAAATCACAGCAACATTCTTCACTGTCAGCATGCACAGTATGTGCTAAAGATGAAATCCAGAAAGAGTATTGAAACTATGAAGGTGTGTGGGTTTTTTTCTCTTCACATTTTGGCAGGAAAGACATCTGTATGCTCTTAAATTTGAAGCCTTGCCTAGGGTGAAGTGGGGAGTTTCTCGTCATGTTAAATTTGGCAATTGCATTTGTTTTACAGCAGAAACTAAAAATATCTTTATCAAAAGTCATATTCGCGTCTATAAGCCTGTCCATAGCTGGGGTATTGCTAGTGGGTATTAATGCATTGCAGCTGTGGCATGGAAATACTGTGGCATCTCCTAAAATCAGAGGCTGGCGAGGCTCCTGACAGTATGTTCATGGCTGTGCTGTGCTCTCCTTGTCATGGTATCATTCAGGGTTTTTTTCTACACATACAAATAGAGGTAAGAGAGCCTTACCATAACTTGATTTCAGTCACTGACTAACCAAGTTTGGAACCTGGTATTTAATACTCAAACTCGATTTAGCTCCATGGAATTATATTCTAGCTAATATAAACTTCAGCAGAGCTAAAACTCTGTTGCTTGACAGCTATCCCTGACTCATAGCTTACTTGAAACTAGAAAATCTGAAAAGCTAGGCCAAGTTTTCTCCTTGCCAATTTAGATTTTATTGTTGTGGGAAATGGATGTTTACCTCAAACATGCACCTAAATATTTGAGGAGATCCTGGGAGATATGTGTTCTGTGTTCCAGTGCTAGTGCTTTCTAGGCTGTGCTCTTTCTCGTCTTAGTAAAAGAGTTTAAAAGGGAGAATGATGTTATTTCGCTCTGCTTGTTGCAGTTTTGGAATTTATGACAGTCTCTACTGCCTTCGGTTTCTTCATAAAACCAGCTTGAATTGAGTGTGCTCCTGTCCTTATTTCTTTGGGCTCTAGAGGATGCATATTGCGATGCCCTAGCTGAGGTGTGGAGGTATTTCTGCACTTGTATTTCCTTCAGTGAAGGTTGAAATGTTGTAAATTGGAAGCATCTGTGCTCTATGCCTCCTGCACATCCATAATCTGTTTTTCTTTCTTTTTTTTTTTCTTTTTTTTTTTTTCTTGGCTCAGTCCATCAGCATGACTTTTGTCAGAAATGAGAGCACCAAATATATGCAAAAATATCCCCTCTAGAAGGTAGTTAACCTCAGGTCTGCATGCTCATCGTTCAGGGCTGATTGTCCCTATGCTGCTCCTTGCATACACACTTTGAACTCATCCCATTACCTGCCTAATAAAGTGGGAGAGTGAAATGTGTTCAGCAGAGTCATTATGGGAATGAGCTTCTGCAGCTCGGTAAATAAGTTGCCATTTGCTGTCCACAGCCTGTGTGCAGGGGAAGACGGACGTGAACTCCTGAATAAGATGCAACCTTTTGCATTGATTAAGCTTTGATGAACAGATACTTGCCTAGCTCCTAATTTCTACTTTTCTCTCTAAACCTGTCCCCATCCTATGGTGGTCTGGCCAAAGGGCAATATCAAGTTTAACAAACCAGATCTTCGGCTGATATGATCTAGCATGGATCTGAATTAATATATACAAGGGGAACAAATACATCTTTGCAAGGTTGCTAAAAAAAACTGTCATATTTCACTTCCGTTTTTTGACATGTTTTTTCCTTAAACAGCTTTTGGGATCCTTCTGAATGGAAGAGTTACGCCAACTGATTACGTATTTAATTGTTTTAGACTGTTTTTTTTCCTGAGGGAGTTATGTATCCAAATCCCGAGTATTCCCAGTAGTTTACAGATTTGAATACCTTTGAAAATTTTATTTCATATTTGTTGTTGTTCATGTAGTACTAAACTGGAATTGTATCTTTTTCCTAGCTTCTCATAACTCCTGAAAAAAATGGATTGAGTGTTGGGAAAGTGTGGTATGTGCTTGCCTTGTTTTCACTCTTCCCAAAGAGTAAAACTTGCAGCCACTGTTAAAGATACTGCCCTGGGCTGGTTGGACCCTCATGTTGAGTACACACAGCTACTCTTACGTCTCCACCGTGTGAAAGTGGAAGATGCTTTTGCTGAGGTCTGCTGAGTTTGAGAAGGAATCTTTTGGAATGAGGAAAGACTCCTAAAAAATTGCTGTGGTGCCATAGCCTGTGTCACAGCTGTGCATCACCCAGACGGATGCTGTGACTTCGACCTGCATGTGGCAAACTGATTGCCTTACAGGCATTAATTCCAGCGAAAAGACTACATTTTTGTCTTTGCAAATCTGATGGCAGTATTTGGCTCTAATGGAGCTTTTTAATTTTTAAGGCTCAGGTAATATCAGACTTGGAATATCCCAAGTAAATCTTGTCTGTTCTTTTTGCAGAATTCCTAAACCAAAACAAACTCCCTAAGCTGTTCAGTATTATGCCTCCCATCAGAGCAACTGTGCTATGTGGGAAATTGCATGCGGTGCTTTGTTTTCTTCGATAGTTCATCATTTTGGATGTGAATTAATCCCCATCCACAAGAAGTTATAATAGAGGCTATTTCTCAAGAGGAAGCATTTTTGCCATTTCCAGTGATGTTTACTGTTAATCAATATTTGAACCTCTAGAGCTAAGAAATTTGGTAGTGCATCCTTGTTTGATCTTCCTTAATGGACGGATTATTTCTGTCAGCTGTGGATCAAAGTTTTCAAGTGACCATCTGTGACAATTGTTGTTATTCAATCAGTGGTCTATAGCCCACAGGTGGTCCATAAAACATCACAAGGTGATCTGTTCAGCAGTGAGAACTGAAAGCAAAAATCAAAGCAATCCTACAGGTATACACAGTGCTCCCTGCAGTTAACAAGCAATGATGTACCTGCTGCAGGCAAAGTCATCTCATACGCACGAGGCTACAGGTGGAGCATGGAGTGTGGATTTTAATCCTGAAAGTTTCAGTCTCTTCTTGAGAAGCTCAACTGTAAAGAAAGTATTGAATTTGAGGTGTTTGTTCTTACTAACATGATTGTTTCGATATAGGAAGGACATTTATGTAGTTATATGTTGCGTTGGAAGATGGATAATTTGGAATGTCAGTTCCGATAGTTCTGGCTCTTCTCTGACATGACATGACAGAAATGTTGTAGCAGGGATGCGGCAGGGTGGCACCTGGATCTGCTCACGAGCAGTAGGGTGGTACAGTCATTTCTGTTTTACCTAGCAAAAGCAGAAAAACTTCCATAGCTGCACAGGTAGTGCCTGGATCATGCTGTCCATGACACGTGCTTGGAGACAGGGGGAATGTCCCTAGGGGCTGAGCAGTGATGATTCCCCTATGTGCTGCATTGAGGTGTGTGGTTTGCACAAGATTGGCATAAATATCTCTGCACATTTTCCCTGTGAAGACATTGTCGTGTGAGAAAGCTGTCAAGACTGCCTGTAGCAGCAGTCCTCTTAAGCCATCTCTACAGTTTCACAGAGCCCACAAGGGCACGTGGAGGGCTGTGTGTGCCTCTCTCGTACCTTCTTCCCAACAGAAACCCATAGGCTGTCCAGAACACAGCTGCATTCACAAATCAGCTGGTTCCTATCACTTGGTAATTCCAAATAGAATATTTCTTTATGTGCTGTGCCTTTCACAGTTTCATTACTGAGTAGGAATTCATTTCATTTAGAGTATAATGGGAGGGAAATACTCTGAAGTTCTCTCAGCTGGAATTTGGATTCAAATCCCATCTGTAAAGCATGATGAGTGAGTTTAGGACATCTTGAAGTGCTGCTTGTGGCACTCCTCAAAACATATCCCATGGGCAAGGCTGTTGAGCTGCTGCCTTTGGTTGTCTTTGAATTTAGATGAGCAAGTACAGAAGGCTTTAATTACATAATATAGCTGAAATTGAGAGAAGCAAGTCAAACATTAGAAAATCCTTGCAGATCTTTTGCATTAAAGTCCAGAACAAGAGAGATGCAGGAGAAGAATAAGTATGGAAACTGTTTGGTTCCTCTGATCCCTTGCAAAGCAAGGTTTTAGGTTTAGGAATCTAGACAAGTGCTGTGTTTTATGCTCATGACTACTGAAACAATAAAACTTACTGAGTATGAAGGAAGATTTCCATCTTGATGCTTTTAAGGTGATATGGATATGATTTGGTAATGCTTAAGTTTTGTACCAAAAAAAATATTCCTGGTCTAATCAATGGCATCCATTCTAGATGCTTAAGAATACTTTTTGTTAAATATTATACTATTGCAACAATAGCACACTGAGTTAGTAAAATAAGAACACACTGAACTCAAAGCTCTGCACAGTTTTTATCATTTTGAAAAAAAAATACCAGCAATTGAGTAAAATTTCAAGCATCTATTTATTACCTTTTTTTTTTTTTTGGTAACAGGGATAAACCTCACAAATCAATCTTTTCACCTTAGTCTTCTGTAATCAGACATCAATTTCAGATCACTTCATTAGGCTTGCAGTTGCATTCTGTAGTTGAACGGTGCCAGCATTTGAACTGCAGAAACATATAAATCGTTTCTTGATACAATTTTATATTTAGAGTGAGAAAAACTGCTTTTTACAGATATGTCTTTTCCATAAGATTTTTTTTTATTCTGTCAATTCTATCTTTAGGTTTCATTTTTACAAAACTGCTAGCTTCAAATTTAAATCCCTGCTGAGTTACTCAAATGTTTTGAAGATGACAAGAAGGCTGTGATATTTCTAGCCTAAATTTACAGACTCAGGATATAAAGATGAATTGGAAAAACTTCAGGTAGCGTCACAGACCTTGGATGGTTTTCTTTGTTAGGCTTCATCTTTGAAATCCTGCAGTCATTCTTCATTCGTTAGAGAACTTTCTTTTGTTGAGTGGTAATTCAGAGTTGGGCCATTAATTTTGTCTTGTAGTTGCAGGCAATTAATCAAATAGGCCAGGAAAAAAAAAAAAAGAGAATTATTATAGTTTGCAAATTTTGGTTACATGCAGCATCAAAGTGCTGATTCCTTTTGCGTACTGATTCAAGTTTTCATCTTGTTCTCTCTGGCAGAGCTCTCTGTGGGAGGTGTGTGTGTGTGTGTGTGTGTGTGTGTGTGTGTGTGTGTGTGTGTGTGTGTGTGTGTGTGTGTGTATGTGTGTATACACACATATATACTTTCTACTTTGTATTCCCAAGCTGTGGCTCCGTCTTTAGGAATCTGAGCGCACCAAAGCCCCAGCAGGCCTCAGCCCTCACCTTGCTGGATGCTAAGGGCGAATATAAGTAATTGGTGAGACAGAGAATCGGATGCAAGTGCAACCACTGACATCCGTTGGACGGAACTCAGTGCTCAGTGTCTCACGTGGCCCCTCTGCCCTTGCAGGTGTTCCCGGGGAACGGCAACGCGGACGGCGTGGTGCACCACAAGCTGCACTCGGTGAAAGCGCGATTCGTACGCTTCGTCCCCCTCAAGTGGAGCCTCAGCGGACACATAGGACTCCGAGTTGAGGTCTTCGGCTGCTCCTATAGTAAGTGGCAAAGTCTTAACCTGCGTTTTGGTGAAAAATGAGCTTTGATTGGTGCTATTACAATAGGCATCCAATGTAGCATGAGTTAAAATGAAACGTGAAATATATTGCCATGTTAATTTTCCCTTGCTGTATACGTGTCTCTGCACTGGGATGGGCTGGGCTATGTGTGTAGTATGTGTCCAGCTTAGTTGAAGTGTTGTGGCTCTTTTTACCAGGAAGGCAGTTGCAGTGAGACCTCCCATCTCCCTCCCTGCACAGCCCAGTGCAGGAGCTAGTTATCTGGGATTTTCGCCTAGTACTTTATTTAGGAATGATATAGCTTTAATGTAGTTTGGTAATTGTTTATTTTTGATTTTTAACTAATTGTTAGCTGACTAACTAGTTGTTAAATCAAGTGCTTCGGATTGTACAGCCAATGTTTCTATCCTAATGAATGGCTTTCAGGCTCTGGAGAGCAGAGGGCTCTTTTGCTTTAACTGTTCTTGCCTAGGGTGTTTCCTTCAACTCTCTCCTTCCCAGCATATGGAGAGGAGGTGATGTCTACAGCTCTTTATCACACAGATTTATAAGTGGTCTATAAACACTGTGACCTCATGGCAATTTGGCCACACGTTATCTTACTCTATCACTGCAGATGCATGACTATGGAAGCATATGGATGTAAAGAAAAAAAGAAAAAATCAGGGTTGCTCCTGTGCACAAAATGAAAGCCCCCAAATGAGGAAACATTAGTGCAGTATCTTTTCCTGAAGTGTTTATGCATTTATTTCTGAAGTGTTCCAAGTTGGCTTTGTAGTGCTCAGAGACTCTGATGGACATAGATGAGATTTTATTGGGGACAGTACATGGGATTAACAGCCTTTGACCAGTAAATTCAATCTGCTGCAGTATGGATCACTAGCATATGATACTGCTGTAATTGTACCCCCATTCAGATCAAGTTGTCCTCTGCTTTTCCCAATGCAGAGGAGAGATTTTAAGTGGAAAAGGCCCTATATGGGAGAATTCTTGCTGTATCTGAAAGTAAAGTTCCTAAAAATTCTTGATTAACACAGTCAAATTAAACAGAGAGAACTCCAGGTCTGTAAGCTGCCTCACCTCATCACGGCACTCAGGTCAGAGGATTGGTTCACACATGTTCACGAAAAGATCCTTTCTGTGGTCTGTAGGTTCCATTCAGACTGTGGCCGACAGTTCACTTGAATGTAGACCTGCAAGAAGCTTCCAGCCTGATTTGATCTGGTAGTCACTTGGACAAGAGACATTTTCCAGTCCTAGTTGAGACTTGTAGATCAAAACCAACTGCCTTTGATGTCATCAGTCCAAAGCAGCTATCTCTTATATTTTTAAGGCTTTTTTTAAAAATATGTAGCTATTAAAGGAAACATATTGACCAAGCAGACTATTAGCAATTAAGCTAGCATTGAAAACTGCAACTCTTGTAGTCATTATTCCTTGTAAATTACGATGTGGGAATTACCTCTGTGTCAAATTATGGTTATATCTTGTATGACATGGCAAAGACTTCAGAATCACTTGATTGAGTTTCTTTGCACTCAGATCACCTAACTCTTCATCTTTGTCTTGCACCCTGCAATTACTGCAATTAAAAATGGCAATGCAGAATTAAGGTATGAGTTTGAAGCAAGCCAGAAAAGATACAGTGATTCATAAAAGTTTTACAAAGTGTTTAAATATTCATTTATTTTATATAAATGTGCCATTAAAGTTTTCTTCTGGAAAATTGCATATGCCAAGCCAAACCTGTCTACAGGTTTTGCTTATGCAGTTTAAAAGTCTTGGCTATTCCAAAACACTCAGGCACTCAGACGTTTTAGAGTTGTATGAACATTTTTTAGTTTTTCTCTTTATTGTTATACAGCAAGTGTATAGCACATCCTGAGCTGGAATAAATCTGCATAACTGCATTCAGTAATGTTCAACACCAAAGGACTTCACTGGCTGTGTTCAACTCAGGCACAAGAAATATATCGACAATTTGAAGAGTTAAAAGAAATGACATAAAAATCATTAGGAGCAGCAAGCTGGGGACAAAACAGGAAAGAAATGGTGCTCAAGGAGCATTATGCCAAATTCTTTTTATACAGTTGGAGTGACTTAAAGGGATCAATAGGTAAACAAGCTCAGAGCATTTGTGCTCAAGTCCATTGAAGTTAAAAGAATTTCCACTGTCATCTTAGCTTTGGATCCTGTCCTTGAGCAAAAAGAATATGAAAGAGCAACACAGGTGAGCTAGATCCTGCCCAATCAAGACTGTATATGTGACTGCCAGTCTGTTTTGCCTCCTACCCTCCTGATGGTAGTAGGTTAAAATTCAGGTGATGCTCAACTAGCTGCTTATTCGGCCTTTCAGGCAAATGTTGCCCCACTTGAAATGGGACATCTGATCTGTTGCTGAGTTACTGCAAGGTGAAATGAAAACAGAGTTGTTTATATATTCTCAGCAGCAAACTGAGGAAGTAAAGGTTTAATTTATAGGCGATCTGGGCGATTGTTTTGTTTGGTGAAAGGTGGCATTCACTGGGTAGTGAAGTTTGGGGACAGTGACAGCATAGCCCATCTGAATTTAATGTGCTGCTGCACATCTGTTAAGATCTTGAGACTAATGCCAAATTGAGCACCATGCAGCTGACCACCTTGCTGCTGCACTGGGGCTTGGGAAATATTGTGTGTTGCCTTGGATGATCTTTGCTCACAGCTGCTCCTTTTTAACTTTGCATTATGAGAGGTTTGTGTCTTCACTGGTCCTTTAGTTTAGCAAAGGCAGAATGAGGTAAACATGATGCTTTTGTACCAGTGAAAGGCTCTGATTCCCAATTTTTGGAACACAGGTGTCTTTCTCAGCACATGTTGCTGAAGAGCGTTGATTTGGTAAATTGGCACAAATTCAGTTTTATTGGCAGATGTTTAGTAAGAGGTACATGGGAGGCTCAGATCTTGTAGGTCACCAAGCTCTTTGCCAGAATGCTATAAATAAAAAGAGTGTACATACATATATGTACACACACACAGTGTATATATACACACACAAGAATCGTGAGATGTGCAGGGAATGCCCAAGTGGTTAGTGTAATTTGTGATTGCACTGTTCTGCTGAATGGCACTTAGTCTTTTATTACTCCTAGTAAGTAATTTACTGTTACAAATTTATCTAAAACACACCTCTGTCACAAGAAAGCTGTATTCTTAAAGCTATATCCTCAATTCATTATATTTCTCTCTCTCTCCCTCTCTCTCCCTCTGTCTCTTTCTCTCTCTCTCTTTTTTTCTCTCTTACTCTCTTTTTTTTAAAAAATCCTCTAACTGATGGAAAGTTCATAGTATTTCCTTGAAACATAAAAAAACATACTTTTTACCAGCAAAACTGCTTCAGGCACATGAATATGCCTAATCCTATTTCAGGTCAAAGTTCCTGTCTGACAAAACACTCTAAAGCTGTGGAATCAGGTGGAATTTACAGATGATGCATTCTAATTCATGGTTTTACTCCTTATGCAGAAAGTGTGCGTTTAAGAAAAAATAATTGTATGTATTTGAAATTTCTACAAAGATCTCATTTCAGTACCTCAAGCAGATACAAAACAGGAATGATATTATGTAAATCTGAAGAAAAAAAAAATAGTGGTGCTTCCAGTTCAGAAAAAGCTATATGATGAGTTGAATGAAACCCTCTGTGCAGAGGTATGTGTAATACTCACTGTTTTTTCTCAGTGAAGTCACCAAAAGGAGTACAACTATAACAGGAAAGCAGCATTTTAAGGGAAGACATGTTCAGACAAATCGCAAGCCAATAGTTTTGGGTGCTGTGGGACAACGGATATATCTTTATAGTTGGGAATAGGCTTGTTAGCTTAGCATAGGAAAAAAACTGCTGACACAATTGCCTTTATAATGTAAGATTTATGGCTGCATTGAAAATGCTGATTGTATTATATAACTGGGTAATTGCCGAAAGTGCAGCAGCAGGATCAGGTGTAGCTCATTTAACAGGCTGAGAAACCATGGGGGGGGGTAATGATAGGGTGTGAGAGGGTATCTTCTCTTGAGAGTAGAGGTCTTTATTTTTGTCGTTCAAGACTTTAATTTCTCATCTTTGGCTGTTATTGCTCAAAGGAATATGATCAGATACTGTGCTTTTTGATGACTATGCACAAGGGTCTTCTGCTGGATTTCTCTTTCCTTTCTCTCAAAAAATGCAAGCAAAGAAAAAATACAAGTTTTGTGAAGAAACTATATTACACTTCTGCTGGATCTTGCAGTAGTTTTTGGTGATTTTTTAAAAAATGTTTTAAAACCATTTTAAATGAGAAAACAGCGATATGTTGTCAGCAAATTGCCACTGATCACTTTTGGATATTACTGATAGCATGAGAGAGATTTATTTATATTCTCATTTCATTCTAGCCAGTGTTTTTGTAACTGATAGGGTTATGCTAGAGCAGTGGAATTTTGGATTTCCTTTGCATTGTTTCCCTTGCATTCTTTATAAATGTCAGTGCCTGTTATGCCATGGGTTAGTGGGAAGTTGAAAACCAGGAATGAAGAATGGACTCAAAAGGTTTGAAGATTAGGATCATTTAGGGTAAGAATCTAACCCATATGGACTGCTTTTGACAGACAGAATTAGCACTTCTGTGCTATCTTTGTTTTGGGGAGCTGGAAAATGAATTTTACTTGCCAAAGGCATAGGAGAATAAAGACTACATTCACTTTTTTGCAGGCTGTCTCTTAAATCTTACCTGCTTTAAAATGAAGCTATTTGTACAGTATACACACAGTTTAATTTAAACAAATTAAAGTGTTTAACAGCTATATGAAATTCATAAGAACTAAGGTATGAATTAAATGCCCTTAATAGAAACTGGCAGTCAAATCCATAGAGAGAAAGCAGCAATTCTGAGGGAGGTGATTGTGAGCACCTAAATCAGAATTTATAAACACTTAAAGCAGATGGTGTGAATCCTTTTCTTATGATATTTCCTAAAGTAGCAACTGTTCCCTATATAAATCTAAACAGAATTTTATAATTCTGACATCACAGATGAGAAATTAGTCCTCATTTATCCCTGAATGAATGATTTTCCAGAGCTGAATTTCTAATTCATTTTTTTATGGAAAATAACATTTTCTATTCTGATTTAAAATGGAATCTATTTCGAAGTCTCAAAGTTTCCCATCAGATGTAATTTTGAGCTACCTTTGTGTTGCAGTTTTAAGTCTTCCACCAAATTTCTGTAATGGTTTTTGTGAGATCTAGAGGTTGTCAAAGATAGTTTCCATAGTGAAAAATCATTAACAGTTCTTTTATTTTCTGAGCTTGTAGTAATTTTTAATTGCAAACCTTTCTAAAGCCTTTTTTTTTTTTCTTTAAGAGGAATAAATGGAAGTACTATTAAAACCAAGAAGGCTGGAAGAACTCTCAAGGGAACTTAAGTGACTAAAATCTCTGGCTTTAATCATAATGCAGTTACTGACCTGGAGATCATGATTATTTTGCATATGGTACTTCTAGCTATTTCTCAAAAGAAAATGAAAATCTGATTGGTTTGAATTATCATTAAAATGGGACGTGCAAATGAAAATTGTCCTTGTTCTTTATTTGTAACTCTGGAGCTATCCCTTTTTGTGTTTTATTCCAGTAATTATATAGCTTAGGAAATCATTGTTCAGATTATTCTTCATATTATTGTGCTCTTCATTTTTAATAAATCTTCATTTTAATGAATTTTTAATAACAGGAAATGCTAAGTGATAGACTTATCATTTATGAGCAAATATTTTATCCATGACTTGTGCCAAATTGCATTTGGATAGAAATTTGATTTAAGTAAATGTTTAGCACAATGTATTATATAAGTATAATTAACACTACCTGAAATATGCTAGTTATATGTGAAGAAAAAGAAAGTTTATTAAAAACATATTTTGCATAAAATACTGCTTTATTAAGCAACATAGATACTTCAATCTACTGTTACCAAAACAAGTATTAATTACAATTAGAGAATAGATAGATTGTTTCCCATCGTAGCGATCGGATTTCGGAAGCTGCCCAAAGGGGAAAATGTTTCTAATAGGATTTTCCCAGGTGTGTAATCAGATTAGATACCTAGGTCCCATAAAATCCAGTCACAAGCTTTTTAACTGATATTTGATGGTCCCTGCCAGCTTAGTCAATTTAAATATGGAAACACGGCTGATAAAAAGCTATCACAAGCATGCAGCTAGCCCTAGGTGTTAGATGATGCTAATTTGGATGCAGGGGTGGGTGCTGGCATGTAGAAACAGTTCAACAGAGACTTCTGAAGCTGCAGAGAGTGGAGGGAGAACTAAAGCATTCAAAGTAAGGAATAATGCCTTGGGTGTGCTTGGGACACAAACTGTGGCAAGGGATGCCCTGGAGGTCTAAATGTGGTGGAGGGTGCCTGGTATGTTTTAGAAGAAAAGAGTGAGAAGAAAAGTTTTTCTTGAGAAAAGAGGAAAAGGGCAGAAAGAGCTAGTGGTTTCATCCTAGTGTTCTGTGTTCCTCAAAAAGAGAAAGGAGTAGAAATGGGTGAAATATGGTATGCCCCCAAGGTGGATTAGATGCCAGGTGCAACTTGTGGAAGCATGTTTCTGAGACTGCCTGGCTCCAACTGCTATTGAAAGGATGTTAAGATGTTATAGTCCTTCTGATGCTGCTCTTCCTCTTAAGTTTTCCATCTTCTTTTCTGCAGAATCGGATATAGCTGACTTCGATGGCAGAAGTTCCCTCTTGTACAGATTTAATCAGAAACTTATGAGCACATTCAAAGATGTGGTTTCATTGAAGTTCAAGAGCATGCAGGGGGATGGAGTCTTGTTCCATGGAGAAGGACAGCGTGGAGACTACATTACCTTGGAACTGCAGAAAGGGAAACTTGCCTTGCACATCAACCTAGGTAAAGGCAATTATGATTCAAAAATTCCGATAATAATTTGCTTTTATGAAGGAGGGGAGGGAATTAAGACTCATATTTGTCACCACAGCTCTTGGTCATAACAGCAATGGATAATGTAATCTGAAATGTTTGTGTTTCTCAAAAAGGATGGTATAACATATGGTATTAGCAGGGATTGATCTCAAGACTAGCAATTCCAGGACGTTTTAGGAAGTTTGTCTTGTGAAGATGAAGCGGGCAGTGATGTAATAATATCTGTTGCAGCTCACTTTTTAATGAAGAGTTGGAATTACAAACAATCGTAAACTAGTGGGAGCAAACAGGGCATTTAAATAGAATTTGTAAATAATTCTTTCTGCATTTTTCTCCTTGTGCTTAATTTTTTTTGTTTTAAATGTCAGTAACGATTTTCCACAGCTCTCTGGGATTTTATTTTTACGTAAACTCATTAATTGTTTAGTTTCCAGCTAATCTTTTCTTATTTATTTATTTAGCCAATTAATCAAAGAGTAGGAATGATAATTTGCCATTTTCTCATTTGCTGTTTGGAAGACACTTGGACTAAACAGCCATTACATCTTAAACCTTTGAGTGTGGCAATCTATTGATTTGTCCTTCTATTTCGGAAGTTTTTTTCCGGGATAAGAATATGACCTTATACTGCATGTATAATATTTCTTGCAGGGAAATTGCTTGGTGAATATATGGTCTGAGATATGAGACTGTGTTCCCAGCAGTAATCCAATGTTTACAGATTTGGGCCATTTTAACCTTTTATTTGCATGCATGTATCATGGACTTGGAGGTGTGGGTTTTTTTGTTTGTTTCTTTTTGATTTAGTTTTGCATGTATTTGCAGCTTGTCTATCAGTTTTGGAATGAGCCTTTCCCGTCCATCTGGGAAATAAACATGTGCTTCCATTAAAAAAAGATGTTCAGACTTGTGCCCAGTTAGAAAACAGAGTGCTTGAAATCACTGCAGTTAGAGCTTAAGCATTTCTGCAAATCTTGATCTAAACTGTTGGAGATCCAGGCTGGGTTTAAGAAGATTTTTGAGCTGAACAAAGCGCTTGCATCCATATTGCTTCATTGCTTTGTTGTTTTCCCTGAAAATGGTCAGGTGCAATTTTCTTGTTAAAACACAAAAAAAAGCCATTGCAACTAAAGTGTCAGATGTGATCTGTTTTGTGAATAGAACAATGTGGTGCAATCCAGAGAGAGCCCTGAAAACATTAGGGCCTTGAATGCGCAGCAGGATGAAGGACACAAGTAATGCGACAAGTCACTGGGTGCTCAAGTGTGTGGGTGCAGCACGAGGAGAATCTTCCCAGTTTCCTAGTTTTTCACAAGGATTTTGCTGGGGATGGGAAGTGAGGAGGAATATATATATATGTGTGTGTGTGTGTGTGTGTGTGTGTGTGTGTGTGTGTGTGTGTCTGTGTCTGTGTATATATGCATAGAAAAGTAAGAGGCCCCAAAAAAATCTAAGGTGGACTTCAGGCAAGGGCCTGGAGTTCATTCCGATGTCCTCTGCTCATCTCTCCTTTTCCAGGGGATGCCAACTTGCATTTCAGCAACAGCCACACGTCCGTGACCCTGGGCAGCCTCCTGGACGATCAGCACTGGCACTCCGTTCTCATCGAGCGCTTCAACAAGCAAGTGAACTTTACGGTGGACAAGCACACCCAGCACTTCCGCACAAAGGGAGATTCAGATCACTTGGATATTGATTATGAGGTGTGTGAATCTTTGAAGTCTCTAACTTGGGAGAGGGCTGGGCAGAGACTCTCTGGGCTCTCCTCTGGATCACTTCACATGATCCCTCCCTGCCCACAAAACCCAACCCCAGTGTGCACTCCCCAAAAGCAGCCAAGCTATGGCAGAGTGCAGTTAATATCTCCACTAGTTTAGTGCTTATGGTCCGTAGTTGGTTTAAAACAAACAAAAACCCTTAAAATAACTTAGAAACCTTTATATCATCACATCTGTATGCAGACTACAGCACACACTTGCATATTACCCATGCTTGTTTTTATTGTGAGGTGCTTGTTGACCAAGCCTTGCTAGCCTATAAAGCCCGGGGTTCTGTATACACAGCCAGAGCTATCACCTTTTTTGGAGGTGTTAAGCTGTCATGGTTCATTGCTCAGAGATTGGAGTTTTCCTCCTTGCACTTTGGAGTCATTCGCCTAGAAAGGACCAATTCCCTGCACATCTGAGGGGCAAGAACAGAGGGCTACGCAGCAGTGTGTGTGTTAGCTGCCTGCTCCCTGCTGCGCTGATGCTCCAGTTCAACCTCAGGAGTCAGCTTCCCCCTTCCTTGCATCCACGTGGAAGGAAACAGAAAGTGGTGCCTCTCCTCTGACCCCGCTGAAAATGCTCTAGGGCACATTGTGGAGGAGATCTGCAGTGTACCACTGCAGACCTCTTTACATGATGTGTTCTCTCTTTGCACTGAACCAACACTTGTCTTTCAGCAAGACGCTGCGGTCTACCAAACGCTCGTCTTGGCACACTTGGGGGATTAAAGGTCTTGCAGAGGATAGGAAAGCGTTAGTTTAGTAATTAAAATTATTACCAATCACAAAGGAAACTGTTTTCTCAGTGCTGCAGCACTATAATTGATATTGATTTTTCTTCTGATTTTAAAACCTAGTACAGAGGCCCTAAGCAGGAAACTTTAAAGAAGAGAACATGAAAGGAGGAAAGTCTGTTGTTTTAAGAAAGAACTGAGGATTCTCAGTGGAAAAAGAAACAGTGCTACCACATAAACTCAGATGCCAATAAAAAAACCTGCAAATGATGTGAAGTGGAAATCTATTTTACTCTTTTATTTCCGTGAGATGATCAGTTAATACAGCTGAGGCACAAGTTCATTAAGAACTTGTTTTCAAAGAGATGCTTTCAAGGTTATCCAGGGAGGCTTTATTTACTTCTGCACAGTGGCTTGTTAGGCAGAGTGGGAGGAAAAATAATCCCTAAATTTTCCATGATTTTTGTAAGAAGCATTAGAGATGGTGACCAAGTAATAACGCTACCCAGCTTCCAGCAACCTTAGTGTGTCCCTGGTGTCTCACAACACTAGTGAATACAGCAGAAGTGCAGGGCACCTCTGACACTTGTACCAGTTTTGCAGGTATTTTATCTCTTACAGTGCTGTTTGATGTGAGGTGGAAAAAAAAAAAGAAAAAAGAACTACCGGTAACCCCAATAAAACTTTGCTGAAAGCACTAGTGGAGGTAAATTGAAATAAACTGTGTTATCTGGAAAATGAAAATAGGATTATTGGAATTTTTTTATTGTTTTTCTTAGAAGTCTAAAGTATTTGAGCTCCAAGGATTTTGGAAACTTTGTTTAGATGCTTCAAGTCCGCTATGAACTTTCTGTCCCCAGTTTAAGCTATGGGTTATAGTCTGCACGGTACTAATGCATTCCAGTCTTTAGACAACAGCGTGTCAGTTTTGTTAAAAAGCAAAATCTGATTTGTTTTTTTCTAATAAACTCCTCAGTCTCAAATACAATACATGAATAATGCAATGCACCAAAGTCAGTGGAATTTAAGAGAAAACACCTGCAAGGTGCCAACAGGGCAGTTTGCATGGGTAACACTACCTTTGGCTGGTTGAAGCCAGACCTGCTGGAGGGAGGCAGAGGGTGGCAGCTTGCAGGTATTCAGCTCTGTGGACCATCAGCTGAAGACCATTTGAGGCACACGTGATGCTTTTGGTGCTCTTGGGTGCGAGGACTCTAATAGCAGAAAGATTTTGTTATTTTTGTCTGTCATTGCCCATAAAAGCCATTTCCAAATGAACAAGCCATCTGTAGCATGCTGCAAACAACAGTAATGCTGTTTATAAGACCTGCAACTCCCCTGCTGATACCCTAGGCAGAGGTGATTCCTGACGTGGTTCTGGTTTCAGCTAGTAGCAGAGCTGGCTGCTTGGAGAAGTGACGCTCTGCACATTGCTTCTCCATCCTTTTAGGATGAGAACTAAACTCTTGTCTTTGTTCTTTCCAAAAGCTCAGTTTTGGAGGAATTCCAGTCCCGGGCAAACCAGGAACCTTTCAGAGGAAAAATTTCCATGGATGCATTGAGAACCTTTATTACAATGGAGTCAATATAATTGACCTGGCAAAAAGGCGCAAACCTCAGATCTATACAGTGGTAAGAGACACTCAGATGTGCTTCTATTCTTTACTGTCATGCTGTCGGTTACATCGAATGAATGGAGTTCAGATTTGGTAGGAATATAACTGGCTTTTTAATATCACTGGTGCTGAGAGCACCCAAAGCTGCAGTGCTGACAGTTATTGAAAGATATGTGAATAAATTAATGGATTTTCTTGACTTTCAGGTATATCGGAATCTGTTTGGAGAAAACTTTTGATTCATTTTCCAAGCTGAAAATGTGTTATTTTGATAGCATGATAGAGGTCAAAGTACTGATTGGTTTTGTGGTTTCTGATTAAGTCAAGTAAATTCTCATTTTCCAAGCTTTCCTCTATCATCATTCAGGAGCATGTAGTAGCAAGATTTAACTGCTATCTGTGCAGGCATTTTAGCAAAGACTAAATATTTCTTTTACTCTCAGAAATGTTTTCTTTTGCACTTATAAAGTGCAAGGAACTTTATGCTTGGTAGCACGGAAAAAAATACAAATACTTTTGGCTATTACAGAACAAAAAGACAGAAAAAATTGTTTCACAGGAAAGGGAAATAATGCAACTGCTATGTAACATACAAAATTTTTTTTGCCCTTCATTTAGTGCCTCACTCTTGCACCATGTCTTGGTATCTGCTCCTTGGCTAATGCCTTATCTTTGGAGACAAAGCTGCTTCTGGGTTTTCTGGCACCTCCTAGCTTGCAGTATAGTGTGTGGCAGACTGAAGGTAGGGTAGAGCAAAGCAAGTCTGACATCCCTTCCTCACTTTCCCTGCCTGGGACTGAATACACAGGGAAATGAAAAATGAAAGGCTGTGCATGTGAAGACCTGTACCCTTTTGCTAGCAGCCAAAACTGTCTGACTCCAGGATGCTTCACCTATCCTGGGACTTGAGGGGCTTTGCTTTAATAACCTCAAGTTTGATTGCTTTGACTCAGGACTCTAAGGTACAAATCTTATGAACTGTGTTAAATTGCTCTTACCCTCAGCTTACTTTCTAAGGGGAGTAAAGCGCTCCTTGCCTGCTTCTTGGGTCAATAAATAGTAGGTTGTTTTGCCAGCTGGGCCCTTGTGAAGGCCTTCGTCAAGAGGAAAAGCAAAGCTTTGCAATATGTGTTTTCTTTGTCAGATACCATCTGGGTGCACTGCAGCCCTGAGCAACAACACCCTGATGTCACAGTATTTCATGCAGCTGTCAACTGTGCTTGATCAGAGGTCTGCAAATCCCACTCTTTAGGCCAGTTTAAGGTAAAGACAATGTGCCCTTCTCCTTTAGTCTCCCTCATGGAGGAGATGGTTTTAAAGAAACTTTTCAGATGCTGGCAGTTGCCCAGCATTTTGCAAGACCAGTGAGCTGTTGGATGCTGTAGTCTGGAGTGCCGCTGTGTGCATGCGAAGTACCAGGACAGGTTGCTGTGCTCAGTGCCCCATGGCTTTGGATGGGTGCCCTGCTCTAAAAACAACAGCTGCTGCATATCCAACATCTTTCTATGTCCTTTCTGCCAAGCTTATTTATCTCTTCCATTAATATACTTGCAGGGTATTGCATCCCTCACAGGTTGATCTCCCTTTGCCTTCTTTTCTGCTTATCTTTGTCGCTTAACAATTTACCTGTTTTAATAACTTGCTCTTGTAGTCCTTTGCCCAATAGACTTCTGCACTAAATACTTGTACTCCAAGTTTATTGAGATTTTTCAAGCAACAATCCATATTCTCAGGTAGATGCAAACTTCCCTGTTTTGTGCCTCTGTCGCCTGGAATAAAAATGTGATGAAAGAGGCCGTACAAAAGTAGAATAAAATGTCTTGGAGACTTGGAATCTCTTCTTCCAACAAGCTAGTTGTCCTACCCCCCAAATGAACATGTCTAGAGATGTCCTGCATTGTCTTATGTGTTGAATCTCCAAAGGAACTCTTTCTACTATCAAAAAGCATCCAACGCCAAACAGGTCAATTCTGGATTAGAAATTCGTTAATGCTCAGGGACATTAGCTTTTGCCTCCAAAATGGAAGCAGATATAAATATTTAACCTTTGCTTCATTCTCTATACCCATCTGAGTGTTGGCAAAGTCAGTGAGCCGAACTTGCAAATTTTAATATTCAGCAATTTTTTTATTACTATTGACATCTTTTACGTATGCTGAATAGTGATGCATCCATTTCAGAGAGATAGATTTCAACTTCTGCACAAGTTCTTCCTCCATCCAAATAATGCTCCCAAATCCAACTGCATTTGTAGGAAGAGAAAGAAACTGCAGATTGTCAGAGTGTTGTATTGCAGAATAATCTTGAATGGTGGATATAATTATCATTCTGCCTATTATTTTATATAACTCATTTGCAGTTGTCAGACTTGCAATAAATTCCATTGAGAAAACATCTTGAGATAATGAGGCTGCCTCTTTTGAACTGAAGTTTGCCTTCAAATTTTCCTTTTTTGTATTGTCCAATATTTAACCCCTGTACATGGTATCCCTATCTATTTGGACAGGCTATCTATCTACTCTCTGGGATTTCTTTTGTCTCTGATGGTGTATTTTTTCTCTCACTTAAGTCATTGAGGCAAAATGATAGAGAATCTTTTATTTGCTTTCCTAAGTGCTTACTGGCTTTGACTGCCAGAGGTTTATGAAGTCAAATTTCTGAAATTACTATTATCATGGTCCTAGGGCTGGACCCTTGGGGAACCTTTACAAGTGCTTTAAAAATAATTTAAAGGTCTGGTCTGCCACTAGCTGTGTTTAGGTTCTCATTACAATGGAGGCAGAGATTGCCCAGTACAAGGAATTCTGTGTGGTCTCCTACTTTCCTAGATGTGAAGGAAAGAATGCAAATAGATACTAAGAGGGAATCAAGTTTAAATACATAGAAACTACATATGATTGAGGGAATTACATGGAAAACAGGATCAGAGAGTACTAATAGGAAATATCGGTTATGTCCATGCTGTTCTTGCATTTTTATTTATTTATTTATTTCAAACATCGAATTATAGGCATTGGCAGGAGTGAGATGGACCTTAGGTGTATCTTTGGCTGTTCTTATTTGTATTGTGAGAATAAGAAGTTTCCTATGTGAGGAAGGTGGAATGAAAGCATCTTGAAAAGATGCAGTGCTTGATCTTCCCGATGCTCTGCCGTATGCATTCACTGAAATGGAGGAAAAATATCCTCTTTAGTTATCTCTGTCTAATCAGAAGTGGAGCAGTATTCTTAAAGAGATGAGCAAAGAGTGCACTGATCTGAGAGAAAGGCAGGATATTTGTAAAGCAGAAGTCAGGATTCCAATATGCTTGAATTTCTACGTCATCTGCCATGTTGAATCTGGGAGTGACAGTTCAGCACAGCAAGGGATGTGGTGACATGTAAATGCATTGCTGTAGTGCCTCAAGGAAATAACCAATTGCCGGCATCAAAGAGCATGGAAAGATAGCTAGTGACAGGAGAATGTTAACTAATAATTTATTCCCTTTATAGCAAATCCAAACATTTCCCAAAAATCCAAATAGCTATTTTATTAAGCTGATTTGAGATGCCTTCATCTTGAGAAGAATTTGTTTGTCTACACAAGTTTCTCACCAAAGTGCTATTATAAGTGCTGATATATCTGTGAATTTCAGGCTAGCAAATTGTGAAAAGCTATACTAGAGTTTGGAGAGCCATGAGTTAGATATCTTTTTTTTTTAATAAGAAGTTGAGTGGGGAACTATATTTTGTAGCGCTTGAGAGAGTATCTTTGTGTGTGTGTGTGTGTGTGTGTGTGTGTGTGTGTGTATGTTGTAGGACTTTGATAGTTCTAATGACTACAAGTGAAACAACTTTCTAAGGAAGAGAGAGATTATAAATTTTATTAGAATATTTGATATAACTCAGAAAAGCTAACTAGTATTTGATCAAACAAGAACTCTTAGAGTTATCAAATGTCAGCAAATTATAGGCTAGAAATGATTGTTCTCATTTTAATTTATTACATTATCTGGTAGTCAGGTTGAGTGAATAGGGTGGTTAGTACCTGCTGAGCAAAGGAGGATGTCTCAAGGAGAGCGGTGATAAGGCTGTTAGTCCCTGTGGGAAGCAAGAGTGATGGCTAATTATTATCATAGGATTTAGCAGGGGACACAGAAAATGGGGGAAATTGTAATTTGCTGTAAAGTCAAGGTTTAAAGGTGTTTTCTAAGGTCTTATTCCAATTCCTAAAGCCCTGGGAACTGCTTGGTATTTGTTTGACTCCCCAGAATAAGGGACCATAACCGAAAGGGGCAAACTGACCCTGTCATGGCCAGGAGCCTGGAGTCTAGGCAATTCATGCCCACAGTTTAGACTGGTATTGTGCTATGATACACAGATGACTGGAATTTAAAAGAGGAAAATTTAATAAAGAAAACTAATAAAAAAAAAAAAAGTGTATCAGAATTGCTTTCCATGCACTTTTCTATTTTAAGGTAGATATGATTCTGTTTTAATAATAAAAAGAATCTCCTTGCTGCTATGTTTTGTTCCAGGTAATAAAATCTAATAGATTGTAGATCGGTTTACCCTGAACTGGAACAAAATTTGGACTCACATTGTGCTAATTCACCAGTTTCTTCTAAGACATCCATCTTATTCATTCTTGGCAAGGTGAATATGAAAGACTGGCTTCATTCCCTCTCTTTGCTCACAGGAGTGAAAATATTAAGTAATCTATATTTTGTTTATATTTCTTCCTGCATCTGTATATTGCTTGTGTTTCTTCCTGTGTGCTTTCTCTCCTTGCCTTATCTCTCTTCCTGAGAGACATGATTTATGATTTACCAAATTAGTTATATAGTTGCTCCCATCTTTTGCTGCAAACTCTTCTGGTTTGTTCCATTTATGCAGTACCAATACCATGCAGTTGCTATATGCATAAAGATGATAAAATTCTTTGTAAAAACATACTAGTCAGTAACTGAGCCAGGTCAGGAGTCTGAGATAAAGAATATCCAGAAATGTTTAGCCAAGCATATATTCCTGAAGTCTGTCACAGCGATAGTGCTTCAGTATATTGAAAGCTTGTGGTTTAGTTAAGTACAGCTTTTTCTTATAAGAACATGATCCTAATGTTAATAACTAAAGTCAACATGATAAACCATTAGCCTTTTATTGCTCTGTGATGCCCAGCATAAGGGAAATCCTCTATCACAAGGGTGAATTTTCTATCATAATGGTAAGCTATTTCCAATGAAACTTGGATCAGGGAAGATTTGAGATTTCCATTGTGAAATTGTGATCAGCAAAAAAGAAATCTACCTCACAATTACAATTTCAATGAAAGTCTGAGTCTTTCCCTTCGGATGGACTAGGGCTTGGGAAGGTCTATGCAGTTAGTCACTCAATGGACCGGTCATAATTCAATAAACATGCATCTTGGTCCTCCTGCATCCCATACAAAGATGCTTATTACTAGTATGTCCATATGCTGGAGCTAGTATCACATTTGATTTGTTTCTCATTCTGCAAAAAAATCCCCTATGCTTGAAAGCAAGTGACCCAGAGTTGAAAGACAAACTTGTCCTTTTCAGTAAGTGTTAGACCGACCTCACCTTTTTCCTCTTCTACTCTTTTTTTTTTTTTTTTTTTTTTCTTCTGGAACCTCTCTTGACATCTAGAAATAGTTCTCCAGTTTCTAACCTAGAAATATTTGTTGCCAGTTTGTCCATCTCAGACAGTGCTGGAATCTTAGTCCCTTTACGTGACGTATAAAGTTTTCCTTTCTAACTTTGCTCAGAAAGCAAATGATCTTTATTGAATATTATCCAAGGAGTGACTGATGAGGAAATGCTCTAGCCTGCCAGTAACTAGGAAGTAGCTGTTGTTCTTTCTGTTCGAGCTGTCATCTTAGCAGGTTAAATATTGAAGATGTTGATTCAGATGTAAATTTGAATTATTTTCCAATCGCATATTGGAAAATCGCATACTATGATCACTATTCAAGGAGAGCAAAGATGATATATAAGAAACTGGTGACCTGTTGTCCCTGTTTTGTTACAGTAGCAGTCTTCTCTCTTCATTCAGCAGTACATAATACTACAGAAAAAAAGCCCAGGAACGATTGGAGTGGTTCATTAAAGTCATAGAGGTTTTATTAAAATCCTGCAAAATCCACTGGAAAGACTCCAGTCAGTTTTGAATCAGACTTAGGGCTCAGAGGATTGTCTTCTCTGTAATCTGTTTTTATCCTCTTCCCTTAGCAACTGTATTGTTGCTCCAATTTTCTTTTAAGGGGAAAAGTTGTGATTTTTCCTTAAAATGCTGTAATGTACTGTAACTTGTTTGTCCAATATCTTGCTCAGACAAGAACAACTTCTGAAACTGTACCTTTCTTGCAAAAATTTGGGGTTGATTGGACTCTTATTTTATGAAGAAGACATTGATTGCCTTCATTTAATTTACAGATTCAGAAAGTTCCTCTTGTAAGAATAACTCTTGAAAAGATTTCATTGCTTATTAGAGGAATCATTAATCAGTCTGGAGACATTGGACTCGATGGAATTCTCAAATGCCACATGATAGCAGGGGTTTCGAGCAGCTGAATATAGCTGATCGTCTCTTTGCTTTCCTCCAGAGATTAGACTCTTCTTATCCTATTTCCTAGCCAATGAACATTTACTTTTCAGTTAAACTGGGTTCAATTATAAAATCAAGTGTCTGCCAGAAGTCTTTATGTACCATGGAGAGTTCCAGAACTGCTGCCAATTAAAGCAAAATGCTCCTGATCAGATGCAGGTTTACAGGGAACTGTTTGCTTTTCTGACTAGACCTACTGGAATTATTTGTTTGAGAATAAAATTCAAGGCAAATCTAACAGTTTCTGCAGGAACCTCTTCCACTTCAGTGAATGAAAATGTTTCAAGGTAATCTTCTACTGTGTATTTCTTTTTTAAATTTTTGTTCCTGTCTCTAGGAAGGTAGGCAGCATTATTCTGTGCAAGGACACTGCAGTCACTGTCAGTATGTATTAGCTACATCATCAGATTTTGCTTTGGAAAGATGCTTTAAGAAGGTGTTTCCCTTCTAAATGAGTCATTTCAAATGACTGGAAGTCCAGTGGTATCTATTTATATAATGCTTTTCCCAATTGACTTAGCCAGGTTTTAGCTCTGACTAAAATTACTTGTTGTTCCCTACATAAGGGAAATACTAGCTCCTGAAGAAGAGGGATACGAATATTGTGCTAAAAATAATCCCCAAACCCAACAAATCTGTTTTCTCTAATACACCTCCAGCACAGAATACTGCAGCCCAGTCCTTGGTGGCATGTGACATCACACTCTGTTGTGCTTATGCAGAGATTATATCCCTTAAGCATCTCTTGGTTAAGCATGGGAGGAGAAATTTATGTCCTCCTCACACTTCCCGGGCTATGTGTTTTGTGGCCACTCTTCCTTATAGCTGCTGCTATAAGGACACAAGGCTTCCAAACCTAATGGCAAAATCACCAACTAATGGAAGTGAAACTGAGGCTTTTCAGGGGTCCATGAGCAATCTATGAATTTAGGACAAATGGCAAGGGTCCAGAATTTTTATATGGAGAGGCAAAAAACAAGATTTTGGTCTTGTATTTAGTCCATGCTTTTGCACTGGAAGTGTTTTGCTTTAAAAACAGTGGTATTGCTGCAAATAGCTGAAAGCACTTTGACAGCACTGGATCCTGACTGGATTATTTTTCAGGTCAACTGAGAGGTTGTCGTGCGTTGCAAGTGGGTTTCTTTTCACCTTGCATTGATTTCACCTTTCACAGGCAATCAAGGCATAGGTGGTTCTGCTTCAATTTGAAATCTGCAGAAAGCTTTGAAACAAAAAAAGTGGTATGAATTCTGCAAATTCTCCTCTCTAAAGCTTTGTGTTTTACTATACTCTATCACTGCTGGTGAAGCAAAAACCTGAGTGCAGAACTCAGATAATGTTTGAACTTTCCTTCAAGCTTCAGTGTTAACTGTTTGTTAGATAGGCAATTGTCTAATGACTTGTTGTGAAGTACCTTAAAACATTGTTAATATCTAAAATTCCAAATAAAAATTGTCATTTTACTTTTTCTGAATATTTAGAAAGGTTTCACTTGACTCTGTTCTGTGCAGATCATCTTGTGTAAAAAAAAAAATGGAGGTGTAAATGTTTGTATCTTGCCCTTATCTCCCAGAGAAGGCCTCTGATATCTCCTATGCAGACAAAACATAGCATGCAATATAAATTTTTAAGAGATTGAGAGCAAATTTCCATTTCTTTTCCCACCTGACCAATGTTCAGATAAGTTTGGATAAGCTTCAGTTTATGTCTCAAAACTTATTCCAACACAATATACCCACTGATACCTTTTGCCAATGCTGTATCTCGTATGCATTATTATGAACCTAACAAGGTGGGGAATAGGTAGATATCTATGTATCTATTAAGGAGTCATTTCATCCAGTGATAAACTCAGTCTCTTTCTGGCACTTTATTTATTTTCCATTTTAGAATAAAGAGTGGAAAGACAGTTGAAAACAACAGGGAACAGTCCTATCAGCTCCTTTAGCTTTCAGTAAGGGATTCCCCAAGCACTGTGCATCTTCCTACACATCCATCAAGTACTGTTCATTATAATTATACTGTTAGAGAGAGGCACCAGATCTGATGAGAGGCTGTATCATGGAAAATGCTATTTACTTCGATATTTTTATCAAATTTGAGTCAGTATTTCACAAAGCAGCCAAGCTCAAAGCAAGCCGACTGTAATACCCTCCTGAAGTGGCTTTGGAAGGTGTGTGGCTGTATAAACATGTTGGCTTGTGCAGAGTCTGCTGGCTGTTTTGAGTCAATGTGTCGCTTGTCTTGGCAAATAATACCTTTTTTATTATTATTATTATTTTTTGAGGGGATTGAGGGAAGGCAGATGAAGGAGATGGCAATTGACTAAGTACAGCAATGAAATGATACCTGGTTTCAGCGTAGTTGCTATTTATGCAATGTTTTAGTAATTCCTCAAATTTCTGTAAGAAACCATGAAACCTAGCATTGGCCAGGAAATCTCACAGCTTTTGTTTCATCCTAATATAAGCTCTGGGTTCAAATGGCTTGGAGTTTTCTTGTGAATTTGCAAAACACTTGCAAAGATACCCTTTTTAATCATTTAACTGTTCTTATTTGGTGAAATCTTTTATCACATAGAGCATCACAAACCATGTCATGATGGATAACCAGAAACATGACTAATATTGCTGTTAATTAAATATCTGTTAATAAATATTGTTGTTAATAAACCCAGGCAACTTGTCTCAATATTGGTCCCAGGTAGTAAATTCAAGCAGATGAGGGATACTTGTAAATCTATGTAGGCAAAATCCTATGGTTATTAATGGTTTTAAGGTAAAATTTTAAGGTAAAAACTTAGGAGGGTTTCTTGTAAATTATTTAGGAGAATTCTTGTGCATTGGAGGATACTTCCTTTTTTCACCTGCAGCTTGCCTTGTTCACCTCTAATTAATCAGTGAAGAACCAGTGCACGACCTCTGTATATTGTCCTGCAGCACCTGGAGATTTAGGAGAACTTGCTGATACTTTAGCAGCAATTACTGAAATTAGCATAGATCTAAATGTGTTTGATTTTCTTCACATAAGGCTGCACTTGAACTCAAGACTGGAGGTGCTTGGAAACATAGAGCTGAGACAACCATGTAGAGCTGTTTGGACTAGCACTGACCTGCAATGCTAATACAGCCTTTCTGGACCACAGCTTGGGCTTTGTATGGAACATTTGGAATGTGTTTAGATTCTTCTAAGAATTGAGATTTTGATAATTTTTTTTATCAGTTAGGGATGGAAGAACAAACTTAAAATCATGGATTTTTTTTTTTTTTCCAGAGAGGACAGATATACTTGCTAATGAATTTTGAAGATCTATGTCTGGAATACAATGCCTGTATAAGCTTTAGAAATCCTGTGAGCTTATTTAAGCATGTATTTTTGTGAAGACAGAGAAAATAAATTATCACGTTGCTTGTTTTTTGCAGGGGAATGTGACCTTTTCCTGCTCAGAACCACAAATTGTTCCTATCACCTTTGTCAGTGCCAGTAGAAGCTATTTGCTGCTACCTGGCACTCCTCAAATTGATGGACTGTCAGTCAGTTTCCAGTTTCGAACGTGGAATAAAGATGGTTTGCTCTTGTCTACTGAACTGTCTGAAAATTCGGGACATCTCCTGATTTACCTCCATGGTGGGAGACTGACACTACTTATTCAAAAAGTGACTGAGAATCCAGTGGACATCAATGCAGGTACTTTATTGTTGCTTGTTTTCTTTCAGCTATACCTTGAGTATGGGAAGAAAGGATAACAAGGGAAGAAAGCATCTTGTCTTCCTTTGTCTTCTCAAGTTGTTTCTGCCTTTCCTCCATCCTTCCACCTTTGCTGGTGGAGGCACACTTTGCATTTTGAGGGACATCTCAACTCAGAAAATTGTCATCCTGAGATCTCTAGACTAAATCTACCTTGCAATTATCTCTGACACTGTTTTTAAACAGTCATACTAAATTTTCTTCAGTTAGAATGCATGAAAACCTTCATGCTTCTCGCCCAGCATTGTGCGGAGATGTGAGAAGTCAGCTGGGAG
The DNA here is from genome assembly GCA_032353885.1 of Nothura maculosa. Classification (NCBI taxonomy): domain Eukaryota; kingdom Metazoa; phylum Chordata; class Aves; order Tinamiformes; family Tinamidae; genus Nothura; species Nothura maculosa. The sequence goes on from JAUBOD010001105.1 coordinate 3,486,066, forward strand.
GCAGCTAAGCTGCACCTCCTTCCTCAGCACAAGTTGAAGCAGCCTCAGAGCTGATTTTATGCTTGGGAATGTTATGACTCCTGAAGCATTATACTAGAAAGAGAAACTGAGACCGAGCCTGCTCCCTTCATGCTCTACCTCACCAGTGCAGCTGCTTTGCACAGCTACAAGGATGAAAAATACATGAGCAGGGCAACCTCTCCACCTTGAAATTCAGAGAAAATTACTTGCAGTGGGTGACTGTTCATAACAGCTATGTTTTAGCAGGCCATCTCAAACTCCATGACAAAACCAGGAGCCATACGGCCTGTATATGACATGCCAGTGTCCTAACCACTGCAGGTTGCAGGACCTCTTTAGAGCAGAGGGCAGCTCTTCTTGCTGTGACAGTGTGTGGGATAGGGGACTGGGCGGTTCATTTCCACTTAGAGTGATTGCCTGATATCAGACAAAAAGATAGTATACTAATAAATCTCAGAATCTAAATAATAATACTATTATTTCTAAAATACTATTATTAATGGCAGTTTAAACTAATGTGATATTAAAATATTCCCAGTATAGACTGAAAGAGGGCAGATGTGTCTATTAAAAGAAGTAGAGAAAAAAATTCACAGAATTGTCAAAGCAGAACTGTTCCATATGTGTGTTTCATTCTCCTTTATGATATAAAACGAGGCAGCCCTGCATCTAGCCTTATTCATGTAGATTGCTATAGCCTCAGCTTGTTGCTGCTGAATGTTGAAAACTGAGTTTCCAGCCTTTATTGCAGTCCTAATTAAATTGTTGACAAAGCTGAGACATTCTCAATATTTGTTTTGGGTGTATTTGCTTTTATGTTGTTCTGAAATCATGAACCTGAGCCCAGTCCTTGATGCTATCCAAAACATTCCTAAACTGCCTACTTATACATGGAAAAATATGCAAAAATTGCAAGTACCATGTTCTGCAGTTGTCAGGTACTCACAATAAAGTCATGTTAGCTCAAGAATAGACCTATTTTTGCCCCAGATGGGACCTATTTTATCTTAATCTTTTTTTGAACTTCAATGTACTTCATTTCAAAATGAGCATGTTCTGGTTGAAAACTTGTCCATTTTTGCTAGGAAATAGAGCTCTTTTTCTATGAAAATTGTGCACGCTTTAGCAGCCATTGCTACAGAAATTGTCTCATTTTCAAATCGTCATGCAGTGATTTCTCACACACGTAACACCCACGGTTTTTGTATTTTGTTTTGAACTGTTCTTATGCCTCTTTGTGGCACTAAGTGTTCATTTGTTTCTTCTGAAAGCTACATTAAGAGGGAGTAAGTAGTTGTGAGCCTGGTTTCACTTATGTCAGCCTAATGGAAACATATTTCTACCTGCAATTAGGTTGCTCTTGATCTGCAGTGCTGGATGCAAAATGGGAATTGTACCCGTTGATTTTTGTGACTCTCAAAAGGGAGGAAAGGAAATTTTTCTTTTAGCTGCATGCTGCCATTCAAGAGCAGTGATCTGCAACACAGATTTCCAGACTAAGGAAACAGAATCAGGTTATTTCCAAGCGTGTGGAAGAGGAAAAGGTCCCCAGGAGACTAATCTCCCACTTTCCTGCATAGGTTCCTGGACAGAGCAAATATCTCGGCTCTTGCCAGACCCTTTTGACTTCAGCACATCCATCATGGAAACCATGTGCTGCCTTAGTGCTGAAGAGCTTTCAGAAACACAGGTTATACTGAAACCTATTGGCAGTTGTCAGCTTTCATGAGGAGACTGAGACATGATAGGACCATCCCACTGAATCTAATCCTCAACAATCTCTGGCATGTGTTTAGTCCCCAAAGCTCAACAGAGATCTTCTCTGCATGCTTCTGTGAGCCATAAGCGTTTCCCAACAGATAGAAAATAAGAATAAAACCTCACAAAGTGATAATGTACTGCCATAAAGATGAAGGGCACTGCCAGCCTGCTGAGTATCTACAGTATCAGGGACAGGGTAGATTAAAGTGTGCAGATGATCTCCTTAAATACACTCAAAACCTCTTTACCTTTCATCCTTTTTTTTTTCCCCTCTTCTCTCCAAGTCATTTTGTTTCCAGAGGTAATGGAGTTGTTTTCAGCTGCCATTTCTGTCCATTTCAAGGCAAGCTGCATATTTGTGGTCAGAAGTCGAGTGCAAAGGAGGTTTGTAGAACACAGCTGTTTCCTGCACTCCTGCACCTCTTTTTTCACCTTTTGTACTTGCTTTTCCTAGGCACAAATCTCCACGATGGCCTATGGCATTCAGTTAACATCAATGCCAGAAGACACCGTTTTACCCTGACCCTGGATAACAATTCTGCCACAGCTGCCCATGCAACCACTGTTTCAAGGATCTATTCTGGGAACAGCTACTATTTTGGAGGTAAGCTGTTTTGGGCACAGGAGGGATTTGCACAATATAAATCCCTGGAGGCTGACCACTGATGTCTTCCAGGTGCTTTTGTGTTTGTGATTAAGAGCAAATGCTGTAATAACTGATTTTTCTCCATCTATTGAGTGGTACTGCATAAAGCACTGTGGGTCATGAGCCAAGTGACAGCAAATCAACTAACACATCTGTAATAGTGAATTGCTAGTGGCCAGAATGTAGCTAATTGTGCCTAGCAAAACACCAAATGCCACACAGTCATATTAGCCATGATTGTTTATTTCTAGATAAAACACTTAGAAGACCTTTATTATTAGCAATCCTGTGGACACCAGTGTCCTGAGCAGGCCCAGTAACTTCAGAGCTTAATTGACATATAGGTTAACTTCCAAAGGTAAGTAGGTATTTTGTTGTCCCTGAAAAGAACGTGGATTTAGCTCAGTTCTGAAAATAGGAAGAATAATCTTGAAAAATACCACTTCATGCTTTTCTGAATGTAAACATTAATTTAGGTGAAGGAATTGTCATCATCTGCCTTTAATATATTTCTCTGTAGTACCTGCCACAGGAGGGTTCTAATCTTTCTGAATCCGCTGCAAACAGTGTAATACTCGGGATACAAGGAAGTCTTATAGTCCTTATAGTCTGTGCATTGCCTCAGCAGCAGAATTTGATCCATAACAATTTTACAGTTGTACAAGTTTAGTTATGACAGTTAATTGCTATTGACCGTAGAGTTCGGAGAAAATGGAAAAAGAAAACAAAACAAAACATTTTGATTTTGCTTAGCACGTGTGAAAACCTTCTACTCTGATATCTCCACTGGCTGCTCCTGTTCTTTTACTTTTTAATCACCAAAGGATTTTTTTTTAACACAGAAGGCTCTGCAGCACAAAGTTCAAAAACACTCAGAATAATTAGACTTCAAGGTCTTGCATTAAGAAGTCCCAGCAGAAATACATGAATGTTCCAATGCTCTTCTCTGCCTCTTTTCTTTTTTTCCCACAGGGTGCCCTGACAACTTCACCAATTCCCAGTGTTTAAATCCTGTTACTGCTTTTCAAGGCTGTATGAGGCTCATCTTTATTGATAACCAGCCCAAGGACCTCATTTTAGTTCAGCAAGGTTCCCTGGGGAATTTTAGTGATTTACGCATCGATCTGTGTGGCATCAAAGACAGGTAATTATTGTCTCCCCTTTCTTTTATTTGTGTTTTGTTTTTTTTCATCCTAGTGGTTTATAAGTACAGGTTGTATTAAGTGAAAATTCTAATCTGCCAGCATTATGAATATTAGGCATAATAGAGCTACTAATAGAAAATATAGCAGCAAAAATAAAAAGACTGGAAGGGAAGTGGTTTCAATTACATGGGGCTCTCTTCACATTGACTTGTAGGAAATAGAGTATGCAAATTCAATCAAACTACAGATTGGTGAAAGGATTAAATTTTATGCATAAAAAACATTTGATTGCTTTGAAGTTTTAGAGGGAAATGAAAGAGAAGGAAAATTATTTGATTCATCAAAACATGACATCCCCTTAATATATTATCTACTTTTATTTATGTGGATCAGTTACAATTTTTCTTGTTAGCCTGTACAGCACAGCACATTTATTATGAAGATACCTCATGCAACATACTACTCATTTAGGAGGACAAAATAATGCTAAAATATATGTATTTATGGAAGACAAGTTTCATTTTAAATACTGTTCTGAACTTATCTTAGGCTGAAACCTGGGAGGAATCTGAGGTGTCCTCATAAAGGACAGAGGATAAATGAGCAGCCATTTCTTTTTCTTTAAAGCATTTCATAATTTCTCCTTTAGTTGATGGCAATTAGTCTATGCTCATGCCATAATTCTACTTAGGGCCAAGACCTAAACATAGGAAAGCTGGCACTGTATTGTACTACCTTCATGTATCAAAAAAGTAAACAAAATTTATACATGATAAAATGAGGATTAAAGTACTGTCTTCCCATGCAATTCCCTAGACAACATTAAATTCATGTGTCTCAGTATATGATCTAGGTAAAGAAGGATAAAAAGTGGAGAGAAAAAAATGCTCTGATTCAGAATTGTCAGTGATTCTGTGTGGCTGACTTGGGTGCAGCAGTGGTATGGGGAAGTGAAAGGGGAAGGCAGAAGCCTGCAGTGCTTGTGCTGAAACTCAGAAATTCCCTAAGCACCAAAGGGTGGGTGCTTTGCTGGACCCAAGGATTTCAGTGTTTCAGTGTTCTTATTTTGCAGTGCACCATGTGTGCTCTCCCTGTCTGCCCACAAACTCCAATAGAGTGGCAAAATTTTTTGCAAGGAAGGAGACTTTTTTTTTTTGTCCAAACTGCATTAAACAACTGTGGCATTCCTGAGAAGGCTTAGATTTACAAAATTAATTTCAGAAAGTTAAAGTTGTTCAAAGATTCACAGTGTGAAGTACTACTGTTACAGTATTGAAATCAAGATTGCAAATATGAGCAACAGAATTGGGAGAGAAAAAAGGATGAAATTCACATAAAATAAATTAAGATGATTCAGAGAAGAGGCTGTTATTTTGCCTGTTGAATTTATCCTAAACTAGCACTTGAGCTGAGGAAAGGCTGAAGAAGAAAGCAGTTACAGTTTGCATTCTTCCTAACTAGTTTTGAAGATTTAGGCTTGAATTCAAAATTTTGGCAGATCTGCAGTCTGTATTGCTGCCCAGGCAGCATGGTGTAGGCTTGAATATATGTGCTGTTCTGAGATTATTTAAGTTGGTTCATTGCATAAACCCCTGAGGCATATCCTTGTTTCCAGTCACTGTAGTAAGTTCAAGCAGGGTTCTGGGCTGATTGTCCCTCTGCAGCTTTGGGCTGTGCAAAAGTTGGTGCCTGGCTCCAGCTTGCTACACAGCTGCTCAGGCTGTATTTGATTATGAGTGTTAAAATTCTGTGGGAGTATCTTCCCTGAGAAATACGCTCTCCCCTTTCTTAATCATAAGATTTATTGCTATGTGCACTGTAAAGCACGTGTTTTTGTAATTTTAATGCATGTGGGAATTGTATATCTTAATTAACATGTAAATGGGGCATTTGTCTTAGTTATTTAGGCAAAAAACCTCTTTTGAGGAATGTGCCTCTGTTTAGAAAGCAATTCATTTGTTACAGGTTTGTAGGCTGAGCTCATTCAGACCTGAGCTCTGAAAACAGTAATAGGACATCTCTTAAACTTGAGTCAGCTCTTCAAAACTTAACAGGATCATTCTGAAAGAGGCTAAGCTGGGAGTACTACTAATACTCTCAGTAATATTTCAAGAGAAATTGTTTAAGCATATTATATGCACATGCCAGTATTTCATATGTAAGGTGATGAGCCTCTGCAAATTTAAAGGCTGCTGTCTGAGGGATTTGCCCTTAATATCTCATGAATTCATCCCTTATGTATCTAATGCTTGAACATATATGTAGTCAAGTGTACCTTGCATGAGTTATATCTCCCTCTTTGTTACTTCAGCCCTTTGTTATCCATTTCTTAGAGGTTAAATGCTTTATGACTAGCTGAGTTACCACACAGTGCATATGTGAAAATAGAGATGTCCATGGAAAAATACAAATTCCCCTCTGGTGTATATATCTGTCTGGGCAGGCAGTGGCAAATGAGGATAAATTTTGCAGACATAAGTAAGCCTGAGGTAGCTGACCCTGCTTGGAGCATGAGACATTCACCAGAAATCTAATGAGGTGCCCTCCTGCCTCAGCAAGTCTGTGAACTGCACTGGAGACTTCCTCTGCACCTCTGAGTAGGTACTTGGGGATGAAGTTGGAAGAGTTGAGATTAACCTAACAAGCAGGAAATTTAGGGTCTTCTCTGCTTTTGTAGGAAAGTGGAGATGCTGTCTGTACACTGGAATTTCAGAGCAGACAATATCACCAGTTCTGTTGGTTGAAAAATGGTTGATTAATGCTGTCTGTTGTTAAGAGACTGCTTGTTTCGAGCCCTCAGCTTCAGTGCTAGCATCACTCATGTTCTTCTGAACATTCAAATATTCTCTGACTTGCAATCCCTGTAGATCTAAGGAGCCATAGCAGGGCAGTATTGTCAGTGGTGTCTCTTTATCACACATGGAGACAAGAAAAGGTGACCCCTGTCTATTCATATCAGGGTTGTTAATGTTCTATAAGCCTTGGAAACTAGTCCCATACCTACTTTTCATCTCCTTCAAGATTATGCTAATCTCTCAAAAGATTGTGGTAACGACTTTGTGGTACAGTAAAGTGCAATCTGTAGGTGGAATTTTTCTTCTAGCAACTTCTAGGACTCTTTGCATTACCTCCTCTGCCTGCATGCTGTTAATCCAGCTAACTATTTTTTTCTTTTATTTGTAGAATCTAAGTTTTCTGTAGTTGTCAAAAAGCATAGATTGCTCAGCCTTTTCTAAGAGTGATCCAAAGTATGGTGCTTATATTGCTCCCCTTGAGAAGTAATAGGTGTCATAGTAGCCTCTAATGCATTTGTGCCCACACCATTGAGAGGAAAAGAAACACTGGGAATATTTCCTGCTATGCCATAGATGTCTGCTGCAGATTTAAAAGGGAGTGGGCTTATATAATTTTATTCCTCTTTGTTGTTTTCTCTTCAGGGTATCTACAGGTGCACAGTAGGGTGTGTTTGCTTTACACTGGATTAATGAGTCAGAAAATATACGTTCTTACAACATGCTAGCATTTCCCTCCTATTATATAGCATAGAGCAGAAAGAAATAAAGCAGCGTAGGAACATGGAAGTGAAGGTGCCGTGAAGTCCTTGGCTGCAGAGAATACAGTGTTGGAGGGGGCAGGAAGGAGATATCTTTGGGTATACGTTCAGTGTTTTGCACCAATTTATGTGCTACACTTTGGTAGTTCTTACTAAAAGTTGTCTGGAATGGGCAGACTCTAGATGAGATTCCTTTGGGAATTAGAAACAAATATGGCGGATCCTGCCTTAGGTTATGCACATGGGCTCAGTGATCTCCGTTCCCTTTCAGCCCTGTGTGATTCTGATGTATTTTCCTAGGCCTCTGCTCCAGCTAGAACAGCCCTATGTTGTTCTTGCTTTGAAGGTAGGAAACATATAACAAAAACAGTAACGTTACTTAAAAAGAACCAAACATTTTTGAAGAATTCAGTTAAAAATTGTGTCTATTATGCACCTGTAAGAATGTTTGTTTAGAAGATGTACTTCAGATATCCTAAAAGATGCTGAGACAGTGGCGTAAGGACTATTGGCTCACAGGAGTGTTTCTCTTAACCTGAGGCATATTGTTCTGGATATAAGGCAAAGAAGAACAATGTTTTCTACTTGTTTTTCACTCTCTTAATTTGCCTCTAACTATTTATTATTACATTATTCTTTTTTATAACTGCAGGATGATTTTCTGTGAGTTGCAGAATTGATTACCCTGATTTGAATTTCATTCTCCTGTTTGTGCATTCCATGATGTCTACAATGGTCAGAGTACATCTTTATCTTTGGACACTAACTTGATTCCCCTTTACCTTGTCAGCTATTTTTGTGAGATAGGTAACTTGAAATAGATACATCTGTCCCTCTTTCAAATATGGAAAAAAAGATGGCAAAAGGCTGCAAGTTATTAGGAAGAGGCAGAAGCTGAGGCTTAGCCTAGTTATAGGATCTTCCTCCTAAGAAATCAAGCTAAAAAGAGGGTGTTGATCCTTTTACAATTGTTATGTCAAATTCTAGAAGTGTATTGCGCTTTAAAGTGCAAATCAAGTATCTATTCATTAACCTCTTCTTTGATGTGACCAACTCATTTCAAAAAGTGCCTCCTCTCAAGGTCCCTCAGAGGTGGTACTGTGACTGTGCAGTTGTGGCTGTAATGATCTGGCATTCAGGCCACATGGCTGTTTCTAAAACTGACTTTCTGTTCATATGTGTGTCACAAGTTGCTCTCTACAAAAAGAGATTAAGTAGATGAGGACCCTCCAGCCTGGAAAAGAGAGAGCTAAGCAGGTTATGCAATGAAGAGCAGTGTGAAGGAGGTGAATAATAATCAAGCATTTGTAGCTTCTCACAGTTCATTTCTTGCAGTTTCAAGTAGGATATTGTAAGATGTTGTAGAGGCAAAATATAAAGGAAATATCCAGTACCACATAAAGTATACGTGAAGCAGTAAAGTACAGATTGCCAGAAGCTGCAAGGATATTCAGTGACATGATCTTACATCAGCAATACTTGCTGTAATGCTGTCAGACAAAGGAAACTGGGCTAGATGCACACCTGAGCAGAAGAGAACTCTGGAGGGAGGTGACAGTCTTAGGAGCAGGAGATCCAGGTTCCTTATTTTTTTCAGAGCATCTTTTTCGCATATGGGCAACCTTGTGTCTCAGTTCTTTAAAATCTGAGCTATGATTTGTCATGGCTGGAGTCATCTCAAAACATGTTTGGGATCTAACTGAATTTTCCTAAGTACTTCTCTGTGCATTGCATTTTTCTATGTGGCAATAAAACAGTGTGTAGGGGAGTCTATGTGCATATGTGAGCAAACAGTAGAAGGCAGAGACTAGGGAAAAATCAGGCAGACTCTCATTTAAAAATAAATGAAATAGATAAGAAAACAAATACGTAGATGCTGAGAACTTGGGCATTCTGTTGAGAAGCTTTGGGATTTTCCTGTTCAGCAATTGGCTGGAATACCAGCTTTTGGGAATAGAATTACTAGCTTCAGTCCTGAAGTGGAGTTGGTTGTTTGCTGTAGTTGGCATCCAAATCAGAGAATACATGTAGGAATGTAGACTCGAGAGATGTTGCTGCTCAAGAGTTGCTATGGATATTAGGAAAATGTGCCAGAAAATAATTAAACCTCAGTCCAGAAACACTGTGGATTTCCAGCCCTCAATCATATGGCACAGATGCTCCCTTTGGGCTGAACACGACTGTTTGCTCATGCAGCAGATGGACCCCTTGGAATACAGAAGCAATGGTTGTGGTATTGCCTGCAACCTGAAAGCATGGGCTGATTAGTCTCACAAACTTCTTGCATCCAATGGGGACAAAGTCTACTTTGCAGTATTAGTTACAGAAGATGCCAATCCATGACTTCTTATGCTTCATATGTGTGGAAAGAGTTGAGATCTGGCAGGGGTTCTCTTACTGAGTCCTCCAGGAAAATTGCTTTGGAGGCATTGGAGCTTGAATGATGTGTTGATGTGTTGAGATAGCTTACATCAAACAGCTGTGGTAAGAGAATGTCTCATCTCCTTCTATGACTTATTGCCTTGCATAGAAATAGGAGCTGCTTCTGTCCCCTCAAATGCTGCTAGACAAATGGTGCCCCTGCCACGCTTTTGAGCAGAGTAGACATATCCTTCCCAATAGTAGTGGTTACACTAATGTTCTTGAAATTCCCATTTGGCTAGTCTCCCACATGAGAACAGATAGAATATTTGAGCTATTGATGGAAAAACTTCTGTTAAGGAATCTGAAATTCCAAAGATTTCTACCCTTCCTGTCAAGGCTTAAATAGCTTGAAACTGTTGTCATTTTGGTAGCTGGAGTCGGGTGGGGTGAAGGCAGACAGAAGCATGGTGTTGTGCATCTATTACAGTACTGACATAAGTTTTGTAAGCCATTTATGCTTGTGTATCTAGGCCTTAGTATACTTGGTATTAAAGTGGTCATTCATATGTTGAATAAATTGTTCATAAATGAACTGTGAGGGGAGTACAAGCATGCTTTCCTTTAGGTACATATTGGCATGAATGTACCAATAAACACATGCATTAATATCCCTGTCTACGACTCCAAGAGTACTTAATCTGATTGTTGAAGTTAGTGTTGATTTTGCTTTGATGAAGCTTTGAAAAAGTTGCCTATTTCTACTTGGCTGCCACCCTACCCTTGCTATTGCAAACACTGACAGTACTTATCAAGGACACTGCTGGGAACTTCAGTTCCCTTAAGTGACCTAGGGAGTGTAGTAAAAAAAAAAAAAGATAATTTTTTTAAAAAAAAATCTAATTTGCATTAAATCCTTAAATCCACCATGGTGGACAGATAGAACTCCTTGTTGGATGTCTTGGAAATTCTAAAGATTTGCAATTCGCAATAGAAACCTGACCTCAAATATCCTGAATCCTGGCACTATTTCATCACTGTAGCATCAGTGGGCAGACCCAAACACACGCTATTATTGCCATTCTTATTAAACGAATATATTCATCTGCACATTCTAGTTCTCCTAGAAAATACAAATGGGGAAAGCAGCACGCGTTATACATAATGATCACTGTGATGGGATTGGTATTAAGTTTCCTTCCTTAGGGAGAGGTATAAGTTGTTTCATGACTTTGCTTCCCTGTACTTCTTGAGTTAAGGAGCACAAAGAAATGAAGGATAACTATCCTTAGTTCATATACTTTTATCTCTATGCATTTCTTTTTTATTTGTGAAAATACTCTGTAACATTTTCCAAAGAAATTAGCCTAAAGTGTTCTTTTTCCTTGCTAAATAGAGCTGACCTTTTAAATCCTGCTTTCTACCCACACATTTTGTAGATGCTATTAGATTTTACTATCAGTTGTAACTTGTAAGAAATAATAATAATTTCCGACTTTTCCCTCTTTCTCTTTTAGTACTGAACTTAGGTTACTTCATGTGTTGTACTGTTGAAATGGACCTTAGGGAAATTAATTACTATTGCAGGTGAAGGGTGTTGAGATAAATCCGTTGAAAGCACAGTCTCTTTTTGCATTTCCCCGATCTCTAAGATTTAATGTATGCCCTACAGCAGAAGCCATACTTTATATGAATTTTTTTGAAGCTGGCCATGCAAATGAGAAAATATCCCAGCTAATTATTCCCAGTGAGTTTTTTTTTTTTTTTTTTTTTATTACAGTCCCAGTCTGGGATTGAAAAAAGCAAGTAGTTGATATTGCATGCACACTCATATAAATACCTGCAGTACATTGCAGAAGGAATCAAAATTTAATCACATGGCATTTGTTCTTTTCATTCTCTTGTATTCACATCTTCAGTATTTAGTGTCATTTCCCCAGTGATGACTGTTATTTCATAGTCTGACTTAGTTTTGCCTTTCCCTTTAAGTTCCTTTAATGTTTTTTCTTTCTTGGTTTTATTGTAGTGACTTGTACCGTTTTAGATCACCCTCCTTTACTTTTGCTTCATGATCAAATCCAGGGCCAGATGAATACGTAAGAAGGGATGTCATCAGTCCTATTTTACAACACTTCTGATTTTAAGTCAATCCAAAAGTAGATCTGAATATTGCTTGTTTGTGCCTCTGTTTTCAGCCAAAACAAAGTGTTTTCACTGCATACCTTTGAAGGCTGTAATACCTGGATCTTTTTTTTCTGGAATGTATTCCATTAAAATGCTACATGTGCTAGCAAGCTGGTTATAACAGTGTAGTTTGATAGTCTAGGTTATAGTTCCTCTGATCTTGTGTCACCTTGAAAAGATCACTTCAGTCCTGTGAACAATTATTTTTCCCCTTCACTTTGTCTTTCTTGCCTTTTTCAAATGTAGACTCTACTGAACAAGTTTATAAATAGAACATGGCACAATGAAGCTCGAGGTCTCCTTTCAGTTTCTATTTTATGAGAAAAATGTGGACAGGTTTTCAAAAAGTTTCTCTTTCTCATCTTTGTTTTAATACATTCTAAAACACTGACAGCTTTGCTTTTGTGAGCCAAAAAAAAGGCATTATAGTTAGAAATTACTATTCCCTTTTCATCAAGACTTCCTTTCAAAATGTAGCTTTGTCTTCTTTCGACTAACAAGAAAGCAATCCAGAATAACTGGAAATTATGATATGAAAAGGGAAGGGGAAAAAAAAATTCTAAAGCTAAACACTGATATTTTATCAAGGAAAGAAAAAAAAAGAAAAGATATGGCATTTTCTGACAAAATTGTAACTTCTTGTATTACTTATTGTTAAAGCCTAATATGCAATGGGAGAAAATAGCATTAAGAAGTAGAGAAATGTATGATGTTCTGTGAGGGTGAGGAACCAACTGGCTTCCAGAAACAGTGTTTGTAGAGCACAAGTTAGACTTGCTAACATGAAAATAATTAACCATTTTTGGTAGCTTATTTTGAAGTGCGACTCTTTGAAAATCAGTGTTGGAGTGGAAGGAAGAACAGGGGAAAAAATAGTAATAAACCAGAAATAATACCAGCAGTTTCTAAATCTGAGCATTAGACTTGAGCTATTTTAAAATCCCTGCAGTTCAGCAGACCATCTCCACATCACTCCATGTCATTTCCAGTGTTTTAATTGCCCGGATAATGCAGCTAATGATGGAGCTTCTTCTCTGTGACTGCTTAAGGGCTGACTGACAATTATGTGTAATAAAAACCTTGTTGAAGAATATTCTGCTGCAGGACTGTTACAAGCTTGTCAGATAAGCTCTTTCTTTCAGTCATTACAAAACAAGAACATGCTTGTGCAAAGCACAGCCTGGCCTTTACAGCCTACAGCGTAAAGAAAATTGACAATCAAACTGAAAGAAGCTACCTCTGAAGAAGGAGGAATTTCTTCTCCTTTGTCTTTCCCTAAATGTGAATTAAAATGAATGCTCAGATTATTTGAAGAGAATACCGTGTGTCTGTTTATTCCTTGTGTCTGTTTTGACTGCTCTGCCTTAATTTTAGGTCTTTTTGTTTTCCCTGACTGTGCGTCACACGTGCATCACTGATTCCAGAAAGCAATGATTCAGGTCCGTGAATGATGTGATGGTCTACAGAAATACTGTCTTTTGGTGCAAAAGACAGGCTTTTCAAACTCATCTGTCATTCACATTTATTTATTCTCAGAGTTCCTTAAACTTAGTCATTTTCTTTTCCAGATAAGTTAAGCTTGCTTGTTTATTGTGCATGAAGCATGAAAATGGTGCTGAATTCAAATTTCATTTACTTGATGACGCTATGGAGCAACTAAGATCAACACTGATCTGTTCTTTTGAAATATGTTTAGTAAATGTTGTGAGAGGAAACTATAGGACTAGTTTGACCAGAATGAACTTTTTCCTATACCTGCAGTAACCCATATGTGCAGAAAACCGCTAGAGTCAGAAATGCCTGACCTATGTTTTCACAGCAGAGTGGAAGACCTTATGCTACTCTCTAAGGGGCTGGGGATTGCCACAGAATTACTCCTACAGAGAAGGAAGGAAGTTGGGAGATCCTTGACACTATTGCCAAGTGTCACACTTTTTGTTATGCTATAAGTGCTTTGTCAGTGAACTTGTAGAAGTTTGAGAGGTGAGAGCAGCTCTCTGGTTGGCAATTTGTTTTTGCCTTTTCTATGGGCAAGCAATGTTTAAGAGTGACTAATGTTTACTCGCTTGAAATGTTAGACATTTTATGCTAACAGGGAAGCTTCAAAATCTGCTTTTGTTGGTGTAATCACAATAGCTTAGACAGTAGCTCACATGCCTTGAATTAAGGGCATTCACAGTTCTTTCATGGTAGGGACTATTTTAGCATCTCTTGAAGTCTGACCTGAATGGAGAGTTGATATTCTAGAAGGAACATAGTAGTATTTACCCTATGTAAAATGTTAGCCCATGTGACAAGTAACTTCATAGTATACTAAAGGCCAACTACAGCAAAGCATGTAGAATGTAATATCCTGACCTTGTTTGTTTGATTTTTGCAGATGGCTTTTCTACTTGTTTTGTAAAATGATGAATTCTAAATGAAACAGCTGTCTGTGCAGGATGCTTTATTTGTCTTTCCTTCCCCCCACATTTATTTATAAGAAATCCTTTCTGCTGATGCCAAGCCAAGCTGTCAGCACATTTACCTCTATTAAAAATGTAGGTGTTCTAACAGCAAAACAGTCAAACCTAAAAAATAGCCTTTTAGATAATAGGTTCTTTTCCTTCTATTCTTGCCAAACCTAGGACCGCCTCCCTCCATTGTTCTGTCCTGTGGACAATTGAAATCAAGTTCAAAGCTTCTAAATGTTGGTCTTGACCGTGATATTCAAATTGAGAGTTTGCCAGTCAAGACAACCAGCATAATATCATTTAAAAATTCACTCAAAATTTTACAAATATCAGTGAAAAAAAATCCACTTTTGTGGAAAATTGGTAGAATGGTCAAAATTTTTCTCTCTTTAGCTATTTATATGCTCATGTAGTGTGATAGAATGAGTGGCATTCAGCAAGCTCATATTTGTCTTGTCCTTTCTTGTACTCTGTAACTTTTCATAGTATAATGAATTTAGGGAATACAAGTGAAGAGCTAAGAAGAAATATATTTTTGTGTGTGTGTGTGTGTGTGTGTGTGTGTGTGTGTGTGTGTATATGCCATACCATTCTTTTAAAAGCTCAGAATCATTTTTTTACATATGAAGGAAGTGAGAGGTAACATGGTGCAAATATAGTCTTAATATTGAGATTTTTAGCCAGCCTTTCTCACTTCTTCTCTCCATCTCGTAATTTTCTGGTAGCTTTTTTTTTCTTTTAGTTATAAGGTAATTCTTGTAGTATTTGTAACACACTGACTCTCACCTAGTTTGCTAGTTTTCCTCTAGCAGTAGCCACAAATAGACATTGAGGGGTCTGAGACAAGGGTGAAAATAAGAGTATTCTTCTGAAGTGCTTTGTTTTTTTAATACTATCTCAACTTTGCTTATATTGCTTTCCACTTGATGTATCCAAGGTTGTTATAGTTTGTGTGGTAATATTGGTGGATCTCTCTTGTCTGGTTTTCCCTCTGACCTGTTACTTGAATGCAAAATATCCTTCAATAAGGAATTTCACTGCTTCTGTTCTACAGAACAGGACAAAATTTCATGCACTTCTAGCTGGTCCAAATCTATTTAGTTTATTGAAATTGCATCATTTTACCAAGGCAAATATATAGACAGACAGTAACCCCATGTTTTATGATGCTGTACATGCCTAACATAGGAAGTCATCGGCATTGATATTAGATTTCTTTGCAGCTACACAGAAATAGCTGCACTCCTTAAATGTGCAAACCTACTGAAAGAAAATTAATTTAAAGCAAGTATTCTCTGTATAGATACTTTTCACATACATATTTGTGTAGTGGTACTATGTTTTAGGTGCCAAGTTTTTTATTTTGTTTTTCTTCTAAGTCATACAAATGGATGAGTTAATATGGAAGGCACATGCTCGCTCTAACTCTATCCCTGTGTCTTTCTGGCCCTGCTTGTCTTCCTGTCCCTAGTAGTTCTCACTTTCTCCTTTATTTAGGAAGAATAAAAATTGCTGTGGGCAGAATGTGTTGCACTGACTATGGGAAGTGTAATAGGTGCTTATGGAAAGCGCCGTGTTTGCTTCCAGTCAAGTGTAACATGAAATGCAGAGATCTCCCTCAGTCTTCCCATTCAAATAATTGTCATTGTTATTTCTTCATCATTGCTATCAAAGGGCCAGAATTTGCCCTCCACTGCATATGCAGTTTGTCCTTTTGATTCAAAGGAAGCTCACATGCATTTTCAGAGGTGATTGTTTCATCTAAAGATATCATATGCAATTCTGCAGGCTGTGCCTGTTGCTCACTTAGACGGCTGTGTGTGTGTGTTTTGCTTTTTTGCAGAAGAAGGGAAAATTGATTCGTTTAGGTTTTTTTTAATAAGATCCACGATAGGATATTGTATGAATTAGTCTGGGAGCTGGGAGACCAGGATTCCTGGTCTGTCACAAAATGTCTTAGGCAAATTATTAAATTTCAAAGCATCTCATTTATCATACTCTGAAAAACAGGGCTTGTCTGTTCGCTCATTTCAATTGCAAATGAGCCAGGAGCTGTCTGCTACAAAATTTTGTCTATGAAACTTTCTGTGATACCACTATGATCATGTCTAAAATTGCTCAGTTCTACTAAAATGCAATATTAACATGGATTTTAAAATATAAATATATATTTAAATCTTCCAACATGAAGATCTGGGACAGTTGGCCAATGAAGCATTTATCCATCCTCTCGATTAATTTTAATCATAGCTATTTCTTAATTTTGATTTCTCTGGCAATTAGGATTTAGTTAACTTATAATGAAGACACAATTGCTGGTTTAGAATAGCATTATGGGTAATTATTAAAGTACAGTTGCAAAGAAATTTGTTTCATAAGCTTTTAGAAGGGTTAGTTATCTGACCAAAAAACAAGATCAATACGGTTGGTGTTAATTAAAGCAAATAGACTAAGGAATGAAAAAGATTTAATCCTGAATTTATGAATATCATTAAAAGTTTGCATAGCTAATTCAGCCTCCGTTTCGTGCATTGTTTAGGGAAGAAAAACTGTGGTTGGAAGACAAATAGAAATAAGAAGTGACCTTCAGCTTTGTAAAGCCTTTAAAAGGAAAATGTTTTAATGGAATAAATGTGTCTAAGCCTCTGATATGGGACTTGGGCAAACCACAAATGACTGGCAATTAGCTTTACTGCATGGGGTTAATTAATAAGAGGCAGCTTAAAAATAGACATAAAGCATATTTGTCCAGTACACTCGTGATGTAAATTATGATGATAGAGCATTGATTTTTTTTTACGTGTTCTAAAAGAAACATTAGAAACATTGGAATATTTGCTGTCTCCAGCAGCAGATGTGGATGTGAATACAACTGCTGTTGCTGTACGGATGACACAAATGCCCCTTTCCTGCTGGGGAGCAGGGAGAAGTATTGCAATATGTGGGGACCAGGGCAGACATGGTCAAAGCATGAGTATTAGCAAGTCTCTTTTACTGGCAAAATCCATATGTATCGCTGCAGAGCTGCCGAGGCATTGCACTTTTCAGCTCACAGGCTCAGGTGCCCAAGTCATTACCCTTCTTAGACTCCCTGTTCTGCGGGGACTGCACAAAAATGTGAGTTTTGTCTGCAGCATTTATGGTTGGGTTGTGTATTTTTGTTATTTGTTTGTTTTTAGCTCTGTAAATAAAAAGCCCTAAAAATGGCATCCACTACAGCTGGAGAGACAAGTTGGATTTTGTCCAAGACTCACCACCTTCTTTCCCCCACAATATGACTTGGGTTCAACACAGCAGTTTTCAGGCACTGCAAAAAAAATTCCTGATGAATGCAAAACACAGATATGTATCTGTTGTGCTCTTTTTTAATTCCTTACTTGAGCCTAATGATTAACAGATGTCTTAAAAATGATTTTTATAAGTGCAATATATCTTTTAATTACCTTAATGGATGTTACTCTTGGCTATAAAGAAGCTTATTTCATTCTGAATCCTCTATATCTCAATTTATTAATAAGTAATAATGATCATAATAACAAGCATTCATAAAATGAATTGGTATTTTATATTAATATTTTTATATGCTATATAGTTTTATGTATAATGATATAAAAAGGATCAGGTAAATCTGAGAGAATAAATCTCAGACTCATACACAGATAGATGAGTATATCAGATTTCTCCTTATGTTTGCAGGCACCATACTGAGTAGAGTCTGATAGAGCTCTCTACACATACAGAGGTTTTTGGGTGTTTTTTTTCAGATTATTGGTGTTTGCTAGCTCTTAATAGCCTTGGATGAAATGAAGCAAATACCCACTTAGGCTGCAGGATTCTGGAGATGATGAAAGACTAAGGAAGACATTGGTTGTTAGTGTCATGCAGGTTTTTGATCCATATTTGAATTAGACATAGGCATGAAATGTGATTAAATTGTCAGAAGAAATGGACTAAAAGCCACACTTAATGGCAATTTGCCGAGGTAAATGGAAAAAGGTTTACTTAAGGATGGGATGAACTACAGGAAGGTCAGATCTTCAGCTAGTACAAATCTAGGTAACATTAGTGACTGTGCTACTGACCTGGAAAGATCTGGACTGCAGAAAGGATTTTGCTACTGAGTTACAACAAATGGGACCCTAATGAAGTACTGGTGTGTATGAGATGAATTGATGGTCTTTGTTTTCTTACCACCCCCTCCCCACACACACACCACAAAATTGAGCTAGCCCTTTAAACAACTTATTTTTCAGAAGCCAAGCGTACAATATGATTCTCTAATATACAGTAAAGGGAAGAAAACAAACTAACAAAAAAAAAAAAAAAAAAAGGAAAGAAGAAGAAGAAAGGAACACACTCTGTTTCCATTTAGACTGTTGTAACTCCATCACTTTATACTGGCATATTTTAGAACTGCCTTCACCCTTTGCCCTGCAGTCTTAATTTGTCTCCAAGAAGTATCTTTCTATTCAGTTTTCAGGCTGCATGCTGTTATGTCTCTTTTCTTCTTTTAATAATTTCCTTCACAATCATACTATGGAGGAATACCAACCAGAATGAGAAAAAAGAAGAAAGAGTGCAGAACTCAAAAGTATATGTTTCCATTTGCTTTTAAGGTTTTCATGTTGCTTATGTTACCATAGATAAAATGCAGCCTAATTCTGATAACAGTAATTCCTGTTTAGTCAGAGTACAATGGATTCTCCTTTGAAATAAGGTCTTGATAGCATTTTCACCTTTTATTTGTCCACTCTCTCTGATCAGAAAGTTGGTGACAATTTAGTTGGTAACAAGTGGAGGAGAAGTGGAATATTTTTATCAAGAGGTTACATCCACTTTTAGGATGCATTCACATATTGTCTTCAGTGCTTGTGTTTGAAATGAATCACAAATTAGAGGAATAAGAATTTTTTTTCAGGTACTGTCAAATGATTCAGCCCTATGAACTCTTTCTTGAATGGGAAAGGAAGGCAGATTTGTAGTTTCTTGCAGCACATTATTTCATGATTCATTAATGCTCGCAATTAATTTTGTTTTAAAATGTCTGCATTTAGATGTTTGCCCAACTATTGTGAACATGGAGGAAAATGTTCTCAGTCCTGGAGTACCTTTTACTGCGATTGTGATGATACAGGCTACATGGGAGCTACCTGTCATAACTGTAAGTAAGCCCACACATATGGTGTTTTCTGTTGCAACTGGTTAGTCAAATGCACAGGTTCTGTGAGATATCATATCACAGAATATTACAGGATGTGGCACGCCCTAATGAGACTGAAAAAACTCAGGTGGTAGACTAGGAATAGCAAAGGGTTCCATTTGCAATATGCATATTTCTTTGCAAGTATTTTGGAGAAAACAAAAGCAGCTTTTTTAACTTATTTTTCCTTTTTTTCTTATATTGTATACTGATTTGGAGAATCTTCAAAAAATGCATATAATTTATCCGCTCATTGGAGACACAGTCATTAGATGGTTGAATTTAGCGAGGATCAGCTTGTTTGCTGAAGGCATGTTTTAATCTGTGATTGAGACTATATGTCAGTTTTGGCACCAGTAATGAATGCCAGTGATACACCAAATATTTACTCTTTGGTAATATATCCGTTGTTGCTATTTAGTGCCAAATACGTGTAGGCATGTACCGGATAATTTTTACCCAATCCTCTAATGGGTCCATAAATCTGGGGGTAGGGAAGTTTTGTGTGAGACATGGTAGGAGGTCATCTGAATTTGGCCCAGTTTGTGAGGCTGTGGAAATCAGTTTGTGTATTCCAGCAGACACTGAGAACCTCAAAAACTCAATTTCTTCTAAGGACTTCAGTGAATCACAAATCCTGCTGAATATGTGTCATTCTTTCTGGGAGTGACTGCATATTTATAATGGAGCAGTAAGGATGAGATGCAGGAAGTACCAGGAACTGAGCTGGTATCTGCAAGGCTGGAACATTATCTGTATCTGCAGCATTTAAGTAAATACTTCCTTTGTAAACAATTAGTATGTGGTTTCACTTTGCCTTCTCTTTACTGTCATGAGTAAGCACATCATATGTAAAACAGTGGCAGGATATAAAACATGGTAGCTACTGAAATTTGCAGCAGGGAGTATCAAAGTGAATAATATGTAGAAAAAAATGTTTATATAGATAAAATAGTACAGATACAGCACACTAGGAATGCAAGTAAAAAAGTCAGAAGGGGGAAGCCAAAATAGAAGACAACTGAACTGAGGGAGAAATAATTTTTAAAAAATGAAAGTATAACTTTCTATCTCATCACCCAAGAAGAATACAGGGAAAGAGTAAGTGAGATTAACAATTCCAGGAACACTATTAGTTGTTTGATGAGCACTTACACCACAGATAGGAGGAAACTGGTGAGATGCACATTTTCCCCTTTAGGCTAAAAAGCAGAAAAGGGAAAAAAAATAAAAAAGACACTTAGTGGTTTGAAGCTGAGAATATCAGTAACCACACTGCGACTCCAGAGACCTTAATGGTTTGCTAATTAAAGATGAAATCACTGTGGCATGGGGCATGCAGTTTACGGGAGGGACTGCTGAGAGGTTTGTTCATAGACGGATGTCTTCCAAGTAGCGAGGACACCTGAACTCTACACTGTGAATACAACGGAAGCTAAAGCAGAAATTCTGCTTTGTTGTGCCAAGCTGGATGAAGGATGCTAAGAGAACTGCTGAGTTACTTAAGGTTGGCTGATGTAAAAACTCCTCCAGAAGTTTCCCAGAGGTGTGTGTTAGGTCTTTGCAGTAGATCAAGCTGCACACACGTGGTGTGTGCTATTCAGCTGTTCAGCTTATTTGCAACCATATTATCCACAGCTAATTTGATTCTAGCTAGATTGTGGAGCTAGCTGCACTCTAATCCGAGCAACACTGATAAATAACATTAGGCTGGTGAAATGCATTTCATGTGCTTGAGACGTACGATGAAACTATTTCAAAGCCAGTGGGCAAATGCAGGCCCTTGATAAGAAACCTACAGAACATGAGATGTTATCACTTTTAGCTGATAGCAGTTGACATACAGGAGTACCTTGTAGCCTGTGAATGAAAGCCTCAGATCTGATCACAGTTGTAGCTCCAGAATAGCCTCAGCAAACAGGCAGCTCTTCCAATCATGTAATTCATTGCAGCTCTATCAAAATAAAATATCTAATTTCTTAAGGTTTAAAAATTATCTCAGCACATTTTGATTTTTACATTAACATGGAGACAGATAGGCCTGAAATGGAACTTGTACCAGTATTAAACTGCCCTTGAGACCCCAAAACCCTACATCTGTACAGCAACAGTAGAAAGATTTAGCTGACAATCTGCTCAAAGCCAAACATCATGTGAATAGTTTCATTGTGATCTGGATTTTTTTCTTTCATCTAAGCTTCATTGATTTTTTAATTTTTTTTTTAATTTTTAAAAACCTTTGTGAGAGGAGGAGAGAGGAGGGAGATGTCATTTTTAAGAAATAGGTATGCTACAGATTGAACAATGTAAAAGGACCATTCTTTGCCATGTTTTCAGGAGGAACTGTATCTACAAGCTGGAACTATTTGATTTAATGTTTTATTAGCTCATATTGGGAGATTTTACTGTTTTAAGAACAGAGGTGGATTGTGTCTAACTTAATGTCATCATCTGTCATGTGTGAGTAATGCACCTTGGTGATACAGATGTTATCTGATTGGTTTCTTCAAGCATTCAAAGAACACACTAGTTCACACTGTGAAGAACAGGTAATAACATGGACTATTTGTACTAGAAGCAGCTTAGGGTTAAGTTTATGAGGAAAGAGGCCAAGCTTATGTAGGTGATAGAGCACCAGTAAGCAGCAAGAAAGTATTGATCAGCATCGTAGTTTCAGTTTCTAGGAACATGATTATTGTTAGGCTTCCTTGTAGGCAAGAAATCATAAGGTAGAGATTAGAAAGAGGAAGAAATCAAATGGTTGCAGGCATGAAGTAGCGACATGGGAGAAAGCAATAATGTGCTTTTTTGAAAAATGTAAGGCTATGGCTAGAGGAGTTTGACATGCTTGACAGGGCAAAAACAGGACTCATAACAGGTAGACGTGATGGAAACCTGTGATGAAAAGCAGGGATAAACAGTTTGTGTTTAATGTAACAGAGGATGAGTAAGACAATAGCAAGACAGAACAGTAAGTTGATAGAAGAGACAACTAGGACAATTTATGTACAAGCATGTCAGATTGTTCTAGGTGGGAGAATATTTTGTCATGACCGAAGAAGGGACTAGCTGGTGCCCTAGATTTGGGTGGATGAAGAGAAAAGCACGTGCTTCAAAATATGGATAAAGAACCAACTAGGTCTAGACATGGCACCAATGTAGTCTTTCCAAGAGGCAATTGCTTTTCTGCAGAACTCATACAGCCTACTGCGCATTCAGGATCGCTTATGCTTCTGAAGCTCCTTCCTCAAAAAACAAAACAAACTAACCAACCAACCATACTACTTCAGGAGAGTAGTTCACTCATCTTCTTTCCCCATCCTCCTTACGATGACTTTTTGCTCTCCCACTTTCACACTTTTCTCACATCTTTCTGTTATTTTTGCGTATCAAATCCAGATATGTCTACTACACTTGTCATCCCATTGCCAACATTTCAGTCTAAGAAAAGAGACTGAAGTGACATGGAGCTATGCAGCTACAGCTGACTATGGCTGAAGGGTGGCCCAGCAGCCAGTTCTATGTTCTTTACCATGACTCAAGATTTTATCTCTTCCTTGAATATCACTCTCCCAATTAAATCATTACTACAGAAGGCATGGCAATATATGCGATCCAAGATGAGAGTTTACCCTAGGAAGGGTAGAGGATTGTGTTCCATTAAATAGTGTTCTGTGTCAGACAGGTTCACTCTGAAGTCTTCAAATCTCCTTTTATTCTGTTCTCTCTCTCTCTCTCTCTCTCTCTCTCTCTCTCTCTTTTTAACTTAGCTGTAAATTCAAAGATAACAGTGTTAAAACCTGCTGGTGTTTTCTAGGTCTCAGTACTTTAAGGGAAGAGATGGAATGTTTTCTAAACTGGTTGTTTCTGTCTTGCACAGCTTGTTGCCTGATGCACAGGTCCATTTTCTGTGTACTACCTGCTAATCCTCCTTCACAAGCTGCACTGTGTGGAATATTACCACTGCCTTCTGAGTCTTTTGTTTGTTTTTTTTCCCTCCCATGTGGAAAAGGAATTTGAACTTACCTCCTATTGTGGCAGCTTTCAGTGCAATTCGCATCTCCGTGTCAGCTAGTCACAGCATTGATTAGCAATTCTGGTTTCATTTCTGTACTATCTGTAGGTGTGAAACTCCAGCACAAGTGCCCATGCCTTGCTGCCGTGTGTGCATGTGACTAAGAAACTCGGTGGGAATTGTGGAGCTCCTGCTGACTGGCCCCACGTTCCTGTTCACACTCTCTTCTGGGGAGTCTGGGGAAAGTAGTAGTCATGAAACAACCATATATGACATAAAGGCAGTGGTAGGGGACTGAGGTTAGCTCACCTATGAATTTTAATTTCTTCAGTTTCTCAACCTCAGTGGGGAATAATGTCCAATTTGCAAGTATATAGGAAGGTGTACGATCTGTATCCTCTACTGAAATGATACGGATTCTTTCCCTTGATGGTATTTATTTGCTCACTGTTATCTGAGCTGATCTGCAGCTAAGACAATACCTTGGAGATGCATTCTTTTTTCAAGCCTGTAAAACGGTTTCTTGGTCTGTCTCTTAAATGTGCTTCACATAGGTTGCATTCACATGGCCTCCCCTGGCTGTTAGGTGATTAGCTCAGCTGAAGTCTTTTTATTGATAATTACCTTCCCCATTTCTACTGTGCAGTGAGTAACCTACAGGCTAGTCCATTAGTTATTGGAACAGTCTGATACAAGTGGGAGAGAATCCTTTATGCAATCCATATGTGAGCCTTAGGAAAATAGATAATATTTTATTTCTACCTTCTGTTTTTCTCTTCTAAATAGAAACACTAATGTTGGTAAACAGCTTAGGAAGCAGACTGAGATGGGATTCCACTCATTTATTTTTTGCTGTCTGATGCTATCTTATCCAAGACGGTCCTTTCTTTTCCATATATAATAAATATATAGCTCTCTGAGAGAATGAAGGTGATAAGGTGCTGAAGATAGGGTGTCCATGGTAAATTGATGAAACATTTTTGAAATGCTTGTTGCTTTCTATTGTCTATTAAGGAAGACTCTTAAATACATAATGAACAACTGAAAGTAGATTATAAGTGTGTTGTTATTATAGTAGTAATTATAGTATGCATTATATATATATATATAGGAATTATAGTAACAAATTATATAAATATTTTTCTTTCTAAATTCTTAATTTAAAATTGTATATATCTATCACATACTGTTAATTCTCTTTGCAATTATCTGATGCTGAAAGCAATAGAACAGTGTCAAATGGACATGAGATACAGACTGTTACACCTTTACTGCAAGGTAACTCTTAGTAGGCTGCTTTTTCTGTGAGTTATGTTACTGACTTAGAATACCTCATCTTTTCCTCCTGCGTTTATATTATTTGTATATGTGACAATTTTCAAATGGACTTTAATCTTGGGTGCATTTTTTTCTTCTAAAGAACAGTGAACATTGATATAAAGAATAATGAGAAATATAAAAAGAAATTGTTTCATTCTTCATGTTTGAGGGATGAGGTACATGTCAGCATGTCCCAGAGCTTTGTAAGGTGATAATTAACAGAGTGTAATTTAATGCTGCATATTTGCTTTGGTATGTGATCAGTCTTGCACGTACAGATATGTGTCTATTGGCCTAGGTAATTGCTGGAGGAAATATCCATACAGTAATGGAAATATCCCTACAGTCTTTGACATGATACAAATGTAATTTCAGGATTTGAAAATATATTTTAATATTAATATTCTTATTGCATATATCATTTTTTAATTTGAAAAGCTTAATAGAGCTTTATCCACATCTTTATGCCAACCATAGAGTTGGTAGCTGTTTTGTGTTTTGAGGTAAGAAAATGTGTTCACAATTTTTTGATTGGGAACATAAGCTTTAAAGAGTTTAAATCTGCTAGATTTCCATTAGTGAATCTGGTCATGTAATTTACGTGACCCAAACAGCCAATTTTCCTGTCAGTTTGTTAGAACAGAATTTTCCGTGTGTGTTTAAAATTTTGATTTCTTTAACTTATGCACATGTTTATTATTCATATCAAGCCTTCAGGGCTGTACTTGGTGTTCCTGCATATTTTTATTTACAACATGTTTCTGGCATATAAATTTTCATCATTTATTTTGCCTTAAGTTACTATCTTATTAATGCTTTCCCTTCATTTTCTGTATGTGTAAATTTTACATCTGGATTTTTCTGGGTTCCTTTTTTTAAAAAATGTCTTTTGTCTGTCGTTCATAAGTAATACAGAAGTTATTCTGCCTTGGGATGTTACTGCAGATGAGAATAGGTAGGGCACTACCCCAGTACCAATTCTCTGATGTCCCCTTTCCCTCCAGCATTGCTTTTAGTGATTTAGGAGTGCCTGACCACTGTCTTGCAGCAGCAAGACTCGTGTCACTCAGGACTGGCCACAGGCCACTGTGGATAACAGACTGACACAGACGTCTTCAGACTCCACAGGGAATCAGCAGCAGAGCATGGGCTGACGTGACCTTTCATCCCAGAGCCCGGGAGAGGCTTGTTCTGAATTATAGGAAATTGTGTAATCCCCAAATGCGATGGAAGGATCCCTCCTGAACAGCTATTTAGATGACATTGTGGTAAAGTCATTTCAAAGCTATCTGTGGAAATAACACATTCTTTATCAGATGAGTAAATACATATTTTAAAAAGGGAAAATAAGCCATCTGTCATCCCAGCACATCACAGCAGAGACTGCATTAGTCTGTCAACAGCAGAGCTGTCAAAATCCAGTTTTCAAGAGCACAGATTTCATTTTCTGGCATTTAACAAGACAATTGTATTATAAGGGTGAGCCTGACACTCATTCCCAGAGTTAGTGCCTCTGCTAATCCCTGTGCTCTTGATGTGAGCAGACACCTCCCCTCATATGTTGTTTTGTTATTCAGAAAGATAGTTGATTGAGCACTCATTACTCTGTGTCTGTAGGAGCAAAGCTTTTGGGCTGAGGGTTAGCAGGGAGAGGGCGAAGTTATCAGCTCCAATGTGCCTCCCAGGAGCACGGAGCGCTTTGGTAGGAATGCTTAATGCAGCCCATAAGAGGTTGAGCACTTAGACATATCGACTTGCCCAAGGTCATCAGTCTGGAGGTGGCTGCACATCCAGAAACGGGGTTGGTCTTTCTGCTCTAAATCTGATTTTCACCTTAGAACATGCAAATAGCAATGATTATTTTAAGGATTATTATTTCTCTTTGTATCTAAGATGCAAAAGATTAATAAGCAATCTGCTGAATCCAGGAGAGTATCTGTCAGGATGTGTTTTGCTTATCATTTTTCATGAGCATTCTCCTGGTAGATGTGTGTGAAAGCAACATGCCTCTGCAGGATGCATTTTTGCATAGAGAACAGACCATGTCAGTGGATCCCAGTGAAATAAAGAGCTATTGTTCTTTAGGTCTCTTTAATGTACTATATCTGTGATCTCACCATAAAACCTTATCTCCCTCAGAGTAATTGAAAATTATAACTACTTTTATCTTATTATGCGAATCCAATCAAGACACAGCAATGATAGTGCAAGATTCAATTTGATAATTATAACTAGTGCAGCTCAAAGTCTGAACTGCTTTCTTGAAGTATTTGTAATGAAATGTTTGTGATCAGCATCCAAATTTTTGGAGGAAGAACATGTTAATGTCTATAAGATTTGACATGGACACTTCTCTGGTAAACATTAAACAAATTACTTGTGATTTGGAGGTCTTGCTTTTAATTCTCTCTACTAGTTGCTGGATGGAGGAGAGATGGTTGCCTTGCTGTATATTCCAGTAAAATTGAAATCTGGGCATTACTTTAACCATTGCAGCAAGTCCAACACCCAGAAATATCTTAAACACGGAAAATAAGAGTCTTAATGGCTGAATGAGAAATTTACAGAAGAGAAGAGCCTTTAGATCTCTTGCTGCCTTGGTACTGTTTGTGGCAATCCAAGTCTTTGGTCAAGTAACACTCTTTTTTAGCCAAAATAGAATCAGAGATAGAAAATAAATTTGCAGTCATCTCGGAGAGCACTTTAATAAATTAGGATCATGGAAGGACAGGAGGCAAAGCTGTTAACTACTAAAGAAAAGTTAGAGGAGCTGATGACCTCTTTCCCCGGGGGGTGGCACAACAATAAAACGATGTGTGTTTAGTGAAGGATATCATGGAATCTGCAGGTGAACTGAGTACAACCAAGGTAAGATTAGAAGTAAATATCGATATACTAACAGGTAGTGAGAAGAGCTGAACTAAATGATATGTTATTAGAAATAATGGAAATTTGACCTTGTCATACAGACCTGTACATACGTGCTCAGTCACATGCAGTTAAAGAAATTGGGTATGGTAGGGACAAGATCTCTTCTAGCTTTTAGACTGTAGTTGAAAACAGTTGGGCTAAGAGGTTCCAGATACTTCAGAGTTTGGCTGAGCAGTAATAGAATTGCTCATATTTAAAGGCGATGGGAGACTCACAGCTTTTTGAATCAAGGCTGAAATTTCAATTGCAGAGCTGAGTTAGAGGGACCTACAGCCCTGTCGGATTTGATTGCTAGTGGTGCAGAAATCCTGCTGCGTGTCTGCTGCCTGAACTAGCAATAAGGGTGTGATGCAGGAATTAGAAAATGAAATTATGTAGCTCATTTCAAAGGTCAAAGTAGGTTATTAATGACATGGAAATCTCTTAATGTTTTTATGTCACTACAGAAAGAAAGTATGCTTTTTTTCCTTGTAAGGTTTGTGTGGAGACTTGAACTAAAATATAACAATTGTGTATGTTAAGTTCAGAATCAGAACCAAAGCTTTGATTATTGAGTCTACAAGTCTGTATATTTTCCCTGGAGATGTAAGAGATCATTTAGAGTTGGTCTGACTGCTGGAAAAATGTGTATTTTATAAATGCTGACAAAAGCTTGACAAACCATTTTTTAGCACCTAAGTATATAAGAGGGGGGAACCAAAGGGAAAAATGTCCATTATGTTCAGTGAATAAAACAGAGCTTGAAATGACTGCTTGGGTGGAATACCGAGTTGTTGATCTAAAAGGACAGTTTAATTGGAGATATATAAGATTGAGATAGATACCTGAAGGAGAAATGTGGGCATGTGTATTTCGCAGAGGATTAAAAGGGATCAAGAAATGAATCATTTTGACCTCTGTTGGTATTGTGTATGTCTGAGTGCCATCAGCGTGGCTCAACCTAGTGTACAGACAAGTGCACACATAGCTCTTAGTGAAACGAACAGCTTCTGGGTTGAAGAATGGCACTCAGGCTGCATCAGTTTAAGTAGCTGGGATCTGGGAGGGCTTTAAATATCTTCTGATAGGCAGCAGTAGCCTTTACAGATTTTCTTAGAGAGCACTGTTTTATTTTAGCTGCAAAAATGTCAGTTTAGGGTGCAGCATTATTATTTATAACTGATTTTGGGTGGTGGGGAGAAGCAATGAAAACCATTCAATCCCTTTATGAGTAAAATAGATACTTTGATATTCAATTTCTCCTGCTGAGACCTATGAGTCAAACTGTTCCATTTTTTGGTTTCCTGCAATAGCTGCTGCTGTCAACTCTAGCCTGTTGGCCAAGCTGTGATCCTGTGACACCTTCTGTGCTTGTTTTTTTGCTTGCACTGCAGTTACCTTGTGCTATTGCTGCAGTAAGAAAGCTCATTTTCCAAAGGAAAAGTGACAGGATGTGAGCTGCCCCCTATGAGGATTGGATCGGCCACTGGAGGCTCCCAGCAAGGCTTAAAGTGGGTGATGTGCGACTTTGTACCACTTCCAGCCCTTTAGGTGTCGCTTCCTTGATGAGTGCAATTCCTCCCACTAAACTCCCTGTGTCTTGCTAAAAAGTGAAAGACATTCAAATCTGCTCAAAGCAATGTATTTGTTGGCCAATATAAGTTAAAAATCTGAGAAGACTTGGGAGGACTAGAAAAGGAGGAATGCTAAGACTTCTTTGAAGTAAAATGGCGAGTTTTCAAAGCTTCATTTAAAAAAAATAAGTGCCTAATTAAACATTTTAACAAGGAAGCAAGCTTTCAATGAGCCTATAAAGAATGTTATTTCTGGTGGTTTTGATCCCATTTTGGTAAGCATTTTAAAATTTGAAAACAAACTTGAAACAGTGTTGCAATTGCAATAATTGCAATAAATGCAATTAAAAATGCTTCACAAAAGTATTATAAAATCACCATTTTTTAAATTTAGAAATAATGCTGGCAAATTATTGATGAATTCTGCTCTGAAGAAACTCTGACGAATAGCTCTCCCTTTTTATTAAAAAGGTGTAATTACGGCAAAGATTGTTTAACACCAAAATGTCAGCGTTTGTCAACAATTCCATAATTGCAGTTTTACTTGCTGTTTGAAAGTGAGGCCCGATTACATGCATAAATGGTTGGTGACTCTTTGATGATTTCCTACTGTTCTCCAAATGATCACATCTCTGTTGGAGAAGCTTGGCACAAAATAGCACATAAATCTGAATGCAGTTTTTAAAGTTAAGGCTCAGAGGTCTTACCAGTAGCAGGTGACTGTTGGTCTGGCTTTTGCTCTTGTATGACATTTATGATTGCATAAAGTGGGGAATGACTAAAGTGGAGAATGAAAGAGATTTTTTCTTTCATTTAACATAAAGACAAGTTCAAGTTGTTGTAATTGGAGTAACAGAGCTTTTGTTCAGGAAACGGGGTAACTATGGACAATAAACTCAGCCTGCAAAAGAACTGAGCAGACCTTGGAGGGGATGATGTACCTGAATTGTTTTGGTGGGGGGTCTGCTAGTGCCCAAAAAGTAAATAACCTTGATGCATACAGCATAAAGTAGCAGAAAAGAGAAGTAAGAGACATTGCCCATCCAGTCAATAAGTGTCTGGTATCAGATGCTTAAGGTACAGGCTTATAAGGCTTTCACTGTGCAGCTGCAAAGTAAATTGTCCACCAAAATGTTTTTTCTCTAAGTCATGATAGTTAATATATGTTTTATGTACTAAGCCTGCAGTTTATAGCCTTTTTCCACATCTCCTATTGCTGCTTTATACTTACTGCTAGAATCCCTCCATGACCAAAAGGAAAACACATCAGGATGGATTTTCTTCTTGAAGATATAACTGCAGTTGCACAGGAACTTGGGCATCCTTTCAGATTTATGAGTTAAGCATCTCTGACCTGAATTTTAGCCATATATAGCTTATTTTTTTTTCCAAAGATGCAGTGACAAGTTGCAGGATCCATCTAAAGATGAACAGAACATCTGTTTGCAGCTGTCCATGTTGATGTTATTAATTGTAATGTAATTTTGTTATTAATTACTGAGTCTTCACATCTTTCCTCATCAATTTGTAGAAGGAATTCAAAATAATTCAAAAAGAAGGAAAAAAAATATAAGGAGAGAAAGAAAATAAGTTTATGATGAAGAATGAATTTCCAGCTGTCCCAATACACTGACACCACTTTAATTTTATGTCTGTCCCTTGCACTGCTTTTTGTCTGCAAAAATGCTCAGCAAACAATTCAGGGAAGGCAATTGGCATAGTCCCTAATGAGACAAGATGAAGTGTCCTGTTGTGATGATGACAGCAAATTTACTAAAAGAACTGCTGTTTGACAACTTTCTGAATTGATCCTTGATTTCTTGATTGCTTGCTTAATCGTCTGTTACCATCTCTCTTGTGACCCTCCGTATTCCCCTTGTTTTTGTCAGCACTTCAGCAGCTTAGGGACTCCTTGTAGCCCCTGAGATCATGAATACTGGAAAAACAGATTCTGGTTTGGAGATTTTTTTTTTTTGTTTGTGTTTAATTTATACACTTTGCCTACTGTTAAGATGGGAATTCACAGATGATTGAGACTCTGCAGTTTACTTTACATCAGGCTAATGAGTCTCAGGAAGAGAATTTCTTAATTTGGCTTATTAGAGGAGGGGGATACTAATTAAAGCACCATCTCAGCAGGTGCTGAGTTCCTTAAGCAGATTTTTTAATTCTGGGAAGTGTAATGCTGGGCATATTTGGCACTTGGAAATGTTCTGTCTGCAGCAGATCTTGTCAGATAAAGTGCATATGAGGAAAAGCCTATTTCAGCAAGTGGTACCAGGGATGGATTTGGCAGGACTTGCATGGAGCGCACGGGAGAGGCTGGATGTTTCTCGTGAGGACGTGGCTACCTGTGTTCAGTCTACAAATCACCTTGAGATCTTTCCACATGAAAAGCACTGAGAACTTTGCAATTATATTTACAACTTCAATTCAGCAAATATTGCACTATATCCAATTTAAATCTACTGTTGTGATGTGTAAAGGATCGAGGGGGTTTGGAAAGATTTGCAGTGGCTAACGAAAGGGATATTTGCAAGTTCTCCTGAGTACCTCCTATTTCCTGTATAATGATGTGTGAATGTACAAATGGTGGTTAAGTATGCTCATAAAATTAAGCAATAAGAAAAAGATTGATTTGACTTGAGGCAGGCAAAGTTGATACCTAAATATGTTCCAATGAATTGGTGGTTCTACTAGTACTCTGAAGCTTACTCAGTACAAGGCACAGGCTATCTGTTTCCATGTCTATCGTGTCTTCCAAATAATTCTGTTTTATAAGAGGTGAAAAAAGTGAGCTTTAATTTATTTGCTAACTCAGTCTGTGATTTTTACTATATTTGCTGGCAATTAGTTGAAAATAATAAACAAGCTGTTATGGTTATGAAACTCAGCAGTATAATTAGATAAGTGATAAGATGGAAAAAAAAATCAATTATCCGACAAGGGGATTTAAGATCGCTGTTGTTCAAGATCCATCATTATACATGTGACTGATACCACATGACTATCATTCTGAAGGGTTTTTTTTTTTTTTCGTTTTGCACCGTTTAAATTTAGAGTTACAGTATTTTGCCTAGCAACATGACTCAAAACCAAGAAAAGGTATTGACCTATGGAGAGTTTTTTTGTTTTGTTTTGTTTTTTCCCCCCTATTCTTGCTCTTGATAGCATACTGTGCTTGTTTTATTAACCACTTGGGATTCTCATAAGCATTATCCTTCCATACAAGAGTATTGATAAGCAGAGGGGAAGAGTTGAGTGTATAAAATAGGTCCAAAATGTAAATGTGTCATCTAAAAAGCTCAAAGAGCTTGAGCTCTAATTTTGAGCACGTATTCTTACTATAAGCTTTTTAATGTGGTAATCAGTAAACCAAAAGCTTATCCTATGATAGTGAAAAAAGCAAGTGCTGTTACATATACAGCCATATGTCTGCCTATCCTCTCCCCATATGTGAAAGCAATGTGTCTCTCTTGCTCTCTCTTTTTAAGCTATTTATGAACAGTCATGTGAAGCTTATCGACACCAAGGGAAGACATCAGGCTTTTTCAACATTGATTCAGATGGAAGTGGACCGCTTGGACCGCTCCATGTTTTTTGCAACATAACAGGTAATGTTCTAACAGGATATGGTGATTCTAATGTTATTAATGCGTCTTACCATTATACTACTAAGAGAACCTCAGAATCATGGATCTTTCAGTAACAGGAAAAAAAGGCAGAACACTGATAGCAAGTGAAGTGAGCATTCAACTCTGAGGGCAGTATCTTAAATAGGATCCACATCAAAGAAATTCAACTTTTCCTGCTGCTAAAAGAGTTATGATATTTATGTCATGTAAAGAAGACTGCTAATGTCTTTTTCACAAAACTCTAAATTTTGTGAGATGTCAGTATTTTTTCCTAAATATCTAGAAACTCTAGAATTCAAATCTTTCCCCAAACCGAAACATTTCTCAGTTGTATTAGAACTCTGGGTGCGACATTCAGGTGAAATGCTAGAGAAATAGATATATTACACTGGATGTGGACAGTGCACTTTCCAAACTAGTTGGAAAACACTAAAGACAGCTTTAGCTGAAAGCAAAGGGCACACTTGTGCCTGATTCCTTAAGACAAAAGGGTGCACAGAGAAAGAGCTAATAGATGTGCAAATTCTTGATCAGTATAAAATCAGTAAAAATAAGCAAGTTGGTTTTACATTAAATAGATAAGTTTTGGTATTTTGTTATTGTTTTCTCTTGGTTTGAGGTTATTTTAAGGACTCTGTAGGAAAAGAGCTCACAGATAGCTCAGCTGGACTTGTCTTGAAACAGGAAGGTCCTTGATGGCAGGAAATAGAGCCTTATCCCAAATGAGACCAAGAAAACCACTCCCTAATAAAGTGGGAATTATTAATGCATTGAACTGGCTGTAAGCCCTTCCTGGCTAAGCCAGAGCACATTCACTCATACCAAGTATGTGTTGCCTTTGATGTTCTGGAGAAAGACACCTCCCATCTTTCTGGGTACCAGCATGGAGAAGGTGGGTTGCTCTTAGAAGGTGGGACTCTGAACTGAAGAGTGTCAGAATGAAAGCTTGGAGAGATGACCTCTTAAAGCTTGCAGTTCTGTAGTTTGAAAATAAGAAGTATTTGAAGTGAAAATCCCTGTCTGACAAATTCTCCCCTCTGATATATGAGTCTGTTTCATATCAAGGTCTGTCATGCAAAACTATAAGAAGAAATTGTGTGGGTTATAAAAGATGGAAAAAAAAAAAAACCTCTTTGACTTTTTAATTTTGAAATGGAAAGGAAATTTGTATTGTCTTTGACATTTTTTGCTTCCTCTGGCCAGGTATTGATTAAAGAGTATGTTGTTACCTTTTCTAAATTGCTAATTCTGGTTGAATGAATTTGCTACATATTCCCTCTGTACTCAATCCTAAAAACAAAGGACTCAAGATATTTATATTTTTTCTTAATCTCCTTGTACTTAAAGTGTCTCAAATTAAATTTTCATTTTGACTTAATTGGGCAATCACTATGTTAATTAAATGCACAGCAGTTAATTATTAAATATGTTTTTTATTCAAGTGTAACAAATATTTAATATGATATGTCTTCTTTATTGTTGGTGAATCTCATAAGAATTGAAATAGAGTTTCACCTTTCTGTCTGAATATCCTTGCTTGATCTCCACTACAGGAAATGTGCTCATTTTTATTATTTATTATATAAATATGTGTGATCAAAACATTGTCAGCGCTTTTTATCTCTACAGAAGAAGTAGGATTTTTGACAAGATGCAGAAAGCATCTGCTTTCCTCATGTAAGTTTTATTTGGCAGAAATCCAAAAGGCATATACCTGAGGTCTATCTGTAATGAGTTTGTTGTTGACATTTTTATTTTATTTTGGTTACTAGAAAAGTGGTGATGGGGAAAACTGAAAGAACCTCCTAGCCTCAAAAACTTTTCTTTCAGTAGATGTTTTATTTGGAGTGGAGAAAGTCATTTGTCATAGTCATCCCTATTATTCACATTATATAAAGGAGGATTGAGGCACAAAGAGAAATTATTATTTTCTGGTTATTCAGGGAGCTTGAGGTACAGTTGCTTATACTTGTGTATCATCTAAATTGGTTTGGATTATCTTAATCACAAGAGTTTCTTTTCTCTCTGTTAATGTATTTTACGCATGCAATATATGAATGATTATAGTAGTAGATTAATTACTAAATATTAGGAAAAATAATTCTCAACTTTACATACATGAGGATGGATTCTGAACTTCTTTCAAATAAGAGTTCTTCATACTTTTCTGAAAGTACCCATACTCAAGAGAAGTAAGAATGAAAATTACATGTTATATTAGGGAAGGAAGAGAGAGGAAGATCCTTTTATTGTGCAATGCATAAATTCATATCATAGGATAAAACCAGAAAAAGTTTGTAGGAAGGCAGCAGCGCTGATCAGGAGTGCAGATAACTGCTATGCATGAACAGACTAAACAGATTAAAGAGGTGGCTGAGGGGAACTGTTGCTGAAATGCATGGAAATCCTAAGTGACATAAAGAAAACAAATAGAGATTGATTCTTTCTCACAATATAGGAGCTGAGGGACAATTGAATTATTGAGTAGCAGAATTTTGTTGTTTGTTTTATTCTTTTTGATGTAGTCCATAATTCAACCTCAAACTTGTTGGCTCAGGATGTCATGGAGGCCATTGTATCAGCAGAATGAAAAAAAGACTAGAAAAACAAAAACCTTTGTCTGGTTTGTTAAGAAAGCACTTTTGAACATAGAGGCTTGGATGCAACATGCGGCTTAGGCAGTAAGCTGGAAAATGGCTCCAGGAAAGCTCCAAGGCAATATTTTGCCCTCATTTGCTTTCCTGCTGCTCTTATTCCAAGGTAGGGACTGGTTTCTGGGCTACATGAAGCTTTGGTTGTGCTTGAGCTGGCAGGTTTTGTTTGTTTGTTTAATGCAGTTCAGCTCTTTTTGACCAAAGCACAAATACACTGAAGAATTTAGATGTAGAAAATTTGGGAAATATGCTTTTAAAAGTAGAGGGGCAGTGAGCTCATGGCTTCTGGAAATTGCAGTATCTTGAATCTCTGAAAGTTGAGAAAGATCTTTCAGCAGCAATGACTGGCATCATTACATGGAATGACATGTAATGCCCTTAATAACATGTACATTGTTGTTCTTTAAAGTTCACCTGTATTTAGAACTGTTTACAGTGTTTAGCTGTTTAACTGAACAGATAGGGCTAATTATTAACTAGGATAATTTAACTACTGCTTTCCCAAACACTGGTGTCTCACCACAGGAACCTCATATGTGAGATGGATATGGAAGGGACCAGCATTATAAGTTAACTTATTATCTCAATATTCCTAGTGATTTCTATGCAACTTGTCAACTTCAGAGCCCAGTGGTGAACTAAAATGATGAAGAGAAGCCTAGAATTGCAAGTATGCGTGTGTATTGAGAGGATGCTGGACAGTCATACAAAGACAAAGAGGGAGAGAGAAGTAAAAGAAATGGAATTTTAAAAAGTAAAAAGACCAAAAAGGGGAGAAAAATAAAGTCAGTTTTCAGTATGATGATAAATTTAACACTAGTGTTTCACAGGATATCTGCTGGTACTAAAGTGGGTAAATACATTTATTCATTGACTGAAAAAGTGACTAAAAATGCAAGTTGACAAAAAACGCAACTGGTGCACTATTAAATTGGTCAAGAATAGAGAAGTATATGAGGTACTAGAAGTGTCCTTGCCTCAAAGACTCTTTATTGCTAGCAATGTTGTAGTAGGTGTTTGAAAAAGGAGATATTTAGGAATAGTAAAGTACCTGATTCTATGCAAAGAAAAACTGAAAATAAACACATTGTGGCTATTTAGATTATGACGGGCCTCACTGATAGCAATGGTGTGCTGACACTGTCATTTTCTTACAGTAGGAGTCAGTAGACAGTTCAATGACAGTGAAGGACAAGCTAAAAACTAGTAGAAAAACAGCACATTATTGATGTGAAATTTTCATCACTTTACATACCTGTTAAACACATAGCAAAATAATGTTCACAGGGAAATCTATCAATTATAAATAACGATGGGGGCCTTGAGGATTTGTGTGGGTCCCTGCCGGGACTGTTAATTTGGGGTAGTTGTGTTTAGCGCTGTGAGTACACAGCCAGCCTATTTCCAGCTGCATGGAAGCAGCCTGCAAGGAGAACCAGATCTATTGGCCTTTAGGCTCTTCCATCGTCCATGGTGCTCTCGACCAATATGTTCTTGCCTTAGGTAGATAATGGATGTATCCTGTCATGTTTTAGAGCAATAAACAACCAGGACTGGGAAAAAAAATCTTCCTTGTAGCCTGACTTTAAGATATTTAGTGCAATTGAATTAATCTGCACTTGCTACTGAGAAGGCTGGTAATGATCAATATCAGAAAATGGCTAATGGACTATCTGAAAGTCTAGTCAGCTAGTCCTTATATTCTTGGGAGGCTTGTTTCTTTCTTTTTTTTTTTCTTTCCTTTTTCTTGTTTGGATGTCTGTTGGTCTGTCCTGAGTACTACTTCGTCACAAATAATGATGTTCTCTAGCACAGTGTCTGTACTCAGTCTACATTCATGCACCTGGTTTGCTTCCCTACAATGGAAAATGGTTATAATGACTTTGCCTCACCTCCATAGCATAAATTTTAGCCATGTTATCTCAAAAACTGTCTGACAGTATACCAAGTAATTCTGTTGCCCAACTGCATCTTTACTGATGCAGTTTTAATGTACAGCCATCAAATCAATAATGCTCAGAAGCTGCTATGACAAGATCAACACTTATTTTTATCTTGGACAGGTATTTACCTATTCCTCCAAGTGTTTTTGTTTTGTTTTTATCTCCACAGGGGCAGATCAGGAAAAAAAGCGAGTCCTTATCCCAGGTTTTGCTACCAGTCCAAAATCTATTTTTGCAACTGCAATAATTAAAAAAAAACAAAAGAAAAAGAAAGAAATAAAAAGAAAAGAAAAGAAACAAAACATATTTTTCTTTGTTGCAGATCATTTCTGTTTTTGCAGTCCTCTGTCAGAATGCAAATATTGCCGTATTTTTTCTGTTAAAAGAGAAGTAAAGCTTTATTTTCCCTCTCTCCCAATACTGTACAGAAACTGCTTAAATCACAGATATAATAGGGGATTCTAACAGAAGCAGAAGGAGATTGTCAACCAAAGTGATATTTGCAGTTTCTTTATCAAATTGCCTTTAGCCTTTTTTTCTTCATTCAGCTAACAATGATGAAGACTTTTATTGCTTCGTAGAGTGTATATTCAACGGCATGTTAACAGTCAGGGCTGAATTCAAGAGGATACAAGCTATATGCGTAGCTTAAGTGTCTAAATACATTAAGCGTCTGAATAGGCCTACTTATAGGAAGATTTTTGGCCAGCTATTTCGGGCAATTATTGTAGCAGCTCTACTTGACATGGCTGAGAAGACCAAGGGATGGTCTGATACATAGCAGAACTGGCCAGGATTCAATCCTCATCCACAGCAGGGATCCCCACTACATAGCAGGGGTTCCCCACTATTGATGCTCACTACATAATCATCAAACTCTTGGTGACATTCTGCTGCCTGGCATCTGTTTCTTTTCTGTTTTCTTTCGCCCTTCAGAAATCTGAATTCATCAGTTTATATCACTTTCAAATTCATTCTTCCAAAAGGAATAATAATCTCTCTCTACTTTTTGTGGCACTTCCTAGTAACCTAGAAGTCACCTTGCGATTTAACCACTGTCACATTTTTTGTGGACATATCTGACCCTCACAGGGAAGAGATGTCTGGAATTGGTTAGGCTAAAACAGTAGCAGACAGGCTGTGCAGAAGGTCATCCCCTGCACTCTGATTTTATTGCCTGTGCCTCCATCACAGCAGGACCAGAGCTTATGTGGTGAAACTCCCTTGGGTTCTCAAAGTGAACCAGATTTCATGGCTTTGAACTTCTTCGGGAAGGTTTTGGAGTGCTGATTTTTTTATGAATGTACTTTTCAGCTGGCTGGTTGTAATTTTGATTGACTTCATCACTTGGGAAAAATAATGAATCTTTTGATAATTATGTAGTACTGCTTAGATTAAAGGGGCACCATAAAGATTTGCAATTTATCACCTCAAACACTGTAGCTCTCCTGGCATGCTCTAGTTCTGACAATTGATATGTTTCTGTTTTGAATTTCCATTTAATATTCGAGAACTTTATAAAATGAAAAGCACCACTTAATGATTGTGTTAAGTCAAAGGCACTGAGCTGTCAGCAGCTGCAGTGCTGCTTTCAGTAAGCTCGGCCTGGTGAAATCCTGTGCTTCTGATGTGTGATGCAAGAGTGTCAGAAAAGTGTAACAGATACTTTTTCCTCTAACCTTTACCTCTGATCAAGGGTTACTGCTACTACTGCCATGTTTGTGGTGCTCAGCAATGAGCACAAAGCTGTGGGTCTTCAGCTGCCTCACTTACCAGGGTTGGATGCAGTTGCCTTGCAGGCAGGTGTGTCCAATGATGCAGTGTCAGAAACCTTCAGCCATCCTGCCTGGCCTCCTGCCAGCCTCCAGGAGGACTGTAAGGTCCTGTGGGTTCCATTTCATCTCTTCTAGTCTCACATAGGGGTCTGAGCTATTGGAAGGCATTGAAAATGGCAGAAGGTGCAAGCATTGAGGCTACTGCATCTCACCTTAGAGAAAGAAATTTGTGTGTGAGAGAAACAAAATGCTATCACCAGCATGAAGAGAGTGATTGCAAAGGAGAAGTATCTGTTTTGCACTAGGAAATAGTTCAGGGGCAGCTCCTCCAGTTTTTGGACAGGAGTAATTTACCTGCTTGTGGATATCATGCATTACAAGACATACAAGAATGGATGATATCAAGCAGGAGGCTGGCAAGTGGTTTGCCATCCCTGGTCTTCAGCATAGCATGCAGGTTGGTCACAGTAGAGACATCTTTCTTGTAGCAACCAGAGCTAGCAAATCATATTATTGATGAGAATACCCTAAACGTGGGGTTGATGGTGAGGAATCTTTGTGCCTGGAACATGGAGGAAGCTTCTTCCTCCCTCCTGGTTCCCAGGAAGCGTTGCCTGCGTCACTGTAGGGCCAGTGCCTTCCTGACGACACCAGGAGAGCTTGGTAGTGTCTGAAAGATCCCAGGAAAAATATTCTCTGAAGGCACGAGCATGTTGTGGGGGGCTGCACATAGGGTTCAGTGGGGGACAGGAGCCCACACAGGATTGTTTCCATGGAAATGCATCGCAGCAGAGACAGTCGCTCAAAGTATAGACGGATGAATCAGAAACTAGGAGGCCGATGAGCACAAAGAAAAACGCAAAAGCACCACAGCGCTGGGTCAGCCAGCAGGAAAGCAAATGAGAGCTAGGGAAAAAGAAGTGGGTAGGTTAGATACAGATGCAGAAAATGCCTACTTAGAATTAGTGAATTAAACTGCTCACTTCTAAGAAATTGTTTTTTGATCCACTTTGAGGAGTGTAAGAGCAGCTAGGTTGAACTGCCACTGCAGCTTAAAACAGTGCAGTGTTAAAGGACTGGAGCCTGCTGCTTATGTGCTTGATGCTCTTTTAGCTATAGGTACAGCTTTCAGGGCAGTGTTTGGCATTCAGTGTAGAACACCATGAAACAAATGCATCGTATGAGCTCTCAGAGCAATTTTTCTCTCTTTCATGTAGCGTTTACCGTATGTTTGGCTTGTTGGCAATTTAATCAGTCTGAATAATCTTGTTTTGTGACAAACCTCCTAAATCACGGAGTGATGCAGTTTGTATGGCTGAAATGTGCACCACAGAGATATTTCAAGTTGAAAAATAAAAATGAGAATTAGACAATACAGAACTCATTGAAAGCCAGTTTTCCAGCTGCTCTAATTTCCCACAATTTAATTTGTGTGCCGTCAAAAGCAACTTGGAGGCTTCCAGCAAGATGATAGAACTATGGGTAAGGCTAAACAGAGTCTGAAATGTGCTGAATGCATTGCAGTCCCATGCTGTAAAACCATCTCCTAGGACCAAATACAGGCAGCATAATATCCTAGTAAATTGGGCCATTAAATAAAACTGCAAAGTCGTAAAACTGTAGCATTACCCTGAAATTAAAGCATTGTCACCTTTGAATTATGAAACAATTTAACAAGCATTTAGGAAATCTGCTTCTTAAGGCCGCATTTAAGTATTCTAGGTTATACAGTGGAAGATGTAGCTACACTCTCCCACTGGGTTTTGACTGACTATCAGCCTGTGTGTGGTTTGAAATTTTACCAAGCTGAGACAGTAATAAAATAATAAGGTGGAATAATAGAAGGTAAAAATAAACAGTGACCTTTGTCTAGAGAACAGCTTTTTCATTCTCATTGTAAATTCACAAGTGCAAGGAAAGCTCATTAAGTTGAGTAAACGGGGAAAAAACATATAACGTGGAGAAATGTAAAAGGATAATCATAACCTTTTTGTTGAAATAAAGGAAATAGAGCCTTATCTACTCAGCTTAGGAGCTTCCAGACATTGGAATGACTAGGAACCTTCTGACACTCAATTTGTTTTGCACCTATGATTGCAGAATACCACCCTCTATAATACAATGAAAAGAAAAGCAAAAGAAGAATTTTTTTTTCTAAAATGTTTCTAAAGTGAAATAGGTACAATGGTCGTAGTCTCATTTTCAAAGACATCAACATAATTTTTACAGAGGTGTGCCAGCATGTTTATATGTGCAAGTCAGAGAGCTAAGCTACAAACAGCTGTCCAGTGCTTTTTAGCAGGGCTGGTCTGTGTGCATGTCTAGACTGGGGTTGTATGATTGCCCTTGTAGATCCTGGCATATTTCTGAAGTGCAAGCTCCCAGTGTTGTCAGTAGGCTTCAGAGTAAACACTCATTGAGCTCTAGGAGGATAATTCCTTGCTCTTTTTCTGAGGCAGACATCTCTATTTTGGGAGCTGTCTTACTTAAAATTTGCAAAAAGTAATTTTGTGCAAATACTATGGGCTTGTGTAGAAGTTGTCTAAACAAATAGAAGAATTAGAATGGAAAATGGTTCAGTCTGCTGGAAACATGTCATGGTGTTTTTCCTTATACTGCTGGGAAGATGTGAGGTGGAGGATATGGGACTTGAATAAAGCACAAGAGTTTGCCTAAGTGGTGATGGATTTGGAATGAAGGAAGATTGGGATTATTTTTGTGTTGATTTCTGATCTGTGGACATAAGTGGATGTGGTTTTGATCATGTTTTTGAATGGTTTGGTGAAACCTTTCAGTGAAGGCAGTGTTTTAACTTCCACCAGCTCTAGTGAGAACAAAAGATTACCTTCAACTGTTCTTGAAAAATCCACTCTGGTCATGAAAATCCCAGAGCCTGCCAAAGAAAAACACTCTGACCGATAAGAATCACCACTTTCAGAAGTACAAGATATGTGTTATGAAGTTGTTTGATTATATCATGTTGAACACAGTATATGGTGGTGGGCAGTGCTGACTGATTATAAACACTGTTGCAAGTTTTACAAAGCAAGAAAATTGATATTACTTATTGCAGTTTTTATCTAACTTGTAAGTATCACACACCACACTAGTGCTTCGATTACCAAAGTTCAGCATAGCTTCAAGGATGCACAAATAGAAATTTCAATAGAAATCACAGAATTAAAGATTTACAAGCCAGTTGTTCTGCCATCACAGAAATGATGAAAATATCTTGTGTGAACATATGATTTGCTGAGCATACTCTGTCTTTACACTTTCAGAAGTCCTAAGTCTTATTGTATTTTTGTCCTAGCTATAATTGTACAGAGAAAGTAATTTTGCGTTAGCTTGCTCTCAGGTCTTGAAACAGACCTCTTTAAGTGGTGATGATCTCCAGATATTGGTTGTTTGTAAAGCCAGCGCTTTACAGTGCAAGAACTCAAACAAGATAATATGGATGGTAAACTGAATCTAGATATGTAAATGTATAATATTTAGATCTATTTAGAAAAGATCCAACATGGCATTACTCAGAGTTTCCCTGATGAAACATGAATAATAAAAAAGAAATCTCCCTCACCCAGGCCTTGCTACTTTCTCCATTGCTTCAACAAGTGAGACGGAAGACTTGATCTCAAATGATTTAAAATTGTTTTCATTTATTTTGGGCTTGTCAGTACATCATATTCTCCCTGGGCAAGCAGGGCCATTTTCTGATAAAGATGGAATTTGCTGGATGTCTCAGCCTTATGGAGCACATGCAGGCTTCATCCAGTGAATGCTCTATAGAGCCTGACCTTTACGCTGGGTCAACTCTACTGGCTGCTTGGTCCAACTGTCCTTGTTATCTTGCCCACTGCTCCTGCCCCAAAACCAGACAGGAAATGGGCTACCTGCTTCCCTAATTGCTTATAATTGTGGTTGTGTTCCCATCATTTCTATGTATCATATTGGACAGGTCATGAACCAGGTTGTGTCGGGGAAGTGTAGATTGAGCTTGTGCCAAGATCTGTTTCCTGTGGCCTAAGAGATTCCTCACTCTGCAGGCAAATGCAATGAAGGGAATGCAAATGGAGTCCCCCCCATGGAAGAATATCAAAATTTGTGACTAACTGCAGATATCGAATCATATGTTGTTCTGCACTATCATCCAAGTAGGATACCACTTGGCTTCTAGTAGAAAAATGTTAGTGCTCAGTGAAATGAATGATATGATTTCTAACTGAGCAATAAGAGCATATTCTCAATTTGTCTGCCAAGAGGTCTGTCTGTAGTAGGTTGGTGTGAGCTCATCAGCTGCAGTCCATCGTTCCCTTTGGTTACTTGGCTCTAAGGCCAAGATAGTTTTGGAAAAGATGAGCATCATCAACCTAAGCCATATTATTAAGTCATTGCTCTTGGGGCCAGAGCCAGATGAAATGCATCTAATTTGTTCCCAATGCCTAAACATCCCCCGTGCTTTCCAGGAAGCTTATAGTTTGTCTCTGGCTTTGCAGTGTTTGCTGTGGTTGGTTCAAGAAGAAACAGCTATGTGTATTAGACTGATCTGCAACAGTTCTTCATTGCAGAATGGCCGTTTCAGAGTACAGGGTCAAGCTGATAGCTGATCCTGTCTCCAGGGTAGTAAAGCTTTAGATGATGTTTTTTTATGTGTGTGTTTTTTTGTTGTTTTGGTTTGGTTTTTGTTCTTTGAATTCTGAAAGGCATTTTTTTGTTTGTTTGTTTGTTTTGTTTTTTTCTGTTAACTTCCTGTGCAATGTATTTTCTTTTTACAGAAGATAAGATTTGGACTGAAGTGCAGCACAACAACACAGAGTTAACCCGAGTCCGTGGGGCTGGTCCAGGGAAACCTTATGCCATGTCCTTTTACTACAACAGCAGCATGGAGCAACTTGAAGCCATGATAAGCAATGCAGAGTACTGTGAGCAGGAGGCAGCTTATCACTGCAAAAAGTCCCGTCTTCTCAACACTCCAAGTAAGTACCAGTCCCAAACCTTGCCTAGAAAACTACATTGAAGTAGCAGGACAAGAGTAAAAAGGCTTTTACTTCCTCAGACACTGCTGTGCTTCAGGTGTCTTTCGACATGAGACAGAGCATGCTCTGTGATGGAGTTTCCACTGTGCAAGTTCACACCTGTAAAGGGTCTAACAGCTTTTACAATGGAAAGTACCATGTGAAAACCTCAAAAGCTTGATTTAGCTGATGTTAGGTGGAAGTTTTTGTTCACCTATGGTTCTTAACTGTTGTTAAGAATAGAAAGCACACAGATGGCTTCAGACCTTCATGACATTTCTAAATAGGAAGAGTGTAGCATCTTCTGAGTCTACAGTCATAGATATCCTGTTTAAGTGCTTAGTACAGGTGTTTGGGTAAAGCTAATTTTCTTCTCCCGATAGAAGGTGTATTTTTTTTTTCTGTAATATAATGTAGTGGTAGTTTATGTTGCGTTAAAAATATACTTCCAATGAAATGTATTCAAAACTTGATTGGTTTCAGCAAGATTACTCTTAACTCTGAATATATATGGATCCAGTAATAACATACCGTAAAGCCATTTTATTTTTAAAGCATGTGCCTATTTTAAATATATATTTTTTAATATTAAAAAAAAATAATCTTTTTTAATATCAAAAAGTAATCCTTGTAAATATGTGGGGGTTATTTTATGTTAAAAGCAGAGTGTACTA
This sequence comes from Nothura maculosa, assembly GCA_032353885.1. NCBI lineage: Eukaryota > Metazoa > Chordata > Aves > Tinamiformes > Tinamidae > Nothura > Nothura maculosa. Next base: position 3,530,905 of record JAUBOD010001105.1, read on the forward strand.
GTCGTGAACTGTTTATATTAATTGTTTTTTTACAGAAATAAACATTAGCATCAGCATATGGTATAGACACAAAGGAGAAAAAGCACAGGATTAACTGCTCATAATCACTGATTGCTGGCTGCTGCAATTTTGTGAGTTATTTGATCAAACACATGTAAAGGTACATTATGAATGAACATTGAGATACATGTGGTACCTGAATAAATCATGAGGCATTTGTTAAGGAGACACATATTATCTCTTATATTAGCAGTATTGCACCTACTAATAATAACCTGTTCTGAATTGAGAGTGGACTATAAACCATGCAGGTTCAGGGCTAAAACCACGTGGCAGACTTGCTAAGGAAGTGGCCAAGGGGCAGTGGCTTCACCAACATCCCAGGATTGGAGCAGTGATGCTGGTCCTTGGAGGGACTTGTGGGGTTTTGCAGCCCAGTTCTTTGTCTCACATGGCTAGTGCCCTGTTACTACTCATCTTAACAGTTGGACAGGAAAGAACTGCACAACTCAAGCAGTAGTCTTTAATACTTCTGCTGATAAATCAGAAAAATTACAATCCAGTGATGTGCATGTGACCAACACTCTTTTTTCCTTTCTGTTTGTCCCTTGTATGTTTTATTTCTTTAATTACATTGAAATTGGTCATCCTGAACTCACTCAGTAGCCTAAACCTGCAGCTGAAGGCTGTCAAGACATGGCACATACTCAAACTGTTTCAGCTCTTAAAAGGTTTAGGGGGCAGTGTGTTCTTAGCCGAGTGACAAGCATTTTTAAATAGTCGAGAGGCATCTCCAACTTCCCATCAAACTCTTATGTAATCTGTTAATTGAGGTGAACTGTTTCTGCATTACAGAAGATTCAAGAGGAGCAACAGTGCTGAATACTCTATATATCTTGAAGAGTATAAGCATGAATAACTCTAACACATTTTGAAGGGCTCACTGTAGAAGGCTCTCATCTATGTTGTTTACACACAGACGTAACTGGAAGGAGTGTGATCTTGGGGTCGGGACAATATATCATAATGAAGACTGATGGATTTTGTTTCGTGATTGGTCTAGGCTTTTGGATGCCCAAAAGACTGTTTCTTGTGTTGGAGGGGTATCATAATGTATAATTATGGTTATGAATGACTTCCGAGATCTTTGTTCAGAAGTCAGCATAAAAGGCACATGTATTAGTTGATGACTATGTTGTATTTATAAGTCAGCAGGAAATATTACATAGCCCAATCCATCCTGCCAAATATCACAATTCACTGATATCTTCAGACCAAGACAATGCTAACACATACCAAACAGTAGAAAAACATTTCTCAGAAACATTATCTATCTTGCAGATCTATAAAAATTTTTGCTTCCTGCAAGGGATCTAATCTAGTTCAGAGCTTCCTCCAGTTTGGGATTCTCTTCTTTCTCTTTGAGATGAAAGATATGATTAAGGGATCTCAGCTGATATCACCAAACTGCAAGTCCTTGCCTTCAGGATCTAAACACTATCTTGTTTCACAGGGAAGCAATAAAGAGATTTTTCTTTCTTTACCTTTTGCAACTTAGCTCTCCCGCAAACTGCAAGCTGTTACATAGCAACATTTGCTTTTACAGCTCTGATTTGGCAGGGAATCGTATGCCCAGGAACAAGGACAGGCATAGCTCTCTAGGCTCTCACAGAGAGAAACCAAAGGAGATCTGTAGCTTGGAGAAAGGAGAGAGGAGAAAAAAAAAAAGAAGAAAAAAAAAGTTTTTTAAAACATCACTGTATATCAAGGAATTTGTCTTTCTGCTCTCTCTACTCTCTTGTGCCCTTAATATGCAGTCACATTTCTGGTGAGTATTCAGCATAGTCTCCTCGTTGAGTTGAGTTTTACTTGGATTTACATCTGCAGCGTGTCAGACATGCAATCTGGCAGTTGGCAAAGGAGCTTACTTGTCTCCACATCCTGCCGCCTGGAACAGCCTTATCAGTTCTCACTGTCACGCTATGGCTTAACTGCAAATGTGTCTTTGAAAAGTAAAGTTAAATTGCCCTGAACTGCGTTTTTGTATGTCCTTGCCAGCACCTAGATTTCAAGGAGTTTGCAAACATCAGAATAGATGTCAAAGGAATAACTGGCTTTTTCATGATGCTGCACAATAGAAACTTTAAATCAGTAGTTGGAAGTCTTTTGTAATTTCCTCTTCTCTACTGGAGAGATATTCACGTAATGAGAGCAAGTATGACATGAGCATAAATTAGGAAAATCATCCATGATTTCTGGCATGACTGAAGACTTTACTACTGCTCCCCCTTTGAAGACTGAGGAATAGTCTACCTGATAAGGACCAACAGAGGCTTGTAGGCCAATAGTAGAGTGGGAAGAAAACTCTAAATGCATCTTCTGTGTTCTGTGAAATTGAAATGACATTCAAGCCTCTGGGAAGCTAATTTCTGTTGTTTTTGGAACATCTCAGATGATACATAGGAGAAGAGAATGTGTACAAGGGGAAGTCCTTGTGTGCAAATGTGCATTTATTTACACTATTAACAGACAAGATGTTTGAAGATATAAAAACACACATTAGCTGAACAAGCCCTCAGCCCTGACTGAATTTGCTCGGTTTCTAGTAACAATAGATTCGCTGTGATGCGCTCATTGAGGACTTAACACAGTGATGGCTCTATCAGCAGGATAGCTTGCTTTACATTCCTCGGTTGACAGTCTGTCAAGCTCACAGTACATTTGTGTAGGCAGGGACTGAGAAAAGATCAGTCCAAGAGCAAAAGCAAAGAAATAAGAATGCCTGGCTTGCTTTTCCTTTATTATTCCTTATACTTTTCATTTTCCAGTAGAATTCCTGCACCATGTCACTTTGAGTGTTCATGTCTAATGCCCATGCTAAACTCTGCCTCTTCTCTGAACTTCTTCTATGTCCCCTTGAGGACATGTACCATAGGACTTGCACATGGGGACCTCCACCTCCTCTTCCTCTCTCCTATCCAGCCCTTTCTCAGTGCAAAGCTGAGCTGTGCACTCTCTCCAGTCTAGGGACTCCAGACACTCAAGTTTGACCTTGCCAGTGACTCACAGCATTTGCATTTTACACCTCCATTACCAGGCTGGAAAAGAAGACGTTGTGCTACCTGGCAGCATGTGGCCTAATTTTTCTGAATTTAGACTGCAGATTAGGCTTAATTCTTGCCTAAGACAGCTTCTTTGTGACAATTCAGTAATGTTTTCTCTTTGAACTGCTTTTCTCAAGCACCATTTCAGATAATTTGTGCAATTTTAAAAGATTTAAATGAGGTTCACTCTAATAATGTAACATAGAGGTTTGTCAGTCCTGTTTACATAGGGAGAGATTTAGGGACCATTTTAAAGGATGCCTTATTGTTAACAACCTGCAGTTGATTAAAAAGCAGGTGTTGTGAGCAGTAAGAAACCTTCAGCATGGAAAGGTAACTTTGGCATCTAGCATTCAGGCATCTGTGATGAATGGAAATATCCTGATTTGGGACCCTTTACCTCCTCCTCCCTGTATATGATCGCCTCATGACTGACAGGATAATAAAGTATGCTATAGCTGCCAAGGAAGAAGGAATGAATGAAGGGAGAGAAAAAGGATTGTGTCTCCTCTTGTCCTATTGTGCTTTTCTAAGATTGCTACATAGCCCAGATAGCAAGCAATGAGAGAGACTCTGGAAGAAATCCAGGATACTTCTAACCCAGTAAGAAGAAAGTGTGAAGTCTCTCCTTGAAACACAGTTCATATGTCTGTCTCTTTCCATTTTTTTCTTTTTTTCTTTTTTTTTCTTTTTTTTTTCTTGTATAATATTTCTTAAAGTCTACAGAGCAGTGTTGGAATTGCACTTTTTTATGAGAAATTTATTCATGTTTACATGGAGAACAATTCTGTCAGTTCAAATTGAATAACTATAGTGTGTTTTACTGATGTGGAAAGTATTTCTAATGCACAAGAAGCTTGCACCAAGGATATTAATGAAGACACGTAGGACAAGTAAATGAAGTGTAAACCTAGATGTTAGGTTTTTAGCGTGTTGCCTGAAAGACCTGAATTTTAATATGTTCTCTGACAGTTGTGTTTGTGTGTGGGAGGGCTTGTTTGTTTGTTTTTTTGTTTATTTGTTTTATTTTTTTGGCATTACTTTAGGCAAGTTATTTGGGTCTAGATCTCAGAAAGACCTGATATCGTTGCTTTAAATGTGACTTGCATAAATATCGAAAGTGTGAATATTATCTCTGTCAAAAATCGAACGAGAAGGGGCATAAGGAGTGCTCCTACTTTCTCTTGGAGTTTTGGGAGAATTTTTACCTTCCAATTTGCAATGATTAGCAAGATATACCCTAAGTGCATTTCTTTAAAAATAATGAGCATATTTTCAGAGAAGTGTGTTCAGTCTTACTGCATATACTGGCTCGCCAGTCTTGCACCTTCTGCTTGTTGAGATCAATTAGTTGTGCAAAGACACCTCTGCCATCCTTGTATCTTTCTCTTTTTTTTCCTTTTTCTTTTTTTTTAAAGATTTTTCAAGAAGTAGATGTCTAGGAAAGTTGTCCATCAGTCAGATGGAAGTAATGAGATCAATGCTGTGAACTTGCACTGGAAGAGAAATGTTTGTTTAACCTATAATCTCTTACATTTGGACTTTTCTTCCCAAAGAACCTCTGAGGTGGTGTGAAGATGGTGATACCTTTCACTCAACCTTTGCATTGAACCCAAGTTCTTATACCACAGTAATAAAGAAATCTTTCATTCAGGGAATTAGGCTGTGAAAATAATAGTTTGGAATAGGATAATTTTATGAAATAACCAAGTATGTCAGAGCCAAATATGTCCTAATGACACTTGAGACCTGAGAGACCCAATCATAAAATTATTCATACATAAAATATGAAGGAAACAAATATTCTTTTTTTTTGTGCATCTCAGCTAGCATTTCCTAATCATGGAGTGATACTTTTTTTTTCTTTTTTTTTTTTTTTTAAATTTCCAGTGCTCAGCATACTATTAGCAATGAATAAATAATGGTAATTAGAAACAAACAGCTGATCTGTTGCTCCTTATAGTAATGACCATTAGCTATGACAGCAACCTGTTCACCATCTGAGAAAGCAGTACTGTTATCTGGGCAAAAAAAATGTCTTCTCTCTCATTAGAGCTGCAGCGGGTAGTGTGTTCTCATCATGCTGCCATTTGTCTGCTTCATTCAGCTGTCCCACTTTGAAGATCATGGGCTCCATTAAAGCCTAACTGTCTTACTGACATGAAACCAATTTCCCTTCAAATGTGGCCCTGTGCATGAAGTGACATTTTCCTGATCGGGAGTTTGGAAGATATGGATCACAGCAGTGTAAATGCTACTGTCCTCAGATGTCCCTGTCTACTCTGATGCTGTGTATGTGAAGTAATGGTAATTTGCCTTTCTATCTCCACTTTCTTTGAGTATAGGAAAGCATTTAGGCTTGTCATCTCTGTTTTGTGCAGGTGTTCAGTTCATTTGTCTCCTGTTCTTCATCTGTGTGTAAAAGGTTTGTGCAAAACAAGGCTCTTATTGCAAATCAGATGGAGCAAGTGAATAGAGCAGAGCTCTCATGTTCTGATCTTCCTTTAATTGCTCTGATCTCTCCAGGAAGACAGAGGTTGTATGAGTGTGCACAGGAATGAACAATAGTATCATTTAATTATGTGATATAATCAGGGAAAAATGTAAGCACACAGAAAAGAGAGGGTAGAGTGAACAAATTGTACCTTAGAGTTATGTTCATTTAAGTCTGTCAGCAGGTTCATTTGGGCCTATCAGCACAAGGGATGTTTAACATATTCAGACAAGAAAGGAGAGGAGAACTGCAACATAGCTTAAGCATAACACCAGTCTCAGCCATCCAGATTTCCTCCCCTTCATCTCCGAAGTATTGCTGGTATTTGCTTTGCTGCAGCACTTGACTCTAGAGCGAGACATGCGAGTCCAAACCTCTCTTCTATATCAGATGCTCAGATGCCATGCACATGGCCCTGTCTTTCTTGTACATAGATGTTTTGAGAGAAGATATGTTTCTCTGAGAATTTGTGCATTGCATTCAGAATGGATTATCTCAGACATGATAGTTTGCATCTAAGTATAGGTCTGAATGTAGCCAAATGCTGAAGCCAGGGCTTCCCTGTGTTCTGGCATAGGGACAGTTTTCCCAGGGTCCCCAGTGATGCTCATTCAGTGCTGGAACTAATCCCACCATTGGCAATATAACTGCTTTTTAACTCTGGTAGCTAAACAGAGCCCATCACTCCTTCTCCTCCTGTTGCCCTTTATAAAGAGGGATTTCCATGAAATTATGAAGGAGCACCCATATAGGGGACCCCTTTTATAGCTGGTAGGATCAGACCTACAGTTGCAGAGTAGGAGTAATTTGTTTTTACTGTAGCTATATAAGGTTATGTATTCTGACCAGACTAGATGACCAGGTTCTTCCAAGCAGAGATAAGTAGCTGAAGGCAATGCTTCCAGTTCACTTTAGATACTGTTGGAGCTGAGCAAATGTTATATATTCCCATGCTGCTTCTGCCTTGTGAGCTGCATCCTGTCTAGCCAAGCATCCAAACTGTTTATTCTGTACTGCTTTCTTTTTTGGTGGTTTAGAACATGTTTTCTTGGCTTATTTTTTCCTAAAGCATCATTCAGTGACAAATAAATTCAGCTTTTTTTTCCTCTGATGGTTTTGTGCTTCGGAGTTGAGCACTTGTGCAGATTCTGTGATATCTGGTAATGACTGAATGTGCACTGCAAACTTTTCATCATCTTGGGTACTACTTTGGAGCTTTTCTACTGTGGAGGTTACTGTCAGGATCAAATTGCTCTGTCAAATGTACTTGAAATTGAACTGTGGTCCATAAGATACTCTGAAGGAGTGAACACATGCATGTGTGAACATTCACAGAGCATGGTCTCCTATATCTTGTTTCTGTGGGTAACCAGGTTGGGATTCACATCTAAAGCCCTTTAGATTGGAATGATATATTGGCTTTTTTTCCTTCTTTTTTTTTTTTTTTTTTCCCTAGGATCTTAGTTCTAGGAGGAAATCATAATTTGGGCTAAAACAAGATGCAGATATACATATTTTCTCATTGCATCATATATAAATGTCTATCTCTTCAACATAGAAACAAAAATATTAACAAAATTTTAATACTAAACTTAATTGAACTCAATCAGTACCAGTCAGGCTTTTATAGGTCTGTGCATGCTTCTTACTACTGTAGCTGTGCTAGACTTTTTAAAAATCATTTCCTGATTCATATGCTGTATGTTTCTTTATCCAAGTTCTTTATTCCATGTTCTCCTTTCTCTGTCTTTGATTTGCCTAAAAAGTTTAAAATGACATGTCTAATTTACAGCATGTAGTGATTCCAGTATATTAACATTAATAGTGCATGAAAAATGCTCCCAGTAGCTCAGTCTGCAATCAGTAGCCATTTTCTCTTCTTATTTTTGCCCAGACTGTGTCATTTAATGAAACCAGAATGTTGGCAGTGGCACTTGTTGATGGAAAAGGGAGGATAATAATGGTTCCTGGCTGTCCTTTTTCTCAGTTTTCTATTACTGAGCCTAATTCAGGTCTGACAGATTTGTTTTACTGAAGAATTCAAGCCACTGGTCATTTTTGAAAATGGAGAGAGATCTGAAAAGTGGTTCTGAGGAAAACATAGCATCAGTTCCATGATAGGGTTATGTTAAACAGGAACTTTTAGCTGCAGATTCAAATAGCCAATATGATCCTTAAAATTATCTACTGATATGGGTATAGCATGCTGTCTTCTTGAGAAAATAAATGTCTATGTGCGTGCAGAGATAGGCTACAAAGAAGTGAAGGTTAACTGATAGCTTGTTAGCCAAGTACTTCTTGGTCGTCATCTTGGTCTTGCCACAGAGCATAGGCTTCTTTCTGTTGCTCTTTTCCATACTGAGTTAGAATCTTTATGTACTCAAGCTTTTCTTACCTCACGTTGCCTCAGTGCTTTCAGGCAGAGTTTCTCTTATTTGTATATTTATTTATTCTGGCTGAAACTCTTTAGGTGGCCTGAGAGAGTTTTAAAAGTCTGAGCCATCCTCATCGCTGAATGCTAAAGTTACAGTGATGATTTGGTTCCTTGGGCAAGTTGTCTCTTTCTGCAGTAGCGTCTCCTGTTTTAATTGCTTTTGGCTTCCTTGCTGATCATGAAAAGTTAGTGTAGGAAGTCTGTTTTGCCGTTGTAGGTAGCTGGACTGAGGGGAGTCCTCCAAGCTGCGAGCCTTTCCCAGGGTGTATTTCCAAGTTATATTTCCAAGAGCCACTAGATCCAAAGCTCTATCTGCTTTCTCGGTCCCTTCCTTCCCAGTGGACACTTACATGCTGGATTCAGGCAGAGCAAATCAGTGTTGCATTTTGTTTACTGTCTCTGTGAGACAGGCAAAGGACAGCAGTCAATCGGCAGAACATTAGAAGTACCTACTTAATAGAGGCAGAATTTTATTGAGTGAATAACTCCGTCCTACTGCTGCTGAAGTAATAACCTTATCTACAACCAATGCTTCCAGAGGGAGGAATGTTCTTTCCATAACACCACCCTGGGCAATTCATTTTACTTCCATACAAAGCTCCAGAATCTGCCTGACCATATTGTACTACAGGTTGTCATGTTTTCAAAGGATGAAATTTATGTTCCATGAAATATGCCATTGCCAAAATTAATAGGTAAATGAACAAAGTGAAACAGACCATTAGACCCATTATAATATTGTAGTCATTGGGTTGTGGCGCAAAAGCTAATGGGTAAACATAACCGTAATAGAGCGATAGGAGCTATCAATATGTAGTACACAACTGTGGAAACAGAGGAAGGCAGCTGACCATATGAAATATGATTTAGCAGACAGCCCAATTGCAGGTAATCATTCTTAAAACAATGCTTTCCTTGGCTAGGGTATTTTTGTTGAAGGAGAATGATTAATGGCATCTTTTTTTTTTTTTCTTGTACTACTGGAATTTCATTTCAACTTCACTTTGATAATTTTCATTATCCTTTTTCTTATGTTACCCTGGACAGTAACACTGAGTGTTTTTGTGTTTGGAAAAAATGTTCCGGAGACATGAACAGATTGTTCCTGAATATTCATGCAAACAGGAATTTAGCCAAAGGTCTTCAGTGTAAATGTTCACTCTACCACCTTGAAATCTTTTTTGATGCCCTTGTTTTTATTTCGGCTGTAAAACAATGCTTCATAATTTTAAGTGAATACACACTATCTAATGAAGATAAACAGTTTATAGGCTGAACTGTGTTTATATAACATGATTAAAAAAGCTCTGAGAATAGCTAACATAGTCATAACATTCGGCTAATGGGCTAGTTCATGGAAGCTAAGCTACCACATTGGATAAATCAACTGAAAAAAATACAAAGCTCAAAATATGCAGGATCAACCCCACTGGATTCAGTATACTTATTGATATGATATACTAGTGATATTGAACAGAACTGTGAATTATATCTCCTTACATATTGTATATTTTATGAAATTTCTCTTTAGTATAAATACAAATGACAAACTCTAGCAAACTTGTAAAAATACTCCTATGTAAAGCAGAATGATGAGTAAGTTTGTCCATAGCTTTGTAATGCAGTATCACTAGTTGAAGGTTTAACACTTCAGCACTGATTGATTGAAAAAGCCAATGCTGTTTTTCTGTAATGGAACAGACAAGAATATCCTGCACAAGTTCAGCAGAGTGGATGAAGAAGCATCTTTAGCCCAGGTTGCTGAATTGGTGCAGTATAAATTAGAATCCCACCTCTGACCATCTCTTGCAGGAGAAAAAAAAAAACAAAAAAAGATGCAGGAGCATCACTGTGTCATTCATGAGTTTACGCAGGCAGGGGTCTTTGGCAGTGACTGACTAAAACAGATTCAGAGCTGGTTTGTTTTCCTAAAGTGGTTCCAGGAGCAAAGGAGAGAGTTGGCTGCTCAACTCCACTTTTTTTTTTCTCTTAGTAGATTTTCAGTGCCTGCCCACGTGACAAAATCAAGTTGCTACAGTCTTTGCTGAGCAACATCTTTGGAAGGAATATGTAATAGGATATTGAATCTTAGCAGTCGATTTTGAGTTCAGTGAGGAGACTGAAATGACAAATAGCTAGCTTGGGCAGCAGCCAGCATTACTAATTGCACCCTGTATGGCAGGGCAGCCAAGGGTTTCTCTGCATAGCAAAATTAAGTTGTGCAGAAATAGCTGAGCTGGTTTGGATCATAGAATTGACACAGATGTTTTAGCATAATTTTCACCAGCCCATACTTGTTTTATTTGAACAATACATGAATTTGCATACCGACTGTTAACTAATATATTGTAGTATATTACTTGGACCTGAGTTTTGACGTGACACAGGGTTTTATTGCTGAGAAACACTTTTGTTCTCCCCCTGCCCCACAAAAGAAGAGGTTACAACTGCAGCGATAGCTCTTGTGATTTCAGTCCTCTAAATGCTGCTTCCACTAATCAAGAAAATGCCGTCTTACTGTTTTTCCACACTACTTAATGTGAGACTCTGCTATGATGAGTGTAATCCATGGCAAAGCAGTTAAAACTTGAGTGTGCTGAATGCTGAATTAGGCGACTAGTTGAGTGATAATATATTGGCTAACCTAATGAAAAGACATTACTTTTAAATAATGGACCACATCATAGATTTAATTATCCTAAGGCAAGGTAGTAGGTGCTTCATGCAGACAAGGTCAATTACTTTATCCAGAAGAGCCTGTTTGAAGTGTATTATGAATAATTCACAGACATAGAAATTAGGTTTGAAAAAGTGTCCTGGCTCTAACGCGGAGAAAGCATTCAGTTTCTTTCTTAATATATTTAAGATAACACCCAAAGGACAATTATGGCTGCTTAACTGTAAAACTAGTTAAATGACAAGAAATGACAATTGCATGGTCACATCCACATTAGCACATTATGCAGAAGAAAGTATAATCATTGTGGCCTGTTCTTATCAGGCCTCAATGAACTGATTTCAAACCACATCTTGGTAGTTTTTACACCTAAGTGTTGAATGAAAATTAATCAAAGATTGGTTCATTTTATTAAACTCTCTCAGTAGAGATTAAAAAAAAACAAGGATTATTTATGTACTAGTGCCGTTTATTTTGTTTGGTCAGATCTTTTAGTTCTCTGTTTCTTTTGGTGTATACAGAGATCTTGAACAATGGGCATCATTTTGGACAGTCTCTGACCAAACTAAAGGTGGGACTAGAACATCTGCCTTTGCATCCTGTGCCTTATTCAGAAGATACTATAAGAATTTAATCTGTAAGCTTAAGTTTTATACTATCATGCTGTTTCAAAGACAGTATTGTTCTAGTCTAAGCCTAGTGTTAAAGCTAAAATAATGACTCTTAACTATGGTAACAGAATATATATTTACTTGACATATGGTGACCTTAGGTGTGAATTAGAAATGCAATAAAAAGTCTGAAAGTCTGGGGAATAACATGCACTCTCAGCATATTTTGATTCCACAGGCAAAACAATAACCTTAGCTTTCTCGTTTTGACTTTGCAATAAGTGGTAAAAGCCAAGGGAAATCCCTTGGGAGCTGCAGTTTTCTAAGATGCCTGGCAAGAAGATGGCTAATTCATCAGGTGCCTCACTTTAAGTGTCTAAATGTAATAGTGACATTTCATGGCCTTTGAGTTTACCTGCTTTATTTGCTTGAAAGGCAAAGTTCAGCAGAATTTTAGAGGGTGCTATAGAATGGAGTATCTAATGAGGCATACAGGCGACCTAATCCTGTTTCCATTCAAGTCAATGTCAAGAATCCCATTTAATTCAGCAGGAACAAGTCGGGGATCCTTGGCTCTTTGTAAAAGGCAGTTTGAATAAAGGGCAATAAAAATTTGACATGATGTCAGTTTATGTCACAAGCTGCTAAAACATGTGATAAAGTTTAAAGCAGCCACAAAGAGGCAGGGAAGAACCCTTCTGTTAAGACAAGTATACTGAAAAGCAGAAAATGTGGGAGTTGTGGATGTTGATATTCTGAATCATTCTACTTTTCTCCCTGGACCAGTTCTCCAAAAAAAGTTAAGAATTCCCTTTCCTTTCCCTTCACACAGTTGTTGGCTCCTACCCCAGTGACTTCTAGGAAGACTTGATAAAGACTAATCTGAGCCTAAGAGACTTACTAGCTGATGTACTTATTTGCATGCATGAATGTGAGCAGATGTTTACATGATAGTGTTAAGTAGGCCAGCTGTTTGAGTCATCTATGTATTTTATTTAAGAGTAGAACTTAACAACGCTTAACATTTGAAACCTCTAGTCAGAACACAGATGAGGAAAAAAAAGCCCAAATTCAGACAAATACTTTTTTCCCTATGTTTTGGGGGTTGTATCCTCTACATGCATTAGTCATTCCAGCAGTTTCCTGTATGTTCCTGTATCATTAAGTTGCATCTTACCTGAATCTCTGGGCATATGCACTTTATCTTCATCAGTTGTGAGAGAGAAAACCTAAGCAGCACAACCTCAACATCACCAAATGCAGCATTTGTCTGAGAATGGAGAGAAAAAAAATACATACTGAGGGGAGAAAAATAGTTGACACTTTACTTTACAAGAGGCTGCATATTGCTGATTGTTCCTGCAGTCTGTTTTATAATGAAGCATACATCAGAGTAATGTTTGCCTTTGCATTTGTTGTGTTCTTCAAATGCAAGAAAAAAAGCATAATCTTTAGGAGTATATTACAATCATGAATGTATTACGTTTCTTAATTTGTAACTGCAAATCTGAATGGAAAAAAATCCTTTGTGAAAATGAACACATGCACGCAGACATATGTATAGAAGGAAGAGGTTAGAGGGAGGGGCATTTGTATATTTATAGAAGTGATTTGTCTTTTGATGATTACTATTGTGTTTTCTCTGAGACTGGCACTAAGATATCATGGGGGTTCTCACTCCCTGCTGTAATTAATAGGCAGTGCAACCCTCATTCAGCCCCTGCCAGTAATTTGCTCCTCTGAGTAAGAGTGGAGTGACTTGAGCATGTGCATATTAAGAAAACAAAATTTGTGGCCCCTTGTGGTTGTGCAGGTCTCCGTATTTTGCAACTTCTCCCTGTTCCAACCTGCACTACATGCACTTGGCTACCACCGAGTTCTTCTTTCTGCCTCGGGAGCAGAAAATTGTCTCTTGAGCTCAATAATTACCTGTTAGTGACAATAAAGCAATGGAGCCTAGCTGGACAGTTCATATTCTGTCCAGTCTGGCCCATGAGTTAATGCATGTACACTCACATATATATTGTTCTGTTTGCTACGATTGTTGGAGGGATGCATAGGAATCTGAGATCACTTAAATAGCAAAACTAAGAAGATCTCTCTGGAAGATGTTAACTCATTGTTAACAGGATGGAGAAAAAGTAACTGCAAATTGATTAAGCTGCTTCACAGAAAAGATGGATTGTTGTCATCTTGACCTTAAAGCCAGTCACGGTATATCTATAAGAGCATCTTCTGAGTAGAGTCTTCTATTATTTTTTTCATTTATATTCTCTTGTTTTTCTCCTTACATGCTGGCTTGGAGCCAGTTCATTTCATGGTCTTGCCTATATGTATGTTCTGCTACAGCTGCATTTTTCCAAACTGCCTAATTTCACAGCACTCCAGCTTTCCTCAGGATGACAAATGATGCCCTTGCTGCTCTGACCAACAGAAGTGTAATTGCAGCCTGAGAAGGGGACAGCTGAACCAATGCAGCACGAGAGTTTGAGGATATATCCTGAAGTTGAAATGCCGGCATTTGTTTATTGTGGTCAAGTCTCCCATTCTGCCACTTAAGGCATTAGCTGCTGACGTTAACTGTAACACTGAGGAAAGCAGAATTGCTCTGCAGTTGTAAACAGTGTCAGATCAGCAGTTATTTATTTACTGTTGCTCGGTGATGTGTTGTAACATGTCAGACTGTAAAGAAGTTTAATGAGTTGCAGTAATGCTTCTAGCATCCCAGAGATACTGGGATACAACTTGATGAGCTTTTTTGGTAAACAGAGTGGTTTTGTGACTTTGTCCTGTTGCTGTACTGGGCATCCAGACGAGTGCCTTTATATTCGCTGTAAGTATGACTGAGTGGCATCTTTTGCTAACCAACACATTTTGTGAGCAAGAAGAAACAATCTAGTTTAACTGACCCTGTGAGATTTCAATTGAGTAGAAATGTGGCAGAGAAGTAGGAGAAGCTAAGAGCATTTTAGAGCATTTTTCTTTTCTTTTTTTTTTTTTCTTTTTATTCTATTTGTCCAGGCTGTCTTGTTGGCCCCTGAGGTCTATTGCTCAGTAGTAGAAGGCAGGCAGCACATTGGGATATTTGGTTGTGACGCTGCGTAACTGTCTGCTAGAGCATTTTCAGGGAACAGAAAAGTGTCCCAAAGCAGCTTCTGCATCTCTGTTGTGATGAGAACACCAAACTCCTCAGTGGCCAGCGAGCTTAAGTGTCTTTTTCAGTACCTCTCAAACAAGTTTTGTTGTTATCATCTTCACTTCCGTGGACTCTTCCAGGGAAATTCTGAAGCTCTGCCATAGGACCACCTCATTGACACCTGTGAATGACTTGCAACAAGAGCATAACAGGAATGAGAGGTCAAAAGAACCTTTTGACTCCATGCAGGTTCTTTTCATACTACTGCTGAACATAAATAACTTTTTTTTCCAGGTCTTGGTTTCTGGTGCACCCACACTAAACCAAGACAGCACCAACCCTTTACTACCTCCTTATTATAGCAGTGGCAGGGTGGAACCAAACAGTCACCCCGGAACGGAGTCACCATTTTCTCATGGTCTTCACAATGCTCTGACTTGGTTTCAAAGCTCCCTCTGGTCATTTGTCTTGACTATGCCACACTATCATGGCCAGTACATATCCATTCACAACATTCATTCTATACATATTTGAATAATTCTGTGAGTAGCTACATCACCCCCAGGAACATACTGGTGAGAGCAGGACCAAGTAGAAGGAGCGATGCCAGAGCTCAAAGCAGTGTAACAACAAGGGCTTCTGAAATTTGGCACCGGTTTGCTGATTCTTGCAGTAATGCATCTTGAATCTCTTGACCTCCAAAGTTTGTAGCAAATCCTTTCTATTTGCTAGATTTTAGAATGGAAATTGTAGGCTCATGATTAGTATAAAACTGGTAAATGCACCTATTGTTCACTATAGCCTTTCCAGCGTGTTGAGTTTATTTCTTTATTTCTCTTTTTTCTTTTTCTTTTTTTCTTTTTCTTTTTTTTTTTTAACAGTACTTGCATTTTAGAGTACAGCAAACATAATGCAAGCTGTGCACAGGGACACTTTCAGCTGTTTAATATAAATCTAAATAAACAGCTTTTTTTTTTAGCACTGTTTTTTATATAAAGCTGCATGGGGAACAATACCAGATTTCCCTCCTACCGAAGATGCTTATTTGCTCAAATTGATACTTCGAGGTGCCTTTTTTTCCAAAGGATTCTTTCCAAAGCAGAAACAGCATGCCAATAATATGTGGGTACTATCATCACTTTTAAGAAAATGCTCTGATTTATTTAATTAGGAATGACACTCAAAATGGTTAAAAATAATAATATAATAACAGTGTATAATATAATAGCTCTTTTGAATTATGTTATTAATCAGAAATGGTTTTCCATTTTTATTACCATTCAAAAATTCAACATATTTGTTGATATATTCTGATTTCTTCAAGATCAGTCTAAGGCATGAAAGTCAGCAATTGTCAGACAGTTATGGGAATCAGTTTGTGGTTATAATCCAAAAAAGAGACACTGTGGAAATGACATTGTCTCAATGACTTTCTGATCAGATTCACACTGTGTAAGTAGATGATATTCTCTGTTAACCTTTCGGTATCAACATGGGAACAGAAATACAAGGTACTTTCTTGTTGTTTTATGAATCAATATCACTAGTAAGAATTCTCTATGCCCCAATCTAGTTTCTATTATTCCTATAGACTTTCCCCACAGATACACGGGGAATAAAATTAACTTGCTTTTTGTGGGGAGTAATCAAACCAGAAGACACCAAATTTTAGTCACTAGTGATTTTGGTACAATGTTAGCAGAAGAAGAAAAGAAGTAATAAGAAAGATATTTTTATCATTGTTAATCTTGGAACTGCATATATAGGAAAAAGTTCTGTTGAGTAAAGTAATTCCATATTTACTCAGGCATTTTCCAAAATAAGTTGTGGGAGAGAACACCAAGTCTTAATTACATGTGATCCCTCAATACTGCATTGCATTCTCACAAGAATGGGAATGTTATGGTCCAGTTTTATCTTCTGTGATTATTTTAGTAATACATTAACCAACACAAGGTATTGTTTATTTACCATCAGTGATTATTTTTGCAGTTATGGAGAAGAACTACTTAAGAATGAAGAATCATTGACCTGGGCTTTTTATGGACACACCACAGGTGATATGCTTGAAAATGCTTGTCCTGGTACAAGAGGCTGTGAATAAAGGCTCAGGAGTTCAGTGAGCAATGCAAGGGCAAAAATGATGGCATCATGTTATATCCCTATTCTTTCTGGCTGCCCTAAGGATATGGGGAGAAAAAAACTCCAAAATTTTCCCAGTGAACAGGACCTGATCCTCTGGTGGCCCAGGCAAGGTCCTGATGGAGTCTAATGTAGTTTATTTGTGTTTATTATTGCTTCTTATTATCTCCAAGGCATTAAAGAGGATGATGTGAGGGCAGATCTTGTGCCAACACAGAGTCATATGTGGCAAGATGTGTGTTGTCATTAACCTATCTTTTAAGACAAGATTTGCTAAATGGAGAATATAGGACAGGAAAAGGGGAATGAAGAAGAGAAAAAAAAAAGCAAAAGAAACAGATGTGAAGTGAGGCTGAACTGAAATGTGGAAGATAAGAGACAAGATAAAATGCTATGTTTCAACAAGGCAGTGATCTCTATGTTCCTGCGAGCGGAAATCTCTGCATTTTTGTTTTCAGTGTGTTGATGTGTTGTTTTTTCTTCCTAACCTGCATGCCTACTGCTCTTCCCATAGTTGCTCTTGCTGGCCGGGTTCCCACTTGAGTCTTTCAATTATCTTGTCATTTGGCCAGGAATTTAATGAGAAAACAGACTCACCTGAACTGGCAAAGGAAAATGCAAATATTCACAATATTTTCAGTTATCCTTGGCCTCCGGTAGAGGTGTTCGGCCATAAGATTTTAGTCTGCATGTAGGTTCAATCTACTTCAGCATATAAAAGTCCTTGGGTGTAAATTCTTTATTACCATCCCCCATGTCTGTCTCCCAAAATGATGATTTTGCTTTTTCTGAAGTGCTGTAAGATTAGGATGTTACAACTCTGCCATTGCATCTTATCAGTCTCCTCTTAGATTTAGAAGAATCAAAGGACTCATGTTTGTTTACCTTCTTTCTGGCCATTCTAGCCTGAGGTTATTTTATATTAACAGCTCCAGGAAGAGCAGCACGCACTGTGTTAGCAGGTGCTCTGGAGGAAGGTACAGGTTCTTTACTCTAAGACACAGATCTGCAGATAAATGCAGATTTTGTTTTAAGTGATTTCTTCAACCTGAGACTCTGTATGGCAGCACATTGTCAGCAAAACTGAATAATGAGAAAGAAACTGTCAGCAAACTACAGCTGTGTTTTTGTTTTTTCCTTGTTTTAACAACATATAACAAAATAACTTTAAAATTAGGAACAGACGCTTTGGCTATTGCATTAAATAACATTTGCTTGGGAATGGTTCCTGGAATTAGTAGAAGTATTTTTGTATAACATTCATTTTTTAAATCAGGATTACAGAATCTGGCCAGAAACTGGTATTAAATTAGGTGAGAATCTTAAATATATTGTCTAATGGTATTGCTGCTCAGTATAGAATAATTGTATATTAACTATTGAATATGGAATAGTCTCCTTATTTTCTCACAATCTTGACTAAAATTGCTGCAAGTACTTCTCTTTTATTGACTAAAGAAGACCAAAAGAAAAAGAGGAATGGAGAAAGAACTAGAAGTTGGTTAGACTGCAATTTAATATCTAAAAGTTCTCATAAAAGAAAGAAATATCATATTTAAAAAACAGTCAAGAATGGGAGAGAAGGATCATGATAGAGACTTACAAAGAAAAATAAATATTTTTGAATTACATTTTTCCCTTCTTTTCATTCTTTTGTTCTTTTCTCCAATTTTTCAAGAGCTAAAGGATTATCTGAAAGCAAAATTTGTCCTCTTGATTCAGAACTCTGGTTGACAGTATCATATATGTATGTATTATATATATAAAAGTAAATATGTATAAAAATACTATCTGCTAACTGCTATTATTTTCTTGATTTTTTCACATAACATTCAAGATATCAGGTGAGCTATTTGTAAAATTTGATATTGCTGATATCAAATGTGGTTACTACAGATATTATTTTATCTTTCTTTTTACAGATAGTTTTTATCTCTGAGCAGCAGTGAATAATTGCCTTTGATTCCTTTATCCAATCCTATGATCAGTATTTTTCCAGTTTTCCTTGTCTCGATATGCATAGATTTCCATTTAAAAGAAAATAGCATGGATTTAATCTGCCTTTTTATCAGTAAGATATATATTTGTTTGTATATTTGTATATGCATGCAAATTCAATTCTGTGCTTAGCTCAGTTTGAGAAAAAATTATGAATGTAACTGCCAAGATAGTGTTGTTTCAATGCAGTATGTTTTTCAACAGAAAACTGCGAGTAAATTGACTTTCTGAATTGTGGTGAAAGAGACCTTTAATTAACTTGTTTCAGTAACTCGGGCACCCCAGAAGATTTGTCTGTGTTGGGGGCATGCAGTTACTGGAGACAGATTTTAGGTTTGTACAGCAGAGGAGTTCAACATGAGATTTAGTTTATCCTGATAATATTTCTATCATTAGATTTTGTTTGAAGCAATATCAAGAGCCACCTGGCAAATTATGCGGACAAATCTTCACCAAATAGTCTAAATAAAACATTGTTAAAATGCTTGGCTTTGGTTCAGTTCATGTTGTTGAAACATTAGAATACTAAGAGTGCTTGTCTATCTAACAGCAAGCTGACTCTGTGGAAGTTACTCTGGGTTTATAAACACAATAATTTATTTGTAAATGCTTATGGAATAGGCTGCTTCTCCATTCTAGCTCACTTTCTCCAACTTCTGGCTTGTACAATTATTCCCTTGGGTATAATTTGTACAATTTAAAACATGAGCAGGCATAAAACCTTTAAAAATAACTCATATTTCTAGCAATATCTATACCTTCTAAAGTAGGAAAATTGATGAGAACAATCAAGGATTTAAAAGGGAGATTTACGAGGACAGATCTTTTCTCATAAGCTGGTAGAGGGTTGCTGGATACACATTATGCCTTTGCCCCAACCAGAAGTGCCAGATATGCATTGCAGGTGAACATCATCTCAAGGCCCATCTCCTTCTAAGGATTCTTGGAAGCAACTTCCATGCATCTCAGTCGTCACTTTGTAGCCTTCAGTCCTTATGCTCATGAACTGTACAGTCTCTTTCAGCCTCACTTTTGCTAAAGCATATTTTATAGAGAGTAGTAATAATGAGCAGTTCAGTTAAGCACAAGCGTAGAGCATATATCAGAAATCAGCTCAGGAGTTGACTTCCAAAAGGAGCTTATTCTGAATGCTTTGGAGGAAGTTGGAACCCTCTATCAATCTTCTTCAATGTTCTACAACTGAAATTGGCTTTTCAGTGTCTCATTCAGACAATCAGATATATTTGATCAGTAACTGTTGAATAGATCAACAGACCACATGGGACCAGGCTGTAAAGACAGGTAGAGAAATGGTCAAGATGGTTGATGATAAGACTTCTTATACTTTCCTCTGAACAGCTCAGTGCCAGCCTTAGCTTCTGCAGCACTATGAACAGGCAGGGAGCTTGGTTTGATACAAAATACTGTGTCATAACTCATTTCTTCTATTAAGAATTTTATCAAATTATGGTAAAAATAGCAATATAAATGTCATAGCTCTCTGTAGAAACTTCAGAGGAACAGCATCTCAGAAGAGTTTATTACTATTGTGCTCTATACAAAGTGTAAAATGACTTTTTGGGGGATTTTGTCATCAAAATTTAAACCTTACCAAGGTCACTTAGCCAATATGAGGAGAAATAGATTGGAAGAAACTATTCTCTCTTTCTTTAACTGGAGGATTCCCTCACTAGGGGCTTGTTTTTTGCTTTTTGGGGGATTTTTCCTGTTTTCTCCTTCAGAACTATAGCATTGTTTACAGAAACAATTATAGCAAGTTGAAGTGAATTTTGTGCCAGTTCTAACCAGAAAAAAAAAAAAAAAAAAGATGAATGGTACTTTTGTATATGCATTATGCTTTTGACTTCTAGTTTTGACTGAATAGTGTGTTACAAAGTAAAGAGTAAATACCGAGTGAAGAGTTAGCAGCACTTTTTAGCTTGGAAATCTTGAGGTGTGATTCTTCTGACAACTGACACTTTTTAGACTTCTTAGTGTCAATTGTTCTGATCGATGCAATCATTAGTTTCTGGAATTGTTTTTACACTATGATCAACATCTTTGATTGTAGGTTGTGTTCTGTTCACCACAGAAAGGAATTTTGTCATTTTGACATTTAGAGGGATTGTTAATGCTACATGCAAGGTGTCTGGAGAAGAGAAAATAATGAAACAAATCTATAGATATTGAAAAAAGAATGTTAATCAACACCTAATCTCACTAAGGGAGATCCTTTAGCTCTGTAGCAGTATCACAGCTGTATCAGACTCTACTGAGAGGATTCGAGAATGGATTGATTGTTGTTTCTATGAAGTAATACACTAATTCAGCATTATAAACGTATTATATACAATATACGTTCCTGTAATTCCTCAGCATTTAAAATTAACAAAATGCCTGTGGATTTAAATGTGTTGTTAAGTTGCTCTGAGATTTGCAAAGGACTAAAAACTAAGCACAGAGTTAAAGGGTTTTGAAAAATCAGGGCATAATTTTCCCTAATACTATGATAGATTTAAAAGGTCAAGTTATAGAGAAAAAAATTTATTCATCTTTAAAGTGGAGAGATAGCAGAATTTATCTTAATAAAAAAAATTGAAAAGATACTTTTAATAGTCTATTCCCTTGACAATCCAATATTGTTATTATAATGTTATAATTATAATTGTATTATAATTATTATGTTATAATTATAATTGTTATAATGTTGAATGCTCTGATTTTTAGCACTATATTTAGTTTCATTTTAAATACTTCGACAGCTTCCCTAATCTAAATCATAAATCTGTATGCGTATGTGTTTCCTTGATATTGCTTGATAAAACAGATACAACAGGATCTGAAAAAGACATTATAAAACTACTCAATTCCTGTGAATGGTTGTTTATTTCACTGTTGTACTTAAGTATAATGATTTCTGCCAAAAGAACCTAAAACGTAGGTTGAATTTGATTAATGAATACCATTATTTGCTGATAGCCTGTAGAATTTATCTAAATATTTTTTTCCAGAATGAGCACTTTTAAAATTAGATTAAGTACTTCGATACAATGTCTATTTCAACTGCTAGACAAATCACCCTTTTATTCACTATACATTGCTATTCTAAGCTTTATCAAGTGATTTCTTAGGAATGTAGTGTAGGCCCGTCTCATTGGCCAAAGTAATCAACTTCTGCAACAACATCAGCTTAAAAAGAAAGTAATAAAAACATAAGGGAAATGGAGTAACAGTAATATGAGATCTAAAATGAGTGTGCATATTTTCAGAAGATTAATCTTGAATTGTGTTTTTCTTATGAGTATCACTGCTTATTGGGTCAAAATCCTTACATCATAATTGTTGGTATTTTGAGAATGGAGTTATGTTTCCTATTTTTTTTTTTTATAGTTCAGTAGTCTAAGTTCACAGGGAAAACAAAGATTCATTTTGTCAAGTGAATCTAACAATCATTTTAATTATTCCATTGCACTTTACAGTTGCCCTTGATTACATTTTGTATTTTAGACTTTCTGGCTTTGTATAATGAGGAATGTTCCCTACTAATAATGTTACTAAAACAGAAAAATAATAATAGTATTTCAGTTTGTTTTTCTAAGCTCTTGTGATCAAAAAATCTTGATATGACAATTTTGCTAAATTTTGCCATCTTACCGGCATGTGAAACTGATTACATTTTTTGATTTAGGGATTAAAAGGAAATTATCTGAGCTGGAAGGCAAAGTCAATCTTAACAAAATGTTAATCCACGGATTTCATTATATTTGAATCTG
Organism: Nothura maculosa; assembly: GCA_032353885.1. Taxonomy (NCBI): domain Eukaryota; kingdom Metazoa; phylum Chordata; class Aves; order Tinamiformes; family Tinamidae; genus Nothura; species Nothura maculosa. Next base: position 3,553,274 of record JAUBOD010001105.1, read on the forward strand.
CTTACTATATCTGACTATTAATATTTAATATTTGATGTAGAACGGCTTATGAAATTTAAACAAAAGCTATCTTGGTTTATATAAATTCATAGATCTTAGTGCTGCTGTAGGTAGAAAATGAATTCACAGAGAGAAATTAATTTCTAAGTAGGGAATCTTTTTCACACTTATCTCCTACCTGAGCACTTAATCTAGGACATTTCAGTGTTTATGGAGCTCTGCCTTTGCAAATTGACCCTCTGGAGGGGATTTTAAAATAATTAGTCCTGCTTCTTTAGAAACTAATACGAATTTTGTTGTTTTTTTCAACTGGAGCTGAATTAACACATTGGAATATAAATCTGTGGGTTTTGTTTTTGTTTTCTGAAGATAATTGACCTGTATATATGATTGAAATGCAAAAATCTTGATCTGATAGCTAGAATTTACTTCACATTGGAGAATCTGTGGGAAATTCTTTGGCAGTAGCAGGTGGTTCAAGAGCTGTGTAAGTCTTATTCAAGGCATGAGAAGTTTTCAGGCATCTTCAGCGATCAGATGATCAGTGTCATGTCATACATACACACTGGCCAAAGAAATCTTGGAATCACACTTTAAAAGTTTTGGTTGTTGAAAGGCTACACAATTCTTATGGGTTATGTGACTATGGGACCTTAAGGGAAACAAAATCTCCTTCCTCAACTAAGAAGTATAGTAATTTTTTGCTCAAGCTTCCAGTTCCCCAGAACACAAAATAATAGAGGAAAACACCTTACTGCCACAGAGCTGATTTTCTCAACAAACACTCCATAATATGGAATTCAGTCAAAGTTTATGGTTTGTTACTTCTGTAGTCTTCCTGTTTTTCACTGTTTAATATATCACTTTCTGTGCTTCTTTTCTTATCAGAATCCAATTTGCTTATGATGTTCTGTTTCTTTCTCTTTCTTTTCTCTTTTTCCCTCTTTCCCTTTCTTCCAGATGGAACACCATTTACTTGGTGGATTGGCCGTGCCAATGAAAAGCATCTTTACTGGGGAGGATCTCTTCCAGGCATTCAACAGTGTGCGTGTGGACTTGAAGAAAGTTGTCTGGATATGAGAAATTTTTGCAACTGTGATGCAGATAGAGAAGAATGGTAATAATTCTAACACATGTATGGTAGTGTCTGTATGAGATCTCAGAATACATAGTACAGCAATATTATTTTGCTTTTCTACAGCTGGGGAATCTTGAATGATTTGAGTTTAAACAAATGACAGTGAAAGTCAAGCTAGAATTTAGATTTTAGATTTCATCTTAAATTTCTTATCTAAACCAAGTTCCACTGCAGGATGGATTGTTTCCAAAGACTTTTTTGCTTTTGAGTGCTGAATCCAGTGTTTTTATTTGTTTAAAAATCTTCTTTGACAAACTAAATGATTAAAAGGATGCTATGGGTATATTTGAGAGGAGAAACTTCACATATAGTCAATAGAATTACAGTAGGCAGTTAAAAACAAGAAATCTATAGTACTAAAATGCTTATATTTTTCTTATGAAACAGTGTGCCTGTATGTGCATGAATTTTCTTTTTTATTTGTTCCCAAGCTCTTAGTATCTGAAACAATTTTAAACGGTGTGGAAATACAAGTGAAAATTCTACTTTACCCTCTGTCGCTGGTAGGTCATTGACTCAGGAGTTGCTGTCTTGCTCTAAAAACATACTTTAACTTTAAGTTCTTTAGAAATTAAGAATAATGAAAGTGGGCAAGAAATATAGTAGCTTAAATAGGCCACTGTGATTGAAACAGTGTCTGAACTATGAAAGTTTCACTTAAAAGTGAGTACTCACTTTGTTTTGACACTGTAAAGGTTCTTAAGAGATTCATCCCAAGATTTTCAGGAATGATTTGTCATTGCAAATGGTGCACTTTTTTGGATGCTCAGTCTGTGGCACTTGTAGGAGGGTGTCCTTTCCATGTGTGACATGTTTCCATAGGCCCTTTGCATCCTAGGCTGCTGTTCCCTTTCAACAATATGTAACTAGAGTGGTGCAGTGTTGTTCCTTCAAGAAGCTTTGTATGGTTTTTTTTTTTTTTTTTTTTTTTTTTTGGAATGCAGTTTGTGTTCACACTGAGGAAGGAAGAGCCTAACTGTGCCTGCTAATCTTTCTTCTCTTCAATGTTCAATTAACAGGAGCACTTTGGTAAAATATATACATGAGCATCAAATGAGTCTAGTTTGACTAGGTGCCTGTCTCGGTTGAAGTTCACATCTTGCTTAGTGTGGTACATCACCACAAAAGCTGAATAGGACGTGATGCTGGCAAACTGTTTTGATGATCATCTAAGGCTGCAGCACTGTGTCAGACAAACCAGTGCAAGGTGAAAGCTAAATGTCGTTTTGAAAGGGTCCAGCCAGTCTTCCTAAAAGAATGAGACCTAAGCAAGTTGAGCTATATGTATGTTTCTCTGTTACCTGCTCCTGCCTCCCCAACCTTTCTGAATATATTTCAAAAATATAATGGAGAAGTAGAAATCTCAGAAGTATTAGAAACTGCACATTCTATTAATTTGTTTTGCCAAGTCGAGAGAGAAAAAAAAAGAAAAAAAAGGCAATTAAAACCTGAAAGAAAGAAGTTAAGGAAGAGTAAGCTTACAGTTTTATTAGATATCAGAAAAAACACATGGGAGAAATGTTGAAAATCTGGCTTCATTAGCTTTGCTTCTTACAGAACAGCTTGTTTCTCCTAATTTCATGATAACAGGATACAGATAACAGTTTCCTCAGTTAAACTTCTTTTTGTTTGTTGATTTTGGGAGTCCTTCTTTTTTTTTTTTTTTTTTTTTTTTTTTTAATCCATTATTGGTTTGGATTTCTGTTTAGTGGTATTCTGAGTTGCAGGTTACCTGTTTAAAAGCTGAAAAAGCTCTGAACTCTGCAAAGAGTTTCAAAACACAAGAAATGTGTCTCTCAAAGATTGCATTTGTGCTACTGTGCTACAACACTGACCCCCCCATCTAAAATGAGCATTTGAATCTGATACCTGCTGAAGTCTGAACTGTGAATATATGTGAACCTTTTATGTGTTTTAGAGGAAGGAGCAAGATAGCAGTAGATGCATTTATTTGCCTTCACATGAAATAAAATCGGTGCTGCAGAGTGGAAAACCAGAAAATCATTTTCCTTCCTCATAGATAAATCAGACTACTCAGAGGAAGAAGGCTGAGGTTTTTGCTTTGATTTTTGTTTTCCTAGGGTAGGTCTTTAGTGAAGAAAAACCTGCTAATTTCTCTCTAAGCAGAGAGCAGAGAAAGCAAACCAACACCTCAGGAAAAAAAAATAGAAAGAAAGAAAGAAGCTGACAGAAAATAGGAAAGGGAAAAAAAAAGTCCTGAGCCAGGTGTTTGGCAGAACACAATATGCACTTCCAGGCATGCTTACTTTTAAATGATATCTAAGCAGACACCTGAGCAAGCTGCTAACTCTGGTCTCCTGCCTGACATCATGCTAAGTTAGTCCCTCTGGAGTTAGGCTAGCCAGATGAAGAGGATTATAATTAGGTGTATGCTATATGGGAATGGTTTGTACTGTTTTTCATTTGTTTTAACTAAATCACTCTAGTGAAAAGTATCTTTTTACATTCAGCTCCTCACTCCTTTCCTTACCATACTTCCATACTCTCTGACAGCTAATTATTATATGTCAGTATGACAGAATAGTGAAAAAACTTAATGATATTTGCTGGGGAGTGAAAGAAGTCATCTACTGAGGCACAAATCAGCAAAGTCCTGTTGTAATATTCTAACCCTGACCTTTAAATGACTCTGGAAAGATTTTAAACATATTTAGTCTATTCATATCTGTAAGAATAAAAAATGATTAACTACTGAAAGCTCTTTTATCTAGTGGGTGGGAAAAAGTGAGTTTCAATAGTTGGAGGCACTTAAGTCAAATTTAATCCCAAAATATCATTCTTACTCAACAATGAAAATATTAAACTGTTGGAACAAATTCTGTAGAGACAGTATAGATAGGCCATGTCTTTTAGGACTTACCTTGAAAGTAATTGTCTTTCTGTAAGATTTGTACTATCTCAAAAAGAAGGTGAACTGGTGAACCTTTGATGTTCATTACTGGAGACAGGTGTTAGGCTGATGTAAAGAGTAAAGCATTGCTGAAAAGCAGGCAGGGCTGTGTTATCTTCTGCCCACTCAGTGATGCGTTAGATCCTTAAATAACTCCCCCAGTTTGCTTTTCATCTCAAGCAAAATTCTCCTGCCTTGGCAATGAGCGTCTTGCTGCGTAACTTCATGTTTTGTTTAAATGGAAACAAATCTTTTATTTAAATGGGAAGAACGTTTCTCATATCATTGTAGTGTGTGACCATCCTGGAGTCCATTTGCTATTACGGTCTCTCAGTGTCTAAAATTCATTTTCTACTTCAAATGCAACCTCCTGATCAAAGTTAGTCAAACAAAACTTACTTCTTACTGACTGTACGTTCTGTAGGCCATTGGAAATTTGGGAAACTTTGATTTTTTTGATTCTGTGAAGTGAAAAATCATACCTTTGGATGCCATTGTGTGTAGGAATCTCAGCCTTCTCAGAAAAGTATGGTGGACAGTGTCAATTCTGAGCAGTATTTCGCTGGCCACCCTTCCATTCCTGTCATCTCAGTGTTCAGATTATACAAACATCCTTTTCCCTTATCTTCCAGAACAGCTTTCCTCCCTGGGGCACCGAACCTTCAAGTCTTCTCATTTCCAAAGCAACATGCATCCACCTCTTTTCCGTGCCTTTGTGGTATTGCAGTCAGCAAGGAAACTGTAGGACATGGCAAAAATAAAAGTAAAAAAAAAAACAAACAAATTCTACTATTTTTGTCAGACCTGCTTTAGCTCCTGTAGGCCTGTACTGAATATACCTGACTTGGTTTGGAGAGCACTGCAGGAGCGAAGGGAGCCTGCTCTGGCTGAGCTGCAGGTGCATGAAGTTTTCTGTTCCAGAGCCAGGATGTAAAGATCCAGGATTTGCCTGCTCAGACCCTGTCATGCCCTTGACCACTGCCACAGACAAGTCAGGCTTTTCTGCCTTGCGGTGCACAAGAGCTGCCAGCTAAATGCTGCTGGGATGAGCTGGCCCGGCGAAGCTGTCTTGGAGACCTGCCTTCAGGACTGCATTTGTCACCAGCTCGATAAGCTGCCGCCGGGTAGCAGCCCCAAGGTGGCACGAGTCACTTCACTGCTAGCATTACAGAGCTCTCTGCACCTCTCTCCTAGTTTCAGCAGCAAAATAAATCCTCTGCCTCTTTCCTTCACCTGTTAGATATGTTCCCTTCTGCTGCTGATTTTTCTTTATTGTGACGCCATGTTATTGTACTCAGTAAAACATTTTTGGATGCAGCTGGTAAGAGAGAGAGTAATTAAAGTGTGTTCCTTTGGATTATTAATGATCTGTCCTGCCGAAGGCTCAAAACTTTATCTGATGGAAGCCTTTTTTAATGGCTAATTCCTCATGCTGTTCATTGACATCTGCTGATGATAGTATTCTTTTCCCCAAATGCACTGTATTCATGAAAAAATCTGTACTGAATATCTGAGCTACTGAGGCTTATACCCCAACAGGGTTTTCATTAATATACAAGGAGAGAGCATACCAATAGGCAGCTGTTTGAGACAAAATTATATTTAATGGCACCACAGCTCTACCATCTGTTAGAAAAACTATGGAAACAACTACCTAGAGGTTACCAGTTTATGGTGGTCTATGCTATTGGGTTGCCATAGAGCGAGGTGTTTTTTTAAGTATCTTTTTATTAGTATATAAAAGGAAAAAAAAAGTCCCATAATATTCTCATCAAAAGTGGTATTGAGCATTCGAAGGTAAGAGTACCTGTGCTATATTTTAAATGAGCCAGATGTTACACTATCACTTCTAGCATTTCTGTACTTGCAGTGAAACTGTTTTGCCTTTATAAAAAAAAAAAATACATATGTAGAGAATTTATTGATTTGTAGCTATTTTCACACCTTAGTGAGGGAGTCCTTTGGGTAGATATAGACATCACATCCATTGACATTGATACCTACAGCTAAAAATACTTCAGAGATTTAAAGGGAATGTTAGATTTTTGGGGTTTTTTTTCCGTATGGAAAATACAAGTTGATACTGCTACTCATGTGAAGAGTTCAGAATAATAGCCATGAATAAAGAGAGCTTTTCACATTGAAATATACTCAATTTTATCCTCTTAAGCTGTTCTGAAACCAGGTAGAAAGAAGGCCTACTTCTAGATTTAATTAATTTATTTGCAGTCTACCTTCATGGAAGCAATTGCTATCAAAACTGAGATGGAAGTGGCTTTATTTTTTGTGGTTCTGGCACACACTTCTGACCAGTGCTTCTGGGATGTGTACTGTAACATTTTACAGCAGGCACCAGGAGTGGTAGTAGTGCTAAGTGTGAAGCCTGCTAAAAGAAATCAAGCAGTGTTTTTGGCTTAGCTGAGAAGCAGCTGTGGAAAACGAATGCAATCTGTTTTTAAATGTGTGTTAAATGTTAGATTCAAACACATGTATGTAAAAGCTAGCTTCGGGAACAAGTACAAAAATAATGTCTCAAACAAGGCTATATTTTTATTTAAAAGTTAAGTTATTTATACACCCATAGAGCACAGATGCTCTCTATCAGAAAATGTCACTCTTGAAAATAATCATAGATTAAAAAGTGATTCGTCCACAGCTTTTTCAGTCCCATCTCCAAATATTTTGTCCAAATTTTGGAATAATTGTATTTTGTGTTGTCCCCAGAAAATTATTGTTCAGATATATGAGGCTGTCTTGCTCTGCTCTTAGGCGGTGTTCTTGTAAGTCAATTGCTGCCATGATGTAGCACAAAAAGAAGAAAGAAATCCTGGTGCTTGGTAAGAAAGGGAGTCTGATATTGCTCGCTTAAGACCAAGAAAGCAAACCACTTGAGCTTTATCTCCCACAAGGCACAGTGTGATGTCTTCAAATCTCTTTTTTGTTGTCATTGGGTGTTTTTTTGTTTGGTTTTTTTTTTTGGCTTTTCTTAGCTGAAATATCTTAGGTGCTGATTTTTCACACAAAAAAAAATCTCTTTCCCACCATGATAATAATGCTAAACTGTGAAAATATGTAAGTTGTTCCCTATCATTAATGCTTTCTCTGGAGGGAGGAATGTTTCTAATAAGCTTTAGTTCAAAGTTTCTGTGTGAGAATATGTAACTGCACATACTTATTCTCTTTCCATGTGTAAGAAAATAAAATAGCTTAATGGGCTGTTTGAGCTTCAAGAGGAACTTGATTGATTTTTCAAGGCATTAACATAAAAGTGATGATTTGCATTAGTTCTAGCATATCTTTTCTTTCTCACAGTTGAGCTATGCTACTGAAGTTCTCTGTGACACTGGCATATAACTAGTAAAAACTGAGAGTCATAAAGTTTGATATAAAAGAACTTTGCACAATATCTAATAAGCAGTGCAGCTTCCCGAGCTATGCAGTAGATTTCTTAAAAATGTCACCATTTCATTTCTTGTAGCTATCTTTGGTGATAACTTTGGGAAGATACCAGTTTTCATTTCAATACTGATGATATCTGGTCAAAGAGAGCATTATTTTTGAAGTAAAATATTTTTCAGGAAACGCCTCTTAAATATTTAAAAAAAATGTAAATAACCTGTTTATGCATGTTATGCATATTTTTATGTCTTTCTGCAAATTTATGCCTCGCTTTCATTTTTCCTGCACACTTTTCTTTCTCCCACCCACAAGATCACACTATTTAATTTCTTTTCTTCCTAAGAAATACCAAAATGGACCTTTTATTTCAACCACTTTACAACCTGTTGTGAGTTGGTGCAACAAGTTATATTGCTTCCTGAGAGATTCCTTGAAGAGATTTGGGAACCACATACCTTTTCCCTCAAATTCCCAGGCTCCAAGTGAAAATTTCAATATAGTCTCAGAAGTAAAAGTGTCATCATTATTCCTGGAGTCTGAGAATTTTGTCTTTTTGCACTTTATCTGTCATTATATGTGTGTCAGACATCTGCTGAAGCAAGAACAAAATGTTAGAGTTGAAGAGGGAACATCTCCTTTGCTCCATGGAATTTCTGTAGGCTTAACTGTGCTGCTTGTATTTAGAAATGATGAAAAATAAATGAAATGAATGCAGGTTAGATCAAAGATATCAGAATACCCTTCTGACTCTGTAAAGGTGTTAATCAGGATAGAAGACATAGCTAAGCAAACATCCAAGGTTGTATGGCACAGCTAAATTGTTGATATTTATTTGTTTAATCCTTTGAGAAACTACTGTGTTCCTTTCTGCAGCTGGAACTGTAATGAGAGGACATTGGAAAACAGATTTTTGGAAAACATAAAATGATGAGAAGCTTGTAGGTAGCCTGGGGCTCTGCCTGGGATGCCAGATGCCCCACTAGTCCCAGTAGTCTCACCCAACAAAAGCAACTTAGAGTAAAAAAGAAAATAATGGTCATTTAGAAACATTTCCATCTTGCTCATTTTTAACAGCCACGTGAAAGCTAGTCTCAGAATAAGCCCAGCTGATGCAGAAACTGTAAGTTGAAAACGTGGTAAATCAGGCCATAACACTTCATTTACTTGACCAAAAATCTTGCAGGCACATGATGCAAAGGGTGATTTGGTGGAAACTGAACGTGTAAAGGCAGTTGATCCGGTACTATCTGCAGCCCCATATCAACAGTATGCGGAATCAAGTATGATGTGCCCTCCTGCTGCTGGGATCAAACTCAAAGCCAATGTAAATGCCCTGCCTGCCACTGGCTAGATTAACAGAAGGTAGACTTGGGCTTATACCAGATCCACATCAAATTCATCCTGCTGTGGAAATCACATTACTGTAAGACAGAGCATATTTTACAATAATACTCCTCAGAGATGCTCTGCTTTACTGTCATTCGGCATAGCTAAAGCACAGCTATAGGCAATGCCAGACAGCATCATGTATCAAAATGTGGTGTATTCAGGGGTCTAGTGTTATGCACAAGCATAGATCACACATAGACATGTGTGCTTATATGTATCTGAAGTAATAGGAACTAGTCACAAGTCATCTGGGTAATTTTGTAAAGATCTTTCATCTTTGACAGCCTCTACTTCAACTGCTGCCTGCATGAGGAAAGCTGGGGGTTTTATCTGTAGTTTATCTGTCTTCTTTTTATGTTTGTTTATTATAATCTAGGACAAATGATACCGGCCCCCTTGCTTTCAAAGACCATTTGCCTGTAACTCAGATAGTGATCACAGACACAAACAGATCAAATTCGGAGGCTGCTTGGAAAATCGGCCCTTTGCGTTGCTATGGAGACAGTGAGTACTAGCTCCTATCAATTTCCATAGGTCCAGAATGTCCCCTCTGCTAGTTTTTTTTTTTTTTTTAAGTTTTTTGTTTGTTTGTTTTTCTCTAAAAGGACCCTTTCCCTGAGCAGCTCGCAGTTACTCTCCTGTGCCCATTAACTATAGAGAAGGGGGTTGTCATTTGCAGGGCAGTTCTGGAACGCCGCCTCCTTCGACACCGAGGCCTCCTACCTACATTTCCCCACCTTTCACGCTGAGGTCAGCACGGACATCTCCTTCTTCTTTAAAACGCCTGCCCTGGCTGGTGTCTTCTTGGAAAACCTGGGAATTAAAGACTTCATACGGATTGAAATAAGCTGTAAGTTTTCCCGCTGCGTATGTTTTCAATATACTCAAATGTGACAGGAGCAGGATAGTGAGGAGGATGTTCTTTCTTCTCTCCTGAAGAGAAAATAAATTGGAGACTCATAGGATTGGATACAGATGTTTAAGACTCAACTTCTTTTCTTGTTAGAATTTGCTTGTATAACGTTAATCATTACGCTTAATTTTGCTATGACTCAATTTATTTCTCTCATGAATAAAGTGATGATATTTTCTTTTTTATCCTTCATTTTTTCCCCATTTTTTCTCTTTAAAGAAAGTGCAGGTGTGCCTGTAGATATTTATTTTAATTGAGAGATGTAAAACTTAATAGATTTTTTTTCTGTCACTGACATATGCAATGTTTTAGAGGAATTTGGTGTTGTTGGTACAACTACAAGACAGGCTCTGTGAAGCCTAGGATGCTGATGGAAGAGGAGTCAGTCACAGTTGTAACAGGCCCTGAATATTTTAAAATTGAATTAGTTGTTGCAATGTCTAAAAGAGAAGAGTGAGGAACTTGGCAGATTTAGCCTCACCCTTGTTCTGATGACTTCAAATATTTATAAGTGACAAAATGGTATTGCTTTGAAGTGAAATATGATTCCTGTATTTTAAATTCTGTCAAGCTTAGGAAAAACAAACTGAGTGCTATGCATTTTATAATATGACCATAATAACCCCAACGTAAAATTTAATAAAATAGGGCCCAAAGGCCCTTTAATTCATTAAATCAATGGTAAATGTCATAGTGCATTATCACAAGGTAATGAGGTATGATTTACTGTTAATTGCAGATCAAAGTCCAATTTGGTTGTACTTCAGTGTACTGCTTTTCATTTTCAGGGCCATAAAAATAGAAATAGTAGTTTCGTATCAAATATGACACATACCTCAAGTCACTTAAAAGGCTTCTTCAGTGAATGCTTTCATATCTCCAGTAAATACACATGCAGAAATGAGTTATTTAAAAGTTTGAGGAAGGTATTTTCTTTTGAACTTTAGACTTCTCATTAGTAATTTTGTGTTGTATTTCTTGCTGCCAGATGGAATTTGCAGGCTAAAAGGCTTGTATGAAGGAAGCTCTGCAAACCAGCTGCTTAGGGAGGAAATGGCCTTGCAGCACATACAGGGGCTCAGCATACATCTTTGTCTATCCCCATGGAGCCTTTCCTGTGTTTACCTCAGAAGCAGCGTCTAAAACTAGACCTGACCAATTTGGTGCACTTGAAAGACTATTTTTAATGAATTTTCTATCCACTACCTTCTGGTTGGTGTGTGGCTTGCGGGACCTGATCTTTGGTCTTTCTGATTGTATTCAGCATTTTAGGGAGAAAGAGGAGATAAAAAAAAAAAAAGGAGCCAAAATTTTAAAGAGTTATAGACTCTTCTAGACTTTGAGTAGAGCAGAATGATCTATATGATTGCTACTTTCCAATTATAACATAGGATCTAGGAGACCTGCTAACTGTAGACGTGTGACATATGCTCATCAGTGAAGTAGTCTCTCTCCTAGTCTTATCTCATTTGTTTGTTTGTTTGCTTATTGTTTTTCTTGCTTCCTAAGTCAGACAAATAAATACTTGGAGTTTTCTCTGCTACTTCAAACAGCCAAGTTCTGTGGTTGCTAAGTATGTGCATTTTGAAAGATTTTGTCAGGATGAGCTCCTTCATTCTTTCCACCATCTTAGCATTATTTATCCAAATGCTTTTGCCACCCCTCTGTGACTTTAGTACACTATTTGGTACTTTTACTTCCCAAAGAGAATAAACAACCATTTCTGGAACATGGTTATTGTTAAAGCAAGAAAGATGAGTACTCGCATCCAACCATAATCACAGCAGAGTTCAGAGAGGCCGCAGGCTTAGATTTACATAAAAGCTGCTGTGTAGGAGATGGGAGGTAAATGATGCTGTACTATTTCCTGGCATAAAAGTTAATGGACCCTATATTTATGTAAAATTTCTTGATGTCAAAACCACTATTTAATTCAGACCTTCAATTTCTCTTCACATCTATGTATCTACTCCAGCACCCAAGGAGATCACCTTTTCAGTAGATGTTGGAAATGGCCCTATGGAAGCCACGGTGCAGTCGCCGACACCGCTGAATGACAATCAGTGGCACTACGTCCGAGCAGAGAGGAACCTCAAGCAAACCTCTCTGCAAGTGGACAGCCTCCCTAAGAAGGTCTTGGAGGCACCTGCAGAAGGCCACTTCCGTCTGCAACTCAACAGCCAGTTATTTGTAGGTAGGGACAGTTTAAGAGTTTCTGTGGATACCTCCAATACGTCTATGTCCAAACCTGATAATTGGATGGTTTTGCTACTGAGTTTGGGTGTAGTAACGTGCCTCCTTCTCTTCCACCTCAGCACAGGCAATGTAAAGAAAACCCATACTACTTTCTCTACACTCAAAGCATTTATCATACTTTATATATTAAATAATATCTTTAGGCTTTAAGATTGCTTCAGTTATGTTTATTATCAAATAAATCTGTTTGGTGTTTCTTCTTGTTCAGTTGTGTCATTTGCTGTAGTAGGTGCTATTTATCTTGTTCAGATGCAACATAAAAGGCACAAGTTCTTCCTGAAAGTTTTTTGGGTCAAAACCTTATTACAATATGTGCTAAAGACCTGTTCCTTCAGTTTTTCCTGCCAAAGCCTTCACAGGTCCATGTGTGCAAGAGGACTATGAACAGAGTCAAAACACATATGCTAATTTAACTGAAGGTGATGTGTGGAAAAAAATGTATAGTTTATTTTGCTGTCTCTAATACAAATGAAACATAGAATAGTACTGGCTTATATTTGATAATAACATCAGTAACTACAGATGATCTTTTGCTTTTTCCATACCTGAACACTCCTTTCTGAGTAATTTCCTTCTTCCAGATTGTAACTGTTGATTATTTGGGGCCATAAATAGCTAGTTACTGATTCTTTCCTTAAAATGTATTCTTATAACTGAAATTCTATAGCAAGCTTCAGTTGGTCAATACTACACCTTAATAAAGTTTACCTGTGTAAGGTAAAACCCTTTATTTAAGAAAAAAATTAAAGAAGATTTTGAGATGTTTGAGATCTTGATATGTATGCACTAATTCCTAGTCTTTAAATGGAAGCAGTGAATCTGTTAATAAAGTGATAGAGCTTCATCAATGGACATGGATGCTAATGCGAGAGTGCTCTTAAGAATATGCTTTTTTTCTTTTTTTTAAAACATTTAGAACTATAGTAGAACCAATTCAGAACTACATATTGAAGGCCCTGATTTTCCAATGTTTCTAGATTTCCTTCAGTGTTTCCAAGAGTAGCTAGAAGGCATGGAAACCTGAACAGCTTCCTCATTCTGATGCTGTTTGTCTCAGGTGCTGCAGAGAAAGATGACAGAAGTCTGGCAATAAGCAATTGTGGCTTAATTTGTCTATACTGAAGGTCTTGTTCCAATCTCTAATAGGATGGAACTGATTTAAATCTAAATCTAAACTTTGTGGAATTAATTTTATCCTATCTGAAAAAAGAAACTCAAATGTGTTAACATTATTTTCAAAAGTGTTAGGGAGATGGAAACAGCAGACCGTAATAGTATTTCTCCACTCTGTAGTCCATGACATCCTTGTTTCTACAGTTGCAAAATTGTGTGCAATAATGATGAATAAAAGATTGCTTCAATTAGTATATATGTTCTTAATAACTTATATAACTGATAAGATCTGCTGTTTTAAAAATGTTCCTAATATCTTTTAATTTATTCTCCTTGCTTCATTCTATTTAAACATGGAACTTTGTCTCCATGGTTGAAGTGGCTAGTCATCAAGATGTGACTGGTTTTTGTTGTTGTTTTTGATCCTTCTCCAAAATCAATTCAAATATTTTGTAAACATCATAAATAAGGCTCAATGACAACACTTAATTTAGTTTATTTATATTCTGGAAGGATTTATTGATCCTTCAGGATGAAGGAACTGTATTAGTATCACATAGCATTGTGATGATGATTGAATGGAGATTCAATGTAGCTTTAAAACCATAATCTTTTTCCTGTAGCCTGAGAGATGTCAACGTATGCACTAACGTGAGGCATTTCGTCTTGATTCCTTTTGGAGAGATTATACATAGTAGATCACACACATAAAATGAATTTGGGCATCTATAAAATTTGTCTGGATAGGACCGTTGGCTTTTATAAGAGTTGTCCAGATTTTTCCCTCTTAACTGAAGAACCTGATATTTTTAAGACTATGTTTAGCACCAAGTTTTGGCCTTCATATTTTTATATTGCTTATTTCCAAGTTGATGTTTCAAACACTTTTCTTTCTATGACATATCTAACTGAAGTGAGCAGAAACCTTCTCCATATATGTTAACAAAGCAGATGTAGGCAGCCTTGGAACCGTGCTCCATTTACTTCTGATCTGGTGATACTGATACCTGAGTAAGGTAATCAACCTGCACAACCTGCAGAATAGCACCATGGCTTATATTGTCTCTATACTAACTTCCTTTATTTATATATTTATTTTTACAATACTTATGCATATCTTGGATATTTCCAAGGTGTAAAATCCTGTTTTTAGCTCTCTGTCAGTATGTAGGAATAGCTGTGCATACACTTCAGTGTTTTTAAGTGGCAAAACTATAGTGTAGATTATGTCTACAGTGTATACAGTGTAGATTATATCTACAGTGTAGGTAGTGTAGATTATGTTAGTTTTCTATAGTGTAGATTATGTTAGTTATTCATATCATACTGGGCTTGAACTGATATTATATTACTTGGAAGCACATCTGTTAGAAAGCTTCCCTTGATGACTTGCAAGCGTTGAGAAGCATAAAGCAGCCATAATGCATTGTTTGAACACTAATGTGCCTATAATACTTCTGTTCTGGAACCAGTATCACATTGTAGGTTGGCGAGTTCACATTTGCTTGACATTTCCTGGGGAGATGAACTTAGGTGGGGATTTCTGTTTACCTTGAGACCTCTTTTTTTTGCATCAGTATATTACAAAAAGGAACTGGTAAAGCTGGGGGATCTCTCCATGTGCTTATGCTACTCATAGTAATCACAGGAGATACTTGAATTAAGGTGTCATCCTTTCTTTATTGCCTGAATTCCGCTCAGTTCTGCCCTGCCACTTTTCATTGCTCTGTTGTATGTTTGATTCAATGGTGTTGGCTACTTCTGCACTTAGTGACGTGACATCTGCCTGGCATTTGTGTCCTCAAGGGGTGTTCCACTTGGGGGAGCAGAACCTCAGCATCTGCTCTGACCAGGCCTGCTAGCACACCGCATGGTACATGTAAGAGATCATCACTGCAGGATGTTTCCAGGATTCCACTGCAGTGCTGATGATTTATACATGCCATGCAAAATAAACCCTGAGAAACAAGTTTTCCCTATTGGATCCACTTGATAAGAACAAGGAGAGGGAAGTCAAAATGGAAGTGGTCCCATCCAGTCCTTGTCCTTTCATCTCTCTGTCATCCATAGCAACATAGTTTGAAAGGTTCAGATTTGCAGTTCTTGTTTTATTCCATTACTTGCTAGAAATGCAGCCTAATAAGATGTTAAGAGACATCCTGCCTGACTATTCCATTACAGTTCCTCTCCATTAAGAAAATGGTCTTTTCAGTTATGCATAGTCAGTAAGAGACAAAAGAGTGGGTTAAATACTGTTTGTATGATTAGCTGTATTTAATGTGTAATTGACTTAGAAGGTGCATATACATTTATCTAGGTAGTACCAGAAGGAGTCTATGACTATGTTCATAAGTATTTAGAATAAAGACAGAAAGTCTCCTTTCTGTCTTTATTCTAGGCCAACACTGGTATACACTAGCTATGCATCAAGCTTCTGAGATAGCTTTCTGTGTATGAAAAGAAAGGGGTAAAATTTAGACTGGGAATTGCTCAAGATCAGAAGAGATGGAATTTTAAAGCAGCCTAAAAGAATTAGCAACACATTTCTGCATTTTTTCAGTAACTCTTGGGTATCT
Source organism: Nothura maculosa (assembly GCA_032353885.1). Classification (NCBI taxonomy): domain Eukaryota; kingdom Metazoa; phylum Chordata; class Aves; order Tinamiformes; family Tinamidae; genus Nothura; species Nothura maculosa. Next base: position 3,568,969 of record JAUBOD010001105.1, read on the forward strand.
AAATGATTTAGGCTGCTTTATAATCCTCAGGCACAGCAGGGATGTATCTACACCTTGCTATATTTCTTATATTAATTTAAAGCAATTACAGTAGAGAAGAAACTCAAACTTACAAGCCATATAGCATCAACTTCACCAAGCTGTGCACAAAAATAGGCCAATATAGCATCACTAACTCTGGAGGATGTTCTAGCCAGTTAAAGGAAAACTGCTATAATGCTCAAATAATAAACAGATTTGATGAGTAAATATTATGTGGATCTAGGCTCATGTAGATGGTCTCCAATAAGCTGTATATTTGCCAAATGTTAGAAGAGGAGAAGAATCATAAATGGATTTTACATATATTCTCTCATTTTTTGGCTTTCCAAGGTGTTTTAGAGATCAGCGAGAATATGATCAGTTTAATAAACTTGACATCTGCAACAAGGATATATTTTGTATTTGTTCTTTAACTGCTATTGCTGGGATTTGTATGTGTGCAGAGAGAAGAATCAAGGTGAATGTCTTTTAGCCAGTATTAACCTGTGGTAACTTCCTGTGAAAAAGCAAACATAGTAACCAGCAGTGTTAAGGGGGAATCATAATTGGGTATTAGGCATTGCTGATAATGGTATATATTTTTAGAAGAAAATCTACAAAAAAAGAACTATTTCTGCTCAGCACAGTAAACACAAATATCCCAGCTATTCTGATGCCTTTTAAAATAAGTAAACTAACATTTGTATGTCATCAGAAAAGAGAACTTAGCCAAAGAAGCCTTTGAAAATGTTTTTTCCTATGAGAAAGACACCATAAAATTAGCATAAAATAAAGCTTCTTCTGGGCTCACACATACTATCTAGAATTAAATTATTCTCATTTAAAACCAAGACCTTCGTATTTTTCCTATTAACATGCATGAAAGAAAAAAATGTCAGAATAGTGTAGCAGAACAATAAGGTTTTTAGATTGCTTTTCAGCCTGGTGTTTCATTCTCTTAGTTTGCAGTAGCCTGGTTTTAATTAAGCAATATATGACAAAACAGGTGCTGTTTTCCAAGGAATTCATCAAAAGACATATTTTCTTACTTGATGCATTTTGACAAAGGACCAACTTATATGGAAAAATATTTTGGAAACAGAACTTCTTTCCTACTCTTATGCAGGAGATGCATCACCAGAAAAGCTAACATTTTAGAGCATACAAAAACAGTTAACACTCGAGCTGGAATTAGGCTTTCAGTAGGAGAGTTGCAGTGATTTCAAAAGCAAAACATTGGTGACTGCCAAATAAAGCCTTCAGTAATGAAAATGCTGATACTTTTACAAAATAGTCTTATCATCTTCATTAATTATTATTGTTTTCAGAGACTAGCTCTTATGGGAAAGGAGTCTTTATTATCACCAGTGATCACTGTTAGTAGTTTTGTTGTGCAGATAATAAACTGATCAGTCTCTAGAGCCTGAACTGCTCTCTTGCCTGATCTTAACAAAGAAGAGCAATTATGTTTATTAGTTGAAATAAATGACACATTTTTTACCCAAATTCACATTTTGTGCTTTACAGTAGACATTTACATGTGATGTGATGTTGGTCAGTCATGCATAAATTCTGCTTCCAAGGTCATTTCCCTTTAGCCAGCAGGCCTGATGCTGAACATGATTCATCCTTGTGTGGACCAATCATCATTGGTAACTCACCTGTTATTGGGATTAGGGTGTTGTTTATATTCTGTACTACGACAACAAATAGAAAATACATTTTAGGTTTAGATTTCTCACATATTAGGTGATACGCAGATTAGTCGTAAAGAAGCTAATCTGTTCCCAAATGAATCTACAGTCTATATGCCAGGTAAGGCAGGAGATAAGGCTGAAAACAGAAAAATGACAAGAAGAAATTGTGAGATACCTTTTTTTATTCCTTTCATAATGATAAATAGAGACCTTTAGTCTCCAGGGTTGTCCATCTGTCATCTTTTGCCACTGTATGCATTGATATATAATAGATAATATTTTTTAAACTCCATGGCCTCCTATTTGTACCTCTGGATTGTCCTTCAGGACTTTGGTTCCTTTACAGAGTCATTTGTGCATGTCCTTTGCTCTCTCTTTCTCAGGAGGAACAGCTTCCAGACAAAAGGGTTTTTTGGGATGCATCCGATCTCTGCATGTAAATGGGCAAAAGCTGGACCTTGAAGAGAGAGCTAGGATGACTTCTGGTGTTAAGCCTGGATGTCCAGGACATTGTAGCAGTTACGGTAACCTGTGCCATAATGGAGGAAAATGTGTGGAGAAATATAATGGTTATTCTTGTGACTGTACCAACTCAGCCTACGAAGGACCTTTCTGCAAAGAAGGTAGGAGCATCCTTCCATCCTAAATCCTTACTGGTTTCACCCACGTCAGCTTGGTGATGTACCCCACTTTATAACAATATGTTCTAATATCAGATTTCCCTTGAGCACCATAAAAGATTTACCTAAAGTGAGCTAGAATTTCTCGTCTTACTGACTTGAGTGATAACCTCAGAAATTATGAACAGTACCAGTTGTACTATTTATTACTAAAGTTACCAGCTGTACCCCAGTGTGATTTCTGTATTCAGTTGCATTGAACTTGGCCTAAGCATTATCTTTTGAGGCTAAAATTTCCCATGATGCGTTGATGAGCGTGTTCTCACTGAACCTGTTTGCTCACTCTTAGGAGATATATGCATTAAACCACAGTTAGGAGCATGGCAAGTAAAGAGCATCCAGCTTAGATAACGAGAGAGGAAGAAACTGCAGAAACTGTGCTGAATAACAATTAGGTGCAATGTGAGCATTTTAATTTCCACAGCTGCCCCTCACTTTGCAAATGCTCCAAGTTTGTTATATGGGCCGCATCATCTGCTGGTGTAAATCGGCCTAGTTGTACTGCAGTCCATGGAACTATGCCCACTTACATGAGCTGAGGATTTGGCACCAATATCACAAGAGACATGTTGAGTAACTGCAGTGCGTTGTGTTAGGAGGTAGTCTTGTTGCTGTATGGATGGAGTTCCTTTATGAAGACAGTACTTGCAATCAGCTTATAGCAGAAGACATCACCATGATTTGTATTTACTATGCCTCATGAGTAAAACTACTGTGCATGTGTTTGTGGCCATACCTTATTGTGTGCATATTGGAAATACAAGTGTGAGCTGTCGGTATCCCAGCACATGCAGAAAGAAGTTTCTCTCTATTTGGAGCTACATTTCTCCCTTAGTAGCTGTCTTTTGGTCGCTGCATTGGTTTAATAACAGCTTTCTAAAGAGAAGATGGGAAAGGACAAAATTATTGTTGTCTTTAGTGTGACAGGTAAGATGGAGAATATAGCCATACATATCAACTATTGGAAAAGGCTGAAATAGTTTAAGCTGGAGACCTGCATCATGCTTCTCTGTGTCAGACAAATCAACTGTAAGGAAGGACAATCCACTTGTCTGAAATAAGAAACAGGGACGCCAGGTTGGTTGGGGACATTCTGCCATGTGCTGCTGAGGTATGCACTTCTGAGGCAATCAGCTCATGTCCATGACTGTCTAAAAGATCTAAAAATGCTGCATCTATTTTTTTCCCCCTTGGTTTATGCATTATCCCTTTCCAGAGGTTTCTGCATTATTTGAAGCTGGCACTTCCGTTACTTACCTTTTCCAAGAACCTTATCCTGTCACAAAAAATGCAAGTACTTCAAGTTCTGCCATTTATGCGGATGCTGTCATGTCCAAGGAAAACATTGCATTCAGCTTTCTCACAGCACATACTCCAAGTCTTCTGCTGTATGTCAACACCTACTTTCATGAATATTTGGCTGTGATTCTCTCCAAGAATGGTAAGTGCTTTGGTTTGCTACCAAAGGGAGAGTAGTGTGACTGTGTTTTGGATTTTTTTTGTTTGCTTGCTTGTTAATTTTGTGATAGAATTCAGCATTAATTTCAATTTGGTCCTTTCTCTGCAACTTTATTAGCTTCATGGTATTCGATTCTTGCAAATGGCCATCACTCTTTATCCCTTTATTTTGCATTCAGCACTCCACTTGCCTATTCAGTCTTTGAATAATCATGTTTTTCAGGCTTAAAATATTCCTTGACTTTCATTTGGCAACACTGTACGGTAGAAATTCCTTGCTATTTATTCCACTCTGAAATCCCTTAGATCTCTAGGATAAGAAAATGAGAAATTCCATGAGTGTACAAGAACTTTTGATATATAGGGATATATTATAGGTTTTATCTTTTGCATCCTCTCTTGGCATGTGTGTTGATTTTTCATAGTGTTCTTTCACCGGTATGTGGCCAGTACTACTGAATATCAAGGCCACAAAATATTAGGTGTTCTACTGTTAATGACAAAATGTAAAGGCTAAATGTCTTTGCTATTTAAAGGTAAGTGAGATGAGTGTTTTCCGAAACCATGCTGAGATTCTAGGGGAGTGGATTCTATGTTTTGTGTTTTGTCAGTAAGACATCACTCCTGAATTTGTTTAGATATCTCACTCTAGATAAACATTATTGTAGACGAATGATGATGTTTGAATTATTCAAGATCTTTCAGGCAGTGGAGCCCTCGAAGTGATGAGTAAGCGTGAGTCACTGTCATCCATGGCAGAATGTTATATGAATAAGCTAATGTTATATGGATAAATATGTGCATTTGACTGATTGACCAAGACCACCCTGAAGCATTGCAAATTTCAAAGTAGCTAAGGTTCCAAGTACCATCAAACAAAACTAAAGAAGAAAGCTTTCATTCTCGGTATGGTCTCTCCAGCAGTTTATCTTCTCGTTATGGCATATAGTCAGCTTTTGGGCTGGCATGGGACTAACGTCTATCTAACATCTCCATCTCCACATTGCTCTTGTGATAGGTGGCACATGTTTATGGTTTTGTCATATGAGACACCCATATGGAGCTCAACAGGTCAGAAAGGTTAGTGACTCCTGAGGCAAAACCTTGGAGTTTGCTTCTCACTCACGCTAAGAACTCTTTGTGCAACTTTAGCAATAGGAAAATAGCCTCAAAGTGAATGAAAATGTAATATCCAGTTAAATCACCTTTACTACTGCCAGAGTCATGTAAAATGACCTTGTAAACATGAGTCAGTTGTCTTTATTGGTGAAATACATCCATCAGCAAGTCGTAATTAGATCTCGTTTCTAGAAGGAGAAGCGTTTGCAGTGGTGGGGGAAGGGGTCAAGATCAGGATACTAAGGAAGCTCTCGGTGGCTGGATCATTTGCAGGCCTCCTCTTTGGCTCAGTTGGAATTAGGGACCTTTGGGAAATAGCTGAAGCAACTCTCAGCACACTCAGAATCAAGAGGCAAATTGCAATTGTGCTATGGTGCTGTTCTCATCCCTGCACTTCTGTTTACCCACTTGTAAAATGAGGATAATATTGATTTAAAGGATTGGTGAGATATCAGGCTCTAAAATCTTGGCCTATACAATGTAGTGCTGTATGAAAGTAATTGTTAAGGTAACTAACTGACCTTGGTTAACTCCTACGTATCCCTTTCAGAGTTGCTCAGTGGATGCTTTTCTTTAGCATCCACTTTAGTCAGTTATGTATATCCTCTGCCTTTGGTTCCTCATTTAATCATTTTTAAGTCTCATATCCTTTTATTTTAAGTCTTGTTGGAATTGAAGTTATTCCAATGAAAATAATGTTCAGATATGTTACTATTTCTTCCTCCAAGAGGTTTATGCTTGCCATAAAATTACTGGACTATGAAAATAATGTCCTCTGTAGTATTAAAACTGAACATGATTCTGTCTCTGTTACTAGATCTTTTTCAAGGATATTTGCTAGGACTGACAGTGTATAGTAGAACCTAGACAAGTACCTGTTGGGTGACTGATTCATTAAAGAAAGGTTAAGGTCCTAGTAAAATGAGCATGAGCATTTTCACTTGAGATTTAAGTAATAATATTCTTCATCATGGCCCTTTACATTCATTAAAAATAATATTGGAATAGTCGCTTTATGATTTAATACTTTATACTCTAGCCAAATTTTCCTAAGTATTGTCAAGGAACTACTTGGTGATCTTGTTATTTTTCCTGTACATGATGCACAAAATAACTAGCCAAATACTTAATAAAAGTGATAATGAAAAGAATGCTCTTTTAATTCAGACTTTCCACATTAAATACTTTACTATGAAAGACATGAAAATGTTTGAAAGGCTTCTTTTTGTATTTGAACTATATTGCAAGGGGCTTATATGGAGATGAACATGATTAGGCAGCTATGGTCTAATCCAGAGAAGCATGAAATACTCCTTGCAAAATTGTTTGTTTTCAGTAAAATTAATAAATAACTATGCTTAACCCTAAGCATTTGCATGCACACAGTCTGTAGAGGAGGCCAGGTCATTCCAGTGCTAAGACACTGGAATTTTGGTAAAATGATTCACTTAGTGTTTCCAAACAGATCTGTGTCGGATCTGAGAACAGAATTAAAACGTCCTCAAACCAACTTGTGGCTTTATCCATTCATCATGTTGCTGTGCACACAGTGTGCTCTCCTAGTGCTCGACACTTGGAGTCCATATGCCTCCTGAAGAAGGGAAACCACAAGAGATGTGTGTGTCCTTATAGAACTTAGCGTTTTGCATCTATAGAGATGGCCTCTTCCTCTCATATGTGTATTCTGTAGTGTGTGACAGCAGATGTTTCTAGAAAGAACTTCCACTCAAAAGGCTAGTCTGTAGCACAAGACTGGTCTTAATTCTTGTCAATTAGCTCTTGTCCTGGCAGCTAATGGATGAGTTTTCAAAAGTTTCTGTTTTTAAAGATGACTTATGGATTTTTTGTGCCATTAGTTACTAATTAGTTTTCTAAATCATACAGGTACATTTCAAAATGATACATAATAACTTAGCATTGTCCTCTCCCATTTTTATATTACATTTATGTGATTTTTTAATACATTGCTTTTCTTCATGTCCTTGGCCTTATCAGCTTTGCATTAGCTAGAGTAATTTAAAAGATAACTTTTTCTAACAATTTTTCAAGGAATACGTTTCCTGAAGCACCTGCATCATATTCCACTGATACATTAATCAAATATTGAGAAATCTGGTTTGATGCCATTAATTAGCATGAAGAATGCACCTATCACAGAGTATCAGATGACTCACTTTGTGATCTTTTCCCCTTGGGGGATGACGAGTCATCGAATTATACTGTACCTACAGAGAGCTCTGTAGTGCGACGGACAGTTCCTGTGGATGTACTCCTCATGTTGTTGCTACAGTGGTCGGTGCACAGTTGATCATCTGAGAAGTCTGCATGGAGGTGTCTCAGTGACATGTTACTATTGCCATCAGTGGTGATCCCACAAGGGACAGTCCCAGCGATGTCCTGAGATGCGCTCTGCCATGAGGTTGGGACTTGATTAGGGGAGAAGAGCCTGCCCACAGCCCCGGTGATCCCATATCTGAGGGAATAGCAGTACTGTAATCGTTGCCAGCACATTTTAATATCAGTGTATTAGAAGTTTCAAATTATACTGCTCACTACTAAGCTACAGAAAATGGGTAAACAGCTCAAGTTTGTTTTTGCATGTCAGGCAAATTACATGATAAGTAATTTACACCATGGGAAGCTGCTGCCAAGAAAACAGAAGTACTCTTTTCTTTCCTAGGGAAACTTTTTGGCTGCACATTTTTGGTAATTTGCGTGATTTTACAAAATAACCAGTAACTCAGTATTATAATTCACTTATCTTGATCTCTATTTAGAGTGATTGATCGGGGGAAGGGAAACCTTATGAGACTGAAAGTGTTAAGTCACTCTCCTTTCTTGTTCTTCCTTCCCCCTACAGTAATCAAATATGATATGAAGTATATTGTCTAAAAAATATTTCTGCAAGCCTTTGATTCTCAGTGTTGCTTGCTTTTCTCTGTGGACACCATGTGATTTCTAATCTAGAAAACCAGCAGATAGCCAGCATCAAAGAAAAGAGATAGAATCTTTTGCTATCCTACAGTGATTGAAAATTTATCTGAGTTTATTATCTGATCTCACAAGAAACTAAACAATTTGAGCTGTTTTTTACTTTGTTTCTGTCCAGTACTTCTTGCCATCACAGTGAGCTCTGTTATAAATTTCTTTGGGAAAGTAAAACTCTTGCATAGGAAAGATTAAAGATGGAGGGAAAAAAACAGTCAAAAATAAAAGTACAAACGAAAACAGCTTGAGTAATTCTTGTATTGAATGTTATTCAGAATATAGTAATGAGAACTTGATCAATCCCACTGCTCCGCCCTATAAAATCTTAAAATCAGCTGGTGTTTGAAATAAGTGGGTAAAGAAGACAAAAACTTCTTTAGTGGTGAGGTAAATGAGCACTCTGAGAGAGAAAAAAAAGAGAGAGATGAAAATAGCAATGAGAAGTTGCTGGGTTTTTTTTTTTTCCTTTTTTAATAAATGAATAATCAACTATAATCTCCTCCTGTCTCTGTCAGAAGCAACCTTTCTGTTGAAAGGAAATTCTCTTGTTCTTGCCTTGCAATTGCATCTCCAGCCACTTTCTCAGCAAAAGCAGAACTTCTGGCATTCAGATGTGAATGCGAAAACTAATAAGCCCTTTGGGGAAATTAATCTTTTAGTTATATTCATACTGTACACTCTGGGATTTCATGGGGCAAGGCTGAAATTGTTAGGGAAAGTGTCATTAACTGAAATGGTGTGAAGTTTTGGTGGTGATTTTCAAATCTTCACTGGTTCTTAAGGCTTTATTTCCTTGTGGGTTTTAAATATGTGATATGGAACACCTCTCACACTAAGTATGTACCACAGGACATAACTAACTTCACCAGAAACAGCCCCTAGTATGTAATACTACTGGAGTGATGCCTTATCTTCACAGAATATCTTTTGGTTTAGGAGATTTCAGCACCCATTGAACAGCCCTTACAATTCACGTGGCTGTGAAGTGGAAGGTGATGCCAATGTTCAGTCCAGTCAATTTTAGCAGATCAGAGAGAAGAAAGCAAATCTTGTTGGAAAATCTCCAATATAGTGTTGTCAAAGAATTCAGTCCTCAAGCAACAGTCCAAGAGTGACTGAGAATTGATCCTGGTCTAGCTTTGCTTCATTCATTAGAGGCTTTCAAATACTATGTACGAATATATCTTCTAAGTATGATTTCAAGCAATAGCTGAAATCTCAGTTGCTGGGAGAGGGAGCAGTGAGGATTTTGAGGGAATAGTGAATGTGGTGAATGTAAAAGAAAATGTCCCCAGACCTGCATGTCATTAAAGAGGAGCCTGTCTGTTGGTATCGTGAGTAGGAGGGGTCAGAATGGCAGATGTCCCAGCCATTTTTTTTTTTTCCTATGTAAGTAAAAGAATCTCTGCATTTAGAAACATTTCTGATCCCTTGGATGTTTCTCTGCTGCAAGTTCACCTCACAGAAAATAGAAATGCAGAAAAAAACGAGTTTGCATTTCAAATCCTGCACCACTGATCAGTCTTGGAGGCAATAGGTAGATTTTTTGTTTCTTTGTTTGTTTGTTTTTGCTTTAGCATGTAGTGCTCTAAATCTCTAATTGTCTAACTGTGCAAGATGTATTTGGAAGGAGAGCCTGCCACAACATTCAGCCAAGGACTCTGGCAGATTTCTTTCTCTGGCAGATCTCTCCAAAAAGAGAGAACTGAGAGATCTGTTTCATTAACTCAATTCCTGGAAATATTTGCACCAAGATCATTTTTGATTACTGAAGAGCCAAAAGATACTCTGGAGACCCACAAGGGAAAAACAAGGGAATTTTGATTGGATTACACGGAGCAGAAATGGCAGTTCGTAAGTAATCTGTGTTCCGCATGCATGCTTGCTTTGAACTTAGTGGTACCTGGCAGAAAAACCCAACCCAATCTCTTTAGATAAACAGCTAGGAAGAAAGCATACATTTCCTTGTGCTTCAAGGAGGAGTTTCACTTGTAAAACCTAAGCACCTAGCTCACATCTTATGAATGAAGTCATTGTTTTCTGGTGTGTTTTGAAAAGTTCAAAGGAGTCGAGAGAAAGCTGGAGGAGAGTAGCCACAAGCTTTTGTTTTTAAATGGAAACTGCAGATGCATATATGCTCTTCATCATTTTGGAACTGAGTTTCTTTTCTGAATCCATTTTTCCAAAGTTTTGACAATGGGGATTGCAAATGGCTGATTCTTTTATTCATAAATGTGAAATTATCTGTGCTGTGAATGTAGAGAGTTGTGAACAGACAGAATTTCTAGCTCAAGTGCCCCCTGTAGCAGTGTAGGGCTTTTCACACCTCGCAGAGCCCAGGTTAGCAAGCCTAGCAAGAACCAGCCTGGGTCCAAGCAAACCTGCCTCTATCTTGTTTATTATATTCCTACTAGTGTGCTAATTTTTCTGCTACCAGATCCATTATGCTCACTCTTCCCCTGAATAAGTAAAAGATGATTTTATCTTTTTTCTTTTCCTAATCAAAATGGAATGATTTTCAGGATGCTTATGAATAAATTAAGAACTGTGGAACTATATATTTGAAGGTAAAGTAGTGCAAGTATTTTGTTTTATTTCTAGTCTGCCCAGATTACCTTCTTCCATGTTACTCTTGCTCAGGCATAATGGTTTTAAGGCCTGCATGAAACAAGTCCTTGCTTGAATATCTATCTATAATTGAAAGGTATTAATAGCCAGGTGGAAACTTATGGCTGGGACCTCAGTGAGGGCAGGTTGCAGGGATTCCTTGGTGTTTTTCAATAGAGGATCTCGGTCTTTTCTCCCTGTGAACTGTTCTCACAAATTTAGTGATAATGCATACTTTGCAAAGACAGATTGAGTTTTAGGAATATAATTCATAGGATGATATGTTACCTTTCATTCACCAGGCAAAGAATAAAGACTCTTCCTGCCAGCTTGAGTGCTTAAATGAAAACTTCAACGTAAGATCAAAGCCTGACAAGGAGTTTTTTCTATGTAAAAGTCAAGTAAACCTAGGCCCTATTCAGTGTCTGTCCAAGAGAAAACTAATTGCATCTAGTGTGCGTTTAAAGACAGGAGCAGAGATCTGAACATCAGAATCCAGTAGTATCATGTAGATAGTTTTTGTTAATGGAAGACCTTCAAGTAATTTTTAAAATATTAAAGGATGTGTAGATTTCTAATAAATGGTAGATAGAAGTTAAAAATTAACCAGAATAAGGCTCACTACTCGAAGGCAGATAATTTCAGGACGTTTTAGATGAATCTGATGACCTTGCCCCTGTCTTCATCTTTACACCGAATTACCTCTAGTAAAAAAGTAATTCATACCGTATCAGTGTATGAAGAAAATAGCAGCCAGTTCCCCCTCCACAAAGAAGTATTTAGGAATAGACTGATATAGATATCACTGACTAATAATAAATTATTGTCCCACATGCTTGGGTAGCCCTGTCCCACTTTAGGCTCAGCCACATTACTATGGATATGATCTGTTTCATTTAGAAAATTGTGCTCTTTGAGATGACTAGCATAACCTCTGTGTTACTTGCTCCTTGCCACTCATTGTTTGCATTGAGCTCTATGACTGTGTTGTTCTAAGTCATCTTTTACATTTTTAAAGTTCTCTAGTTTTAGAGCAAGAATCCAGTTTCTTGTTAACTGCCAGTCAGCCAGTTTTAAAGCCAGATGGCTGCTGGTAGATGCAAGACATCTTAAACACACCTGTCAGTCATGTAAGGGAACTAACTACTATTGCTGTTGTTTAAGTGACATTCTAAATCTGGCTGCAGGTACTACAAAGTGAAGTAAGGTCTTGGGGCTCTAGATAGACTCTTCTTGGTTGTTTCATAGTTTCCTTCCCTTTCTTTTTTGGTTTTTTTTTTCCTTTTCTTTTTTTTAAGTTGAAGAAATACACTATGAAACTGTGTTATTATATAGGCAGGCCTCAATCTGTTGTCTAAGATCTGAGCGCCTCAAGCTTTGAGTAGAAGACATTCAAGTAGATAACTTGCTTTCTTCATTGCCATAAGAAGTGACACAAAGTTGGGAGATTGCTAGGCATTTTTTTCTTTTTTTTTTTACTACATAGAATACCGTCATCTGAACAGACTTAGTAGCTCAGCAATCATATCAATAAACATATTCAGCAGCTTTACTCTTCATTTTCTCTGGGCAAAAATGTGCAAGTACTTTTTTAGTTAAAAGCCACTGGCCGCTTAAGAGAGAGGGCCTGTTATTTTAAATCACCAGCTGCACTTTCACCAAGCAATAAATTTACTGAGTAAATGTCCCTGAGGAGAAACTGCTAATTAAGGAGCAGGTTTCTTAGCCAGCTGTTTCTAACCAAGAAAGAGGTAGTTCATTTTTAAATATCTAGGCTGTAAACTATGGTTGCACTGAAGCTGCACAAGGTGCCAGGGAGGTAATTTGTGGTAGAGATCACTGAAAACTGCCATCCGCTACGGCATGATTGGGAATAAGCAAACAAGATTTCTACCTTAAAAAGAGCTAATTACTTTCTAGGGTTATTTTTTTGTTCTTCACTTCTCTCTTTTTTTCTTCATAACAGCAATATCAATAGTTGTGCAAATATTCCCCACCGCTTGTTTAATCTGTGCCTTCCTTATTCTCTTCTTTTAGCAATAGCGCAGGTGAGTTTTATGGTTAGCATCTGATAATCTGCCAAGGGCAGCAGCCCGTATGAGACAGCTGCATGTTAGAGGATCAGTCAGTCCTTAACTCTGGTGTTTTTGGGGCAGTGGGATGTGCTGGGATTATCTGAGGTCCTCAGCCTAAGGAAATGTGTAAACGTTTCACACACACACTCTTTCAGTTCTCTCAGATCAGCATTGTCAGCTGCCCTGATTTGGATGACTCTTCCTGATGTTATGTAAGCCTGGTAAAAGTCGTACTTTTTTACATGTGCCTCCCACACGTGCTCCCTGAACTACCTCAGCTTCTCTGAGGGGAGCAAGATGTCTTGCCAGCTGTTCCAGCTAAAGTCATTAAAAAGTGTTACTGAAGTTGTTATAGATGTTAGGATTAATCTATGCTCATTTAAAACCAGTTTCTATAAACAAAGGTCTTGAAGAGATGCCTTAAATTCTAAGAATGTCATTCCCTTTTTTACCATTTCGTTCTCCCAAAAAAAAAAAAAAAAAAAAAAAAAAGTAGGGCCTATAGTCCTGGTGACATATGTGACAAGAGCCTTGCTTATGATTAATAGAGCAAATTCTTGAGATCCATTTCTCACTTCCTGCAGAAATGCTCCAGCCTTTATATCAAATACCCAGCACTGGGTAAGATCTTTCGAGTAGAGAAGCCTTTTTCTAAGACAGAAAACTCCCTGTAACTGCCCTATTTTGGGCATAGACCACAAAGCCATGAGGTGTTTTTGACACCTCTCTTGGCAGAGGCAAGAAAAAAATTAATCTCCTGTGGATACGTTGGATCCAAAAAGGATCTGGACATGTAATGTGTGATATCGTGGCCAAGCTACTTTTTCACACTGGGTATTTAGGGAATATTTTTCTTCAGAGCAAGTGCCGTGAAATTTCTAAACAGCATAACATCCTAATTATCGCTAGAATTAAGAGCTGTCACTACATGATTTTTTGTCCTCAGTAAAAACAATAAAGTAAAAATAATAATAATAAAAAAGGCAGTTTGAAAGCACCAGGCTAATCATATAGCAGCTTCAAGGTTGGTTTTACCCACAGTGATCGTTAGGGTACTAGCAAGTACTAACCTTGGTCTATTGCTGATGGAAGTACACCTTGGGAGTGTTTTGTTTCAGAAAAATCATCCTTTACATAAGCACCAGCATGGAATGGCATAACCAATGCTCAGTCTCCATTTCCCACAACTTCCCTCTGCACAAGGGGAAACCCTGGGAATTCTATTAAAACACTTCTATAGCTGCTGCATATCAGCAGAGAGTTACCAGTCAATATGAGTGATATTACTGCAGGTTACGGATTAAAGACTACAGGGCTTGTCACAAACCTACTTTGATAGGGATGGAAGTCCTGTTGCTTAGTATTAGGCTCCATGAGGGCTTATCTCCTCCAGTAGTGGAGGAAAAGGTTGCCCTGTGCACTGGCATGGCGTGTCTCTGCTCAGTGGCATCATATGCCTGGTGTATCCCTACAGAATGTGACGGACGACTGCAATAATTAAGTGTGAATCTACTCTTACCTAGCACTGCTTGGGTAATAACCCCAGAGAAAAGTTTTCAGCCCAAGGCCGAGAATGTGGTAACTCCCTCTCTCCTTGCTTCCTTCCTTCTCTTATGGACTTAATAGAAATTGCCTCCAGCCATTGCATGTATATCAGAGAGGGAAGAGACCACAATAGGCAGTGCCTTGCTCAAGGGTTATGGCACTCCAGGTGTGCATGCTCACACATGGGAAGCTGAAAAAAGGATGACGAGCATGACTGCAACAAGGCTGCCAGAAATTACACTGCTTATGATTAGTGTGAATCCCCCTGCGAGGCAGAAATGATGCAAAAATTGGAGTAGATCTAGTTTATGCACAGATTTTTATTTGCAATTAGTGACACTGGGAAGATGTGACGGTGAAAGTCAATGAACTAGATAATCAAAATTCAGAGGCCAAAAAAAACTCTTAATAAGAGTTTTAATTAATAATCCATTTATTTTCCCTATAAAGTGTTTCCATGTAACAAAATGGCTATGTAATTTGTCAGACAAAGAAATGATTCTGTGTTCTGCCAAGAAAAAAAGGGTTGATACTGAATGCAAGCCAGAATCAGCACCCAACTACACTGATATAAATTCCAAAATAAATCTGGAATGATCTCAGGCACTTCTCATTTGTATTAATGCAAATTTGATCCCAAGCAAAATGCCAACTTGAATATAGTGTATTTTAAGAGCAGCCATCCAAAAACAGTTGTCATTGGAATTCAAAAGCAATTTGATCAAATAAGATGCTATTGACTCTCCTATTTAATGATGTAAAGTACAATTGTATTAGCATAGCAAGTAAAATAAGTTGTTAATGAAGTCAAGGACCTCCTTTATTGTCTCCCAAAAATAGAATGATCATTTATTTTTTAAATTGGTTCTCTTCTGATGAAGTGAATGGATATATCGCCATATAGATTTGTCTTTTGCAGGATCTCTTGAACATCTGTGTGCTGGTTACTGTTGATGACTGGGGTCATCAGCTATTCATATTTTATGCAATGGTGCATACACATAGCATTTCAAAAGAGCAGACAAGTATTTGCAGCTAAGCAGCTAGTGTGAGATCAGAGACTAAATCTAGGCCCTGCTTCCTTGTTCGTGTTACCCACTTGCTCTGCTTCGGACATGTGGGATTGTCACACCAGGCAACCTGTAAAATACTTCTGCTGGAACATGATTTTAATTTGGAACCAAACTGTCCCATCATTTCTCACAGTAAGTCTCCACTTTTCATGTGTGGCCATCTAGACTGTTTCATGCGGGTGAGGTAGCCCTTCCTTCCTCCTTATTTTTTTCTTTTTTTCCTCTCTCTCTTTTGACTGTCTTCCTGTCATTATGTGCAAGCTTGAAGATATCCCATGATTTCTTGGAATTGTTTTCTCGTGTCTTTCTAGAGTTTTTTCTTGATGAATGTTTCAGTCAGTATCGGCAAATGGGATTCTGCTTTGAATTTGGACCTTTAAGTAGATTGTTAATGTTAACACTTCTTGTCCTGGTCAAGCAACGAAGGGAGCTTTGCATCATTATTTAAAGTAATTGAATCAGGTCCTGTAATATCAAACTGAATGATTTATAAGGTTTTACTGACCTTGATCCATTCAACAAATTACCATCTTACATTCATGACTGTTTATGAGCAAAAATGCCTTTTAAGTTTTTTTTTTTTTTTCCTTTCCACTTTAAAACCTCACCTGATCCAGTACACCTCTCAGTCAGCTAAAAAGCCTTCATCCTAGTAGATTGTTTTCATTTTCCCTCTTATCTGTGGAAGCACAGCCTCCATCCAGCAAGCCTGGAGAGAGCCAGTGTTCTTCTGAGATGTATCGAATGTTGCAAAGGGCAGTTAAGAGTCTGAGCCACAAATACCCTGGCAAGGAAATAGGAGAGTGGATGACCTTGCCTGGACTTTGCTCCAACCTGGGAGAACTGCTAATATCACTTCTAGCTCCACAGCGTGGCAAAATTCCCTCTCTGCAGCAAGTTTATGCATAGTTTTAAACTCCTTTGTTAAGTGAATTTATAGTAGTTGGAAGAACAGCTCCCTCTGATTTGTCAAAGATTCCTCATAGGGGCTGCACTGTGACATGTATGACAAGGGTTATCTCTGCAGATGTTGAAAAGAGTCCTAGAACTAAACCTATGTGAAATCATCCCTCGGTGACAATCCTTCAGTCAGCCCTTATCACAGGTATTGTTTACCTGTAGCCATCTGCAAAAGATCTAGTGATGCTTGGACTGTTTTGAACTTGCTCCAGCAAAAGCACTGAAATGGAAAGAGATAGGGGTTTTTATGGTGTTATTCAGAACATGGAATAAATGAAGCACCCTCCGCTTAGAGTATGTGGTTCTGTCAGCATTCATTTTCTCCTAAGAGCCTGAAACAAAGTAGCCCTAGGGAAGCTTTTTAGCTCTATAGTATCACAACTACTCCAGGTTATTTGGTTCCTGTTTTGTAAAAGAGCCCCTAAATTCAGAGATTCTTTTCTCTCTCTGCTACTGAATTCCCAGACAAGTAAATTTGAATGGATTTTATATTTCCTTTAGTCATTGGTGAAGGGATTAAAATTAATATTGAATTCCTCAGTTTCTTGTGCATCATTACAGTATCCAGTTACAGTAAGACTGAAAAAGATGTTTGGTATTCTTTTTTATATGAATCTTTACAAATAGGTTAAAGAGAATGAGGTCAAAATATTTTTTTCTGACATAATTTTAAGTGTATCTTCTCTTGTGTTTCATGCAAATGATAATGAATCTGGACCTTTAAATGTTTTAATTGAAAGCATGCAATTTGTATAGTTTCCACTCTTGTCTGCATTGCATGTTATGACTGAATGAAAACAAATGATAAAAACCACTAATAATATTTTAATAGAGCGGAACAAGACCTGCATGCCCTCTGGTGGAAATGATCCTTCACAGGCTAATACAGATCAGAGCTTGTGGACAGACAGACTCTGCTTTGATATACTTAGTTACTCAATTACATTATATTCCTCTACAGTGGAGTTTGTTAGCTTGTAAGAGAGGAAAACTCTTCTGCTTTATTTGTTTATATTTTGATACTTTAAAACTTGAGCTCTTTCCTTTCTCTTCATCCTTTATTTCTTGCCTTTTTAAACCTTGTTGTGCCATTGTAGTAGAAACAAAATAAGAGTTATATGTTATGCATAATGTTACATGCATGTTATATATATATATATATATATATGTATGTTGCTTAACCATTCTGACACTGTTACAGACACAGGTTTTATAGGTAGAACTGTCCTCTATTTTAAGGAAGTTTACAGGTCCGATACAAGCTGAGTAAAGATGGGCTCCTGATTTTCACAATTGACTCTGGAAACTTTGCCAACCGTGAGCTGCACCATGTGAAGATTAACAGGGAAGGCAGAGAGCTCGTCATTCAGGTATCACATCTGCCTGTTGTGTCTTATTCTCGCAGCTAGATTTCCTTGTGTGTGTTCATGTTAAAAAACACTTCATGCCACAAACAGATTCATTGGTTTAAATGCCTGCTCACTAGTAGGAAACAGGGGTTGCAAACTGATCCAATAAAACTGAAGCTGGTTGTGCTGTGGAGCAGCACCAAAGTTCCCGACAGAAGGGTTCCCTATACAGTGACCTTTATTTTTTCTGTGACAACCTGTAAGTTAGGTAGTATCATCTCATTTGAGATGTATGCCCCAAGGAAAGATGTGACTCACACCTTACATCTCCGCACAACAGAGGAAAGACAGAGGAGAAGCAGTTTGTGGCTGTTCTGAACATGACCATTTACCATGTCCTGTCCCTTTGAGGCAAGTCTGATCTCTGGTACTCTGAACCAGCTGTGACAATCTTTCAGTGAGAGATGAGAAGTCCTACTCTGCCCTATTTCCTTGCATTGCCTTTTATTTTCCAAGGCAATGGGAAAATAACATGAGAAAATACTGCTGCTTTCCTTCCTAGGCTAATTTCAGTGGTTAAAATTATAAAACAAATTTGCTAATCCTGATGGCAATCATTTAATAGAGAAGAGGGACAGCATCTGAAGGAAAGTCATATGTGAATGAAGGAATAGAAAGAAACAGAAACTCAAGGCTAACCATAGATTTTCCTTCCTATGCCATTTCCATTTCTGGGTGGTAAAATAATCCACAGTTAACATAGTGACTACATAGCCCCGATTACCTAGGAAGGAGGCTTATACTAATAGTCCGGGTTTACCTCAACTTCCAGTATGCTATTGTCAAACTGCACACTGGTTTGCTTCTTTGCAGAACTACTTCTCCACAGTACATTTCTAGAGAGGCCTGCTTTGATTGCGTTCTGTAGTGAAAAGATGTGGATTTTGTGAATCAGGAGGATTTCAGTGTCAAACATTGTAAGCTTTTCTGCAGGGGAAGTTTCTTGAAAGCCCATTATATGACTCTTCTGGTCACCTTTCAGCTTCTTATGCCAAAATAAAAGCATACTCACTTTGCTATCTTTAAAAGCTGAATCATGCTTGAGGGCAAGATTAACCTGTTTGCAGCTGAGAGCATTCCACAAATTTGCAGGCTAGAGAAAGCTTTGGGAGGTATCTACCTGCTGTTCTAATGAACAAATTTTATTGACCTCTTCCAGGTTGATCAAGTTCTCAAACTTAAGCACAACTTTTCTGAGATTGATTTTAAGGCCATCAAATCACTCACCTTGGGCAAGATCATAGGTATGTTCTAGTAAAAATATTCCTGATCTATCAGTTACTATAGTGCTGTGCTGTGTGTTGGTTTTGAATGGAATTGGGTGGCTTTTTTGACTGATTTTAGCTTCAAGTGTTGGCTTGACATTCCAATACTGTGATTTATATAGGCCATCAATGTAAAAAAAAAATTGACAACTTTATGTGTTTGTACCGATAACAATATTAACTTCTCCCACAGTTCACTCTACTAAGGTGAATCACAGTTCCTATGTGGCTGCACTGGGTGGTATCTTAGCTCTAATGATGTCATTTTGCTGTGATCATGTGCCTGGTCAACTTTATTTCCTAAAGATGAGGAGAGGATTTTGTGCCTTCTTCCTCTCTACCCATTTTGCACTCTGTCCTTTTCCCCTGGAATTCTGCAAGGAATAGTTTTGTTACATATAGCACAGAGGCCACTATACTGCCTGCTGTGTCCATGGACCTTCTTCATCTTTGCCCTTTCATGCTGCATAGCCACTACAAGGCTAGAAAAACTTTGCCAGAATTTAGGTAGGACAACACTCCTATTTTGTTGTCAAGTATGTCACACTGCTTTATTTAAGATTTTTCATTCATTTCCAGTAAGATTCTAATTACTTGCTTGGATATGAGCATTTTAGTCCTTTGTTAGAATTGGACCTTCATATCAAGACTTCTCTCTGTTTCATTATTGAAATCTATATGCTTTACAAATAGTGCCCAAAAGCTGCAGAATCAGTAGCTAGATAGAAACAATAGACATCTTCTAGTGATGTCTTGTAAATTATAATTGTATATAATGACATCAGTGTATTATGTATCATGTTTTGCCAAGCAGATTGAGGTCAGGAACTGATTTTTTTTCCCCATAATTATAGCCAGTGTTTAGAATGCATCACTTTTCCAAAGCTTTGAGGACAGATTTGGAGACTTGACACTTTTCAGACCAGGTCAAAACTAAGTTAATATCTCATTTTGCTAATGGTGAATTGTGGTGTTGAAAACCTGGAAGAGCATCACTCTTCATAATCTCCACCTTGAGTTCCAGCTATGGATCTTAAACCAATAAATGTGAGCTTTTCTGAAAAACAAGATGAAACATAGCACAGTGATTCTAAGCATCTAGCCAGCAAGCTGGCATAGTGCAACTTGAAGAGAAGCTAGATTTATTCACAAAAATAGAATTAGCTTTGCAGGTAAAAGAATTTGGCATAGGCATAAAGTCCAGATTCATCTCCAAAAGCATGATATTCAGTACCACTGAACATCATAGACTATCTCTAGACTTCATTCAATGGACACCTCCTTTTTCTGTTTCCTCTTCCTTACCTGAAGATTTCTTGGGATTTTAAAGATAGATAAAGTTATTAAATATAGCTCCTTTTAACAATGGTTTAACAAGTGAATACTGGTAAAATAAACAAATATCCTTCAGTTTCTTCTTTGTCATTGTTCATCGACCTCTTCCCCTCAGTAAAAACATAGACTTTGGAGGAATGGAATACTTGGAAATAGATCTAGATTTTTTAGAAGATCTGTTTTGGATTCCATTAGAATTTAGATACCTGCAAGCCTTCGTTAAGAACATGAGAGTCTCATATTGGAATAGAACCATATAGAAAATTGTACATAATCCTTCATATCTCTACTGCATTCTTCTGAAAATCTGTCCCTCTTCCTCTTTCCCTGTCACGACATAGTTCATTTCTTCCTCTAGCAGTCTGATTCTGGCTACTTAACCAGCTATATCTCCTCTTCTTTTCTCACTCTTCTATTCATTTCCCACTAAGAGAGCTTCCAGCAGGAGATCATAAAAGATTAAAACCTCTTCCTTGTCGGATTTTCTTACGATAACCGTGTTAGCACAGCTGTAGCTCTTAAAAAGTAAAGTTTTATGCAATGACCAATTTTTAAATTACCATATGGTTTCTTTCCATTACCCTTTCTTTAGTCAAAAGCTGCTTACACGCTTGCTTTTTCTGCTTTTGAAATCTGTTATATTTTCCAATGGTTTCACTGTACCTAGCTTTGAATTCCTGGAAAAAGCCCTCTTTTTAAGCCAGAGGGGACTCACCTGGAATTCAAAACAGGGCCACTCACTCTTCCACAGCCTGCTTGAATGACCTTGGGCAAACCATTTATGTGCAAATTTTAAGGTAAGTGGGCATTTTATTCCCAATGAAACCAATCTGAGCTTTAGTATCTCTGTTCTCTATCCGTAAAGCATGGATAATAGAACATCCCTGCATCAGAGGGGTGCTAGGAAGAGAAAAGCATTAAAGACTCTGAGCAGTTCAGATCCCTCAGTAATGGGGCCATATAACTGCCTTTGAGAGATCGATCTAAATATAAGTGTGTCTTTGAAGACAAGGGAATAGAAGAAAGAAGCAGCACTCAAGTAGCCCATAGACCTGTATTGAATTTGTCCTTACAGTATCTCATTGTTACAGAGAAATGCTGTTTTTTGCCCTTTTTATTTCAACCCTTACAAGACCAAGGCACAAACGGACCTGTCTGGAGTTTGTCATTATTAATGAGAGTCTTTCTATGGACTTTGGTGGATATTGAGTTCAGGTTTCAAATGGAGGTCATACAGTTTATGAGAAGGCCTTAGGGAAATCTCATGAAAAGTCTCAATTCATTTTTTAAGCATGTTCTTGCTTATACTGCTGTGTTTCACCATGCAATCTCTATTGACAGCCTGACCTAATGCTGAAGTTGGTTCCACTTTGAGCAAGGGATTGCACTACATGACTTCAAGAGGTGTCTTTCAACTTAAATTATTCTGTAATTCTCTGAGCTCAGATACAGATTTAGTCATGGCACATTTGCATATGTTTAGATCTTGTCTACTAAATGCTGTTTCCTCAACAGAAAATATCATGCTTGATTTGATTTTGATTTATGATTTGCAAGCACTTGAATAATAGTTCTTTTCTATCTCATAAAGTGTGTAATGTTGAAAGGAAGAAGGAAAGAATGAACAAAAAGATCTGAAAGAAACTCTAGTTCAGTGCTAGAATTGTTTATTTCCAGGCTAATATGGTTGCAAGGCTAGACTGAAGATCTTGTTTGTAACAGGAAAAAGATATGTTATAGATATAAAATTATCTTTCTAGTAGCATTTGAGAAAGTGGAAACATCTGCTTGGGATAGAAGAAGAGAAAAGTTTGGAACTAAGATGGCAGCAGTTAAAAATATAAACTAAGAAGCAGTTATCTTGAGTCTTTTTTAGAAGGAGACTAAATCTATTAGACTTTTGTACCAGCAAAATAATCATAATGACATGTTTGAATTTCTGTTTGCCTGAATATCATATTTTCTAAATAAGTGGTCAGGGACTTCTGTTTCTCTCCAGAATTTGCATATCTAGTTTGAATTCCTACTGCTTGATTTAAGGAAAACATGTATATTTTAAGATCTTCTCTCCATTTTCTTGAATATTCTCTTTTTACTATAGATAGCATTTTGAGTCCATGTACAATCACATAGGACTGTCTGTGCTGTGAAAGATTAGGGTTCAGATGTTGAGGATTCTGACATCTACTGTATTTTGCACTGCCAGCCCAGAGCAGTGCTTTATTTTCAATGACAAATGATCTAGAAGAGAAGATATAAAACGCATGTCTGAAATTACCCCAGCCAAGTGTAATGGGATGAAAAATCTCGAATGTTTTACGGGACACAAAATGCTTCATTGCTGTGAAGTAAAACCTGGAGTGTTCTACTCATTCCCATGATACTCAGGAAAAAATGAAAGGGCCTTTATTTTGCCCTTGCTATCCCTTGAAGTTTTAGAAGTCTCAGAGATGCATTGAATGCTTAAACCCTTATCTCCAGCATCTAGAAAATGCCAGACTGTAAAGGAAAGACTGGGGTCACCCAACATTTATAATTAGGAAAAAATCTTGGTAATTTTCAGTCTGACACCTTCATGACAGATTCATACCAGGAACCGAAACTGTCCCAGAGTGCCCTTTTTGTAGGCTAGAATCTAATCCAAGATATGCTTTCTGCCCTTTATAAATTGATGATTAATATCCGTAATGCTCATTGAGGCTGTTGAAGGACACAGCAGTACATATTTGCAGATAACTACAGAGTATCTAGTAACGAACTGTATATTTTTTTTGAGACAGATGCAATGTGGAGACTACAAGATTATCTTCTAAATCACTGAATCAAATCTAGTGACAAAGACCAAGCAGTAATCTTGCCAATGCTGTTCACCACCTTGGCCAAATGAGGTGACAGATGTAGTTTAATTAGCACAAAAACATATTTCTATTAGTCATGCTTTAAAAGAGGACTGTTGGTGCCTCAGCACACAGAATGAATTATCTTTTCCACCTCTGTCAGTGATCCACTTTAGTCTAAGTAATTAGGGCACAGACATTAAAAAACTAATGGTATATCTGCTCTCACTGAAATTAACAGGAAAATTACCATACAGAAATGATGGGCCTTCTTGGATGTTAGTAAATATACTTATAAACTAGCACACATGCTTTAAACTCCTTACTGACATGAAATTATTTTTTAAAAAGAAAAAAAAAATGCATAAAGGTCATGATCTCATTTTATATAACACTGTATTCGGAAAGAAGGCTTTTTGAGTTACTTTCCCTGCACACACATAATATTTTGATTTCTCTTTGATTCCAGTTCTCTCTCTTATTTATGCTGTCCTTTACTATGTTTTAATTTGCTTCTACATTGCTGAGCAGCTTAATGCTCTGACCTGTAGAAATTCAGCAGAATTCCATTTATGATAAAAATTATTCCCCTTTATTGAGCTATTAATATTTTAAATTGTTTTACGTATTCAAAATTTTATTCCAAGTGTGTTGTAAATGGCAGCAGTGGACAATGAATCAGCTATAGAGCAGAATGTCTGTTTAGGAGAGCAGGAGTGAATCAACAGATAGGTGATTTTGATCTGATCAGAAAGGTTTCAGAAATGCAACCAGTAGCCCTAATCCTCTTTTTCAAAGAAAGCCACTGCCAATACATGAACATCAGATAACAAGAGAGCAAGATGTGGCATTGCAGACAGCTTTCAGGAGTAGATGGAGGACTCGGCCAGAAGACAGACCAACTTATGTATAAATCAGCTGAAGAGTTATTTCCTAAAAATATGGGCAAAGTGAAGTTGTGAGTAACGAGCAGTTGCTCGAAAGATGAAAAAGCCTGTCTTCTCACTCATGGTGCAGAAATCGCCCAAAGTGACTCAGTCTCCAGTCTGAGAATGCCGAGTGCAATGCTAACGTGTCAGAAGACTAGATCAAACCATCAGCAGCAATTGAGTTTAATTTTCCAACACGGTGAAGTGCTTAGAAAGATTCACAGAGTTGCAAGGTCAGAGGAAGGCCATTCTGACATCTAATATGACTTTGGTTCAGCACAGGCCTTGGAACTTCACTGAATTATTACTCTAACCGAGCACAATGTCACGTAGTGAAAAGACATTTTGTCGTGATTTAAAGACTTCAGGAGGCAGACTGGTCTACAACCTTTAATAAGCCTTTCACACAGGTAGTCATGCCATAACCACAGATTTACATTATCCACTCAAGATTTCAGAGGGCAGTACAATTAGTTCTTACTCAAGTTGCACAGGACTGTCCTTCAGTTCAGTGAGAGCTCCTCTTTGGAGGTTATAAGACATACACCAAAAGACATATAGCAAAGGAAATTATAGCTGTGACCACAGATTTATTTTACCATCAGACTTTCAACTTGTTCTCCACTTGTTCTTTGATTTCTTTGATTTTTTTTTCCTTTAAAAAAAAATTCAAAACCTTACAGCAATGAATCTTCTAGTTCTCATTTGTGGAAAACTCACTTTGACAGAAGACTGCTGTAATTGGTCTTTAATTTGACTTAAAAAAATAACCTTCAAAAGAACTTTATTTTCGACTTTACAAGCTGCTGTACTATGAAAAAGCAAATGCATTATTTCTTAGGGTTTACCTTTTGCACAGTGGGGCAGAACAGAGCAATTTAGATTGCCTGATGCTTAAAGGATACAACAAATCCACCTTTTCTGTCAGAGCTAAGAAAACGGGAAAGAGTGAGAGTTGGGAATATTTACGAAGGGCTTTGTAAATTCAACGAAGATAGCAAATACTATAAATCATTCTTTCTGGTTTTAGTCAAGCTTTCCTGCAGAAACTTGGAGATTATTCCTTGACTGTTTGTAACATCCCTAACCCAAAATCTTATGACAAGCTTGAAAGAAGCACCAGCTATTCTGTTTTGCATAAAAGAAGTATATATAACCATGTAGGCAAATCAAGCATTACTTTTTTCCTAAAGTATTTTGAGGAAATCAAATAATATTTGTGATTGTAAATCTTGTAAATCATCATATTTGAATGGTGGAGGAAAAAATCAAACTTTCATTTAAGGTTTACTCTTTGAAACTAGATAAGTAAACTGAGAAAAGCTGGAAATCTTTTTCCAATGGATATATTTCCAATATTTTCAATTCTAATTATATATATATTATTTTTGGCAGATTTTTTTAATGTACTTTTGTGGGTTTTGTCTTGTTTTATTTGGCTGACCTTGATATAAGGCTTCTCATGTTGCAGACCTCTGAGCAGTGTGAATTTCAATTTCTGGAAAGTAAATAAAATGAGAGCTTGGAGTAAAGAGAAGATGACTTTGCTGTCCTTCACTGACTTTCCCAAACAACCTTTGATCTTAAAACATTCAGAGCTAAATAAAAAAAAGAAATGCATACCTTTGAATTGGCTTTCTCTTTCTGAATTCAAATGAATACAGACAGACACATGAACTAATTGCACTATATCATCTGCAATTGGATAAGAGCATGAAGATACTCCATTTGATTTCGATTTAGATAAAATAAGTGACTGTTTTGCATTTTATCTCATTAGTTGAACAAGTCTAGCTCTATGACAGCCTTACTTATAATTAGAAGAAATGTTGCTAAGAGATTGAACGGAATTAAGTAACATCATTGCAGGATTCAATGTTGCTATATGTGTTTATTTTTATTTTTTATTCTGGTGATTGGCACCTATCACATGTTAAATATTGTCAAGGCAGTAAAGAAAATGCGCAGGGAAAAAAAGCTCAGTGGAGCTCAATGGATGCTCAGGCTTTTGTATGTCTAAGCCAACTTGATTCAACACAAATAGCATTGTACAAAAAGGACTAGGGAATAGCCTTGCAAGTCAGGCTGAGGAGAACTCACAGAACTGAGGGAGAACTCCCACAGTTTGGATGAAGTAAATGGGTAGGCAAGACAAAAAGGGATTAATTATTTTATGTGCCTTCCTAAAACAAACAGTTCTGAGAGTGTTTTCTTGTTGTGCTGCAGACAATTTGTCACTGGATCCCGAAGTCTCCAAGGCAAATGCCTATGGCTTCACTGGCTGCCTGTCCTCTGTTCAGTACAACCACATTGCTCCCCTCAAGGCTGCCCTACGTCATCCCACCGTTGCACCTGTGACCATCAGAGGCTCCTTGACCAAGTCAAGCTGTGCATCTCTAGTGGAAACTGATGTGAACACCGTGACCACAATATATTCCTCATCAGGTATGTTATGCCAAGAGGGGAATGGGGAATTTAAAAAAACACAGCAATTAGGCTTCCTTCCTTTCTGCTGTGGCAAAATTGTGATAATGCAGACATACATATAAGCAGTTGCCTTTTTTTTCTTAGTATTTAGAGGGTTAAGGATGGGCATTCACACTAGCCAAGAGCCCTTTAGAAAGCATTATACTAAAACAAGTACAAACCAAGTTTCTGGATTGTCAAAACACACGTGTAGCAGTATGATTATAGGAAACAAGTCTCAAAGCTTCTCCAAAGCTGTAGTGGAAACTAAAGCATTCATGCTCACACAAATTGCCATTCCCATCCACTCTTGGTAGCTCCAGTGCTGTTGCGTGAAGAAAAATGTGTTACCATGATTTCGTATCCTGTTCTGATCAGCAAAGAATTCATATGACAAGAGGCTGAATCTTCCCCATCCCTTGCCAAACAGAACAAGAACCTCTTGCATAAACCCCTTGGGATACGTGCGTCACATCTCCCAAATGCTTCAGTTTGTTCTCTCTAGTTAGAGGGAAGGAGAGTTACTTAAGTGATGCTACTAAGATGATCCCAACAGTTTGCGTCTCTCTTGCAGTTCTGAAACTGCCTCCTGGGAACCTTAAGTGTTTTGCATCTGTGTATTTGTATGCACAGAAGGAAATTTGAAGGAGCTGGAAGTGTTGTCACCGGAAATGGGCACAGTCAAGTTGCTACTTTAGTCACAAGTGGATGTGGCAAAATCCCTAATGACAGGAAAGGTGTACAACTATGAATTATTTTTGGCCCTTCAATTATGAAGCCACTTTCTCTTTTCTGATAACTAATAAAGATCTATGTCATATCTTAATATGATATTTGACATTTATATTGGCATCAAATCCCAATTTCCTGCAGCTTCTGCCCATGATATTCAACACAAAACAAATTATGCTATTAGCATCCTAATAGAGGCTGCTGATTGCTCTGCTGGTAGATGCCAGCCTCTCCTCGCCTGCCACTCACCTCTCCCAAACCCGGATTGACTGAGTTATCTGATCCAATGTATTAAAGAAATGTGGCTTGTAAATAGCGAATGGATGATAATATTGAAAAAGTGAACTCCTCACCTCTTAGTCTGTCACATTGATGATCTAATTTTTCTAAAGAGTTTAGAAAGAAGTAAAACCCGAGCCTTGCATCTGTAGGATTCTGCAAGACAGTGCAGAATATATAAGCTTTAAATTCCTAAGTCCGAAGCTGCTAATCAATTGCATTCAAGCGTCAAGGTTACGCACTGTCACATCAGAAGCGTGCTTTTACTATTACAATAGCTCCACCCTGCCTTTGTCCCCCTGTGCTTTAAGATATAATTTCTTCTCAATATGATAAATTAACTTACATTATGGCTCGACTGTTCACACTGGATTTGATTTAAGCTTGAATAAGATCTTTAGAACAAGTTAGTTCTGAAGACTTTATGTACTAAGAACACTGAGTGGTAGATTCTTGTAAAAAAATCCAATTTGTATCAAATTATACTTTGTATAGATGTACTTGAGAATTACATTTATGTATGTGAAGGACACATTTTAAGAAATAAAAATAAGGCAGTTAAAGATTAACTTTCAAATTTACTGCTCATATTTCAATTCATCAGTTCCCAGTTTCTCATTATTGAATGTCTCAGAAGAAAAAGAGAACTTCAAAGTTGCCTGTACATGTCTGTGTCAATTTTCTAATGCACAGATATAACAAAAGCCCTTGAGGAAATCTCACTTCAAATGTGTAGGAAAAAAAAATCTTCCTGTATTTATAACCTCAAAACAATTGAAGCCTTTTCCTTCAGACAGAAATATTTATTGTCTTTAAGAAACTTTCTTAGCAAACTGATATTGAATAAAACCTATTCACTCACAGCTCAGTTATCAATACACTCTTTCTGATCAGGACATGCAAAGTGAAAGGTGCGTTACTATGATTTGATATTTCAGAAAGATCTGTAAATCGCTTTCTTCCTTGCTGAGACAAACTTGTAGAGGTTTGGCACATTGATTGCATAAAGATTTTGAATTTTTATGAAACCAGTTTTTAGCATTATTAAAATGCTGAAAATGCCACAGCATATTTGGATGTGCAAATGGTGGAATTTTAAGAATGAAATCTTGAGCGGTCTCTCTTGGCCTGACGGATCTATGAATCAAAGATACGGTGAACCTGAATTCTTTTATATACATGTGTTTTTATGATAAATGTTTCTGTCCTTAACACTAGCAGTAGAATTTCATCTTTTAAAATGTGCAAGTTCTTGAAAGTGATTCCTTCTGCGCTTTGGCACTGAAAATAGTGGAGTGGATATTTTCTAGATGCAGAGAATCTAGGAAAAGTTCCCCTATTAGGAATCTAAACAGCTCAAAGAAACTGTCATCCTTACATATGAAATCTCTCATCTGGTACATAACAAAAGTTTTATTTGCTTGAATTAAAACTGTCCTTTTTGGCAACTAAGTGTCAAAATGTGACTAAATGAGCTACTAAGGAAAGGATGTTCAATTGCAATAAACCTTCAAATATTTTGCATCTCTCAGTCTTCTACCTCTTGCTTTTGGGAAAATCAGTTAGGCAAAGCAATATAGTAGGTAGCTGAAACAGTCATCTGTAAATACAAATACATCTGCTGTGGGATATAGGATAGTCTGGAGACTCATAAAGGTAAGATAGGACTCTTGTTGAAAGAGAGGGTGAGTTGGGAGAAAAAAAAAATACTGTGAAGGTAGAGAAAAGCCTTGTTGAACTACCTGTAGAAAGCATACTGGTTTCTGAAAAATACTGGTCCAATGAAGACACACAGCCATAATTCCAATTTCATCCAGGGCCTGACTTCTCAGGTTTGGATCTGTGTTTGAAACAGCATACATGCTGTTTTTCACAGTGGTTTGGTAGTATTCATTTATGAAAAGGGAGGAGGAAGTATTCTCCAATTTTGAGTAGCTTTTAAAATAGCAATTAATTTCTGAGCCCTCTCTGTTTCAAACCCAATTTGACCACCCTGGTTCTGCAATAGAAACAAACATGTATCTTCTAAGAAGCAATTCCAAGCAGATACTGCATCTTTTTCTGGGTTTCATCTGTATCTACAAATATAGGTCATGTCTGTGGCTATCTGACCTTTCTCTCTTTTGCTTCTTTCTGATATTGTTTCTTAGGTATCAAAAGTTGCTAGGATTGATAAAAGCTAAAATAGGCTGTATGGCTCAAATATCTTTCTGTGGTTTCTCTACAGATATACTGAGGAGACACTTGTAGATATTAGTGTGAGCTTTTCCATTTCCTTTTAAGTGTATCCTTAACAGATTTTTCTTCTGAAGATGCAGAAGATGAAACTGAAAACACTTCATCTTCAGAGGTCTTTCTGCTCCCTTTCTCCAGACCCTAAATCACATGCTTTTAAAACAAATTAGAATTCATGGAACTAAGACAACACTTATACCAGCCACAGTATAGTTGATCCAATAAAATAAATCCTGTTTTGTTTAACTAATTATAGATCCTTTTGGGAAGACAGATGAAAGGGAGCCTCTCACCAATGCAGTCAGAAGTGATTCAGCTGTGATTGGAGGTAAATGCTTTTTAATGCTTACAATTGAAACATAATTCTATCAATGTAGTCATGTGGAATACCTTGTATGTGGGCCTGCATTAAATATTTTTAAACTTTTCTTTAGTTATCTAGTGCAGGTGTGATGTTTGTTGTATTTATTGCCATCATATCCCTGTTAAGCTACCTAGGTGAATAGGCACCTGCCTTATGGACTAAGCCAATACCAGCTGCACATGGTGTACTGTCCAAAAAAGGTATTATGAATTTTAGAACCTAAAAGTGTTATAAAAATATAAAATAAAGTCTGAGACCTACCTAACTTAATTTGTTTTGCACAACACTCTGGCAAGAGCATCAATGTAGTATTCCTATCTTCTCTGTTTCTTGAGCTGTCTAATTAAAGCTTGGTACAGTGGAATTCACTAGTCACATGGAAGCACTTACACAGTAGAGAAGGTTGTCTTTAAAGCTTCGTGTGTGGGTTTCATTTCTCTTTGACAACCTAGAAGAAAATTTATCTCTGTTTATCTTACAGGATGCCATATAGGTAACTGCTTTTGATAATATCTGGAAGCTATAAACCAAGGTGTCCAAAGCTCATTCAAGGTTTCCAGAGATAACAAGAAAGAAAATGCAAGAGCAGGAAGTTGTGTGAGCATAGAGATGTAGTTTCTAAAAACTAATCACACTGACCCAACCTTACCTCCAGTGTCAAATTCCAGAAGGCAAAATTTGACTTGAATTTAGAAGGTCAAGTACATCAGTGCTCTGCTTTAAGTATTACCTAAAGTACCAAAATAGAAATAGACACTATCAGGGAAGAAATGATGGAGGCAGATAACTATGTACAGACTAAGATGAATTGATTTACTGTGTGTACTAAGTATTATCCACTGCTAATTTATTTTTTACTGTGTCTACTAAGTATTAACCACCGCTAATTTAATTCTGAGGTATTTTTTTAAAAAAATTACTCTTTCCTTTTTTTGCTTCTCTTCCTCAGGTGTAATAGCAGTTGTGATATTTATCATCTTTTGCGTCATTGCCATCATGAGCAAATTCCTCTATCAACACAGACAAACACATCGAAGCAGTCAGGCAAAGGAGAAGGAATACCCAGAAAACCTTGAGAGCTCCTTTAAAGCTGACATTGACTTGCAGAACACAGTGAGCGAATGCAAACGAGAATATTTCATTTGATGGACAATTAAATTACTACTTATTCTTTTTCCCATACCCTTCCTTCTTTCCTTCCTTCCTTCCATTCTTCTTTTCCTTCCTTTTATTCCCCTTCCTTTTTTATTTTCTTGTCTTAAAACCATTCATTTTTTGCTGACCTTTTTTTTTTTGTTTGGAGAAAGACCGCCCTGCACAGGAAACACCAAGAACAGGCACAATGCCTCATTCTCTGCACAAAAACCTGTTAGTTTACTTCTGCGGCACAAGAGAGCTGTTATCTTACCCTACGCAAAATAAGATTCATATACATACCTGATTTCTTCTGCAAATTCTGAATGTTTCAAGTCCTTTTTTTTCCCCCCCTCCTTTTTCTTTCCCCTTTTCCTCTGAAGCATTTAATTCATCACTTTTACGTTAGAGTTGGACTGTGTAAAATAGAGTAACTGAATATATAGCTCTACAGATGCTGGGACAGGGTAGAGGGAAAGAATGAGACCAGAACACCTGGCTTATTTTACAAACTTATTTACACCAATCATAATGAAACAGGCAATGAATAAGTTGATGCAAATTCATTGACTTCAATGATGCTGCATTAATTTATACCATTTGAGAAGCTGGTATGAAGTAAGGGGAAATAAATCAGTCATTCTCATTAAGATCCTTCCCCCACCCTCATGTCCTTTTACTGTAACTTTTAGGCTTACCAATATTTTTCCAACAGGATATGTATCAACAACAAAATGTCACCCTGTGCACACCTCTCACCTCCATCTCATAAGGCTGGCTATGTAGACCCAACATACTCTAGCATAACTCAAGCTGAAGCATGGAAAATAGTAGTTTGAATCACCAAGGGTTTTAGGAAGCTGCTAGGACTTAGGTGCTCTATATTTGCCTGAAATGTTAGAAATACAGCATATACCCATTAATGTCATACAGAGAATTATCATGCACTGAGGTTAAGTACTCTTGCTACTGTGACAACAATAACAAAAAACATACACCAAGAAAGAGTAAAACAGTTTCAACTTTATCACTCCTTCTGTTAGTTCTCATAAAAAAAGGAAAGAAAAAAAATAGCTGCTCAAAAACCTGCATAAAAGTTGGAGTGGTATTTCCAGTTTGTAGAAACTGGAATATTGAAAGCTAAACACAGAGAGCTCTAACATGACATCTAAAAAGCTTAACATTTAGTCAAGCAAGAACATTAGAGAGACCTGTTTTAAAAAAACATAAAAGCACACAGAAATACACACACTCCATTTTTAATCAATCTTCTCACCAGTTTCTCCAAAGTCTTCTGTCCTTTCCTGTTTGGGAACCAATACTAAAGGCCTGAGTCCTGCCTATTTTCCTTGTGCTGCATAATGGCAGATTGTGGCTGAAAAATCTTCCTTTCATTCACATACAATTTTATGACAAAAAATTGTTAAGTCCTTAGGTTTATCACCCAAACGCCTGTGTTTGGGTGACATACTACCTTCACAGGCTGCTGAAGAGTAATTAGAATTTGCTATAAGGCAGGTTTCTTCCTGGAGTTGAATCATAAAGTGCAACATCTAAGAAAACAAGATAGTTTCCTATTGTTTGCAGTACTCTTTGGATGAGAATTAATGCAAAAGAATTTCTTGTACAACTGAAACTTTTTGGTTTTTTTGCTACCTATGCCATACTGGAGTCATCCTGCATTCTCTACATGTTGAACATTTTCATTTAGATTGTGCATTGATGCATTGTTTGCAAAGGTGTGTAATTGGCTATTTTCTGATGGGAAGAAGAGATAGACAAGGAAAAATAAATAACGCTAAGGAAATGGTGATTCTTTAATACTTCTGTTGATGGTCAGATGAGAGAAATAGAGTCTAGGGAAGCATATAAAGCAATCTGGGAATTATCTTACTCTTAGTCTGAGATGGAATATATACAAATAAGGCCAACCTGATAGCCATCAGACTAACAAAGGCATGGCCCTTCTGCCATATTCCCACTCTTTGCATGATAAGTGATCATTTTAATGTTTCTGCATGGAGAGATGTGTAGCGATGGGCTCATTAGCTCCGTTCCTTTTGCTTTCCCTTTTGTATTGAGATCCTCGCACAGGAATTCTCTCCCTCCTGCCTTTCCCTAGGTAAGGCTGCTTGTTTTGCAAGGCGTGGAAGGGAGGAATAAGTAAGCCTGTGGGCTCTTTCCTGTGCCTGTGTTAGAAACATTTTATTTGATACAGCCTTGAAGCCTGACTGTGCTGATTTGGTCTAATGAAAAATGGAATAGGAAGCTGCACTTTGTACAGCTTTGTTTTTCTTCCCTCAGTATTGCTGTGTATTATTCTCTAGCCAAATGGTTGGGTACAGATCATCCTCCCACTTCGCTACATATTTGTTTCTCAAAATAAAGTCCTGTAAAGTGCAAATACGAATCCCAAAGCAGCTCTAATGATGGAGTTGTTGGAAAAGGAAGATGGAGCAATGAAGCAATGAGCAGTGTGCAAGATACTGAGCTTTTGTGAGAGGGACCAGCTTGTCAGTACTGAATGTAGATATCAGAGTATTGCTGCAGATATTGAAGGTACATCTTTGTGGAAATCTGATGTTGAGACATGATTAAGCTCATTCATTTTGACATGATGTTTCCCAGATAGCTAGCTTTTGATTTTCAATGGACTTAGAACTGATGCATCAGAAAGTTTTAGAATGTTTGAAACTCTAATGAAAATAGCCACTGGTTAAGGTGATTTGAAAGTCAGGCCAAATGTGGACATGATGATCTACGTGAAGAAAGCACAGCTCAGGGAATTACTAGGATCTGAATCCTGCATCCGTCAATGCTTTCTCTCAAACTCCTTCTGACAAGATAAAACTGCCCATTCCTATGCAAAAGCAGTGAAAAAGGATCAATCTAGCACTCAGAGGCTCAATCCTAGTCTAGAGAGGAAGTCCAAGTCGCATGTAACACAGTCCTGACTTGCCACAACAGTGTAAGTTGTTTTATTTATTTATTTTTATCTTCACTAACCACAGTCCAGACTGGTTAAACTTCTTGAAAATTCAGCTATTTTGGTGCACATCTGTAAAAAGAAAGAAGTGCACATACATAAATGTATGCATTAGTATGCAGAAACACATGTTTCTATACCTATGGATATAATAAAATGTGACTAAATATAAGCTACATAGTTGGTCAAATGAGCACATTTATATGGACACAGCATTTAAAGTCCTATCTTCTAAATCAGGATGTTATATTCTTCTAATTAAAAAGCGGCAAATAAGCTGCCTATGAAGCAGAATACAATAGATTAGCTATATGAAGCAAACTCTAGTAGCATTTCCTTTTTTTTCCTTTTTTTTCGGTAATGATTTCTTTTATGCCTTGCATTGGTACCAGTTAAATATAATTTAAAACAGATATTTTTATAAAGAGATGCAAAAATCTTCCAATGTTAAAGTTACCTTCATTTTATATCATTTAAGTTAGACCTATTTGTCCATCTATTGCAAATTATTAAAACTATTTTTATTAAAATTGTTCTTTGAATGGGGAGGAAGTTCTTGCTTTCTTCTGCTTTCTTTTACTTGTAGCTATGTTTTAGAATATGTAAATATTTTAAAAAAATTTCAGTAAACATGGGGAATAATAATATTCACATATGTCTCAGTATTTTTTAATTGGAAAACCTGAGTGATTAGATCTAAGATCCACAAATTCGCATAGCAAAAAAAAAAAAACTAGCCAAACAAGATAACATGATTAGACATGCAAGGTGGTTGGAAGCATCTGTGTATCGCCATGTTTGGCTTCTAGGCCATATAGAGCCTTACTTTATAAGATTGTTTTCGGTATGGAGATTCCCCTGTCACTTTACTTACTGCTAGCTGAAATTCAAACAGGAGATGCTTTTTATCTGCTTTACTTTAACCTGATCTAGCCTCATATAACCTGATTAACTGTATAGATGTGTCTTCCTCGCCATTGATCATAGAGACAGAGTAGACGCCTTGCAACAGATGAGCTACTTAGAGCAAAGTCTGCCTAAATGGGAATATCTCACACCACTCAGGCAACTCTGGCAGGCACATAAGGACAGGACTGTGGGAGGCCTTTTCCTTTCTCTGGCTGATATCAAGGTAGGAAACATTTCTGCATCTAACATTGCCATAGGCATCTCTATTTAGGAAATTTGTGTCTACTTTTAGGTGAATACTTGAAAATTAGATGACCTATTCCCCATTTGAATCAGAGAACACCTTGAAGGTAATTTGTGGAGCTTAGAGAGGAGAAATATCAATTTATTTTAGAGTAAGATGAATTATACTCCTTTCAGTGACTGTTGTGGGAGTTTTGGCAAACAGTGGACAGAAATATGTAGATGCCATAATCTAAAATTAAATTGGATCTGTAAGACACCTTTCCACTGCTAGGTGCCAGGTGCCAATTGAAATGAATCTCTTCAGATGCAAGTCTCCTGCCTGTCATGTCTCATATCTGCTAGCTTCTTGCAGATATGTTGGCATTTCGAATTACAGTCAATTACAGTCCAGAATCCCTAACTTCTAAATTAGATGAATCCTTGAGAGATCTCATAGTCATAACAAAATCAGCCCTCCCTTGCATCAGTGCAACCAATGGTGAATCATCTGGAGTCCTTCACCCTGAATTAGCAGAGAAAAACAGGAGGCAAGATGTGACTCCTTTGTGCTCCATCATCTCATGCCATTGTTGTTTGTCATTGTCACCTACACAAATGTTATGCTGAAAAAGACCAGTTTCAAGTATTGTTCTCTTCTGTCAGCTTTTCACAGACATGAAAGGTCTTCTTTGTTTTTTTTTTTTCTTTGTCATAAAACAACATATTGTAAAAGACTTGAGAAAAAGCTGAGACCTTGTGAGGCTCTCTAAAACAAGTGCTTTTTCAAAGCTTTCATGCAGTTTTTTTTCAGTACCTTCTTATCAAGCAAGTAAAGCAATAGTTACTTTCCTGCTAAACCATGAGCTTTATCCAACTTCTCTTGGGGCTGGTGGGAGGCCTTTTGGTTAACAACAGTTAGAATTGCATCATGCCCGTTGGAGTTTTGGGGGTTTTCTTGACAAGTTAATATCATAACCAAGCAGCTTCAAAGCATGATCTGCTTCTTTCAGTTCTGAACTTTGCTGTGCTTCCTTTTTTAATGAAAAGTTTTCCACATCCCCTTTTGTTGTGGGCGGCCCCCTTCTCCATGATGCTTTTGTACATGAAACTTCTAAACACTCTCTTTTGAGTCTGAAACAGCATTTTTCTTTATTGTTTATTTTGAGTCATTTCTATAGCAGTTTGGATATTTCTATGTATTGGTACTTATTTTTGTGATCTTTTGCACTAAGTTACTCTAGCGAAAACAAATACTGGGGCGGGGGGGGAAGCACATTTTGGTGAACTATTGTGATTTGTAACCTCGTCATTTGTTGTTGTTATGTACTGAGTCTACAAGCCAAGTGAAGCTAAAGAAGGATTAAGGCAACAATTGGTGTTGACATTGTCACTCATATCCAGTTCACCTCTGTTTTCTTTTTCTTTTTTTTTTTTTTTTCTTTTGGAGTGTAGGGATATTGAATGGGTGATAGGAGACAGAAGAATTTGTGGCATGATTCTTGCTAAGATTATGTTATTTTCTCCTGGCAGTCACAGAAACCAGAAATTTGAAGAAATTACAGGATTCTCAAAATATCAGCCTCTTGTTCAGGCAGAAGGGAAACTGCACTCCACTCTGGAGATATATTCTAGAGATGGAGACCTGTAGGGGAGGGTGGGTTCATCAGCTCGCCAAGTTACTATTCTGATGTGGCAAGCAGAATAATGCAGTGCAGGAGGGAAATGTGCTCATTAAGGCTATGATTTAGTCATTGGAAGTCGTTCATGGTAACCTTCAAATGGATACAAAGTTTAGAGTCTTTTTCCACTATTCTATTTTGCCAAGAGCCTGATTAATTATTAGTTAGTTTTGCAGTGAACCTGCAAAAACTAAGCATTAATTCTTCTGATGACCTGCAAAATATTAGAGAGGTTCTTCAAACATGGAAGAAAATTTCAAGTATCTAGCTAAAATTAATCAAAATCTCTCCAATGAAGTAATTGGTTACCTAAAAGAAAATCTGGGTCTATATCCTTCAGAACAATCTGATCATTTAATGAATACATTGAGTACCAGTGATCTAAAGAACGACATTTGTTTAGAGACTCTCCTCCCACACTTCTCTCACTTAAGGTGCTTAGGACAACCTTTCTCTAGTTCTACTGCTATTAACATCCCAATGCCCTTTGCTTCTTGGTGTGCTGGTCATAGTTCATTTTGTGGAGTTCAGTCCCACAACCCTGAAGACAGTCCATCTGATACAACTTCTGCATGGGAAATTATTTACTCACTTTTGCATGCCAAGGCCCTTTATACTTTCTTCTTGCATCATTTAGACAAATCATTTTCTGACATGCTTTGTCACTGCTGCCAATGCTGAGCATATATATCCGTTAAGAAAAAAAAAAATTATTAGGTTCTGAGGTAAAGCTTACGTAGTTGCAGCCTCACATCCAGTTCATGAAAGAGAGGAGTATGAAGACACCTAAGCCCACTCCAGGTAGAGGGTAAAAGAGCAAGCAATTATGTTTATTCAGACAGCCAGATCTAAAATGTTTCTGCTCTGAGTTTTGCAAAAGAAATCACAGAATCACCAAGTGGTTGAGGTTGGAAAAGATCTCTGGAGATCATATAGTCCACCCTCTCTGCAGAAGCAGTGTCACCCAGAGCATTTTGCACAGGATTGTGTCCAGGAGGGTTTTGAATATCTCCAAGAGACTCCACAACCTCTCTGGGAAATCTATTCTAGTGCTCTGTCACCCTCACAGTAAATAAGTTTTTCCCATATTCAGATTGAACTTCCTGTGCTTCAGTTTGTGCCCATTGTTGCTTGTCCTGTCACTGAAAAAAAGTCTTGACCACAGTCTGTTTCTACACGACAGCAAGAGGCTAAACATGATATATAATACATGACCTGTCTTTAAACCCACTTCATAGAACAAGAAAGCCAGCTTTAGACCTATCTGTAATCCTGTTGAGGGCAATGGAGACACACTGCAGATGAATTTAGCCTCAACCTGCCCTGGGCAAGGGTAGTGGTGATCTTCTGTGAACTGAAGCTGACATATATGAATTCAAGTCAGGACCTTATATTTGACATCCCCTACTGCTGTCAACAAAAGTTGTACTCACTCCAATTATGTATATCTTCTAGCAAAACTGTGGATAAAATTCAGAACCAAGCAATGAACTTCAGCTCCATGGAAGTCTATGATATGGGCTTAAGTGACCTTCAGAACTTTCTAGAATGTGTGTAGTGGGGAAGGGTGGGCTGTTATCTACCAACATAGGAGTCCACCCACTCAATAGGATTTTATGGGATTTTAATGAAATCTGACACTGGTTGACTGTGGTGAACTCTATCCTATTTGAAAAATGAAGGCACACTGATAGGAAGAAAAAAATAAGAGAGCAGTTTATAAGATAAAAACTGAGATTAATACTGTTTAAAAAAATAGCCCTTTCTAGAAGAGGACCCTTCATCATTCATTTTACTTTGTTCGACTGAAATTATATTAAGTAAATCTCTCAGAACACTGTTCATTTCAATAGCAAAGTGAAAAGAAAAAGACTTCTTTTTCTTGTAATAGACCATCCAGAATAATGCAAGAGTCTCTCAGTTACAGTAAAAAGCAAAATGGAGATTTAGATTATTCCCCTTTCACTGTCTGATTTTCTAAAGAGAATTCCACAGGACGTTGCCTCAGTCCAAGTCAATTTTGTAGACAATGTAACATGTCTTATTACTGTATGGGGATTGGGGGAAAAAATAGCCTTAGCTTCTTTTGTTTTCTATGGTTACTGTTGTACAGAAGAAAGACTTAAACTGTAAATAATGTATATTTAATAAAAAGAGACTTTTGTATGATTTTGTGTGAAAGACAAATGCCTCCTCTTGCATTTTATTTTATAGCTAAATGAATATTAAAATGGTAATTACAAAAAATAAACCCTTATTTTCTAGCTTTTACATGTTAACCCTTAACCAACAGATCTCTCTGGATGTTAATAAAAACTGCAGTGCCCTCAACCTGCATTTATTGATTTGAGCTGTTGTTAAAAGCACTGTCACAGGAGATCTGATCATCGTCCCACATTGCTGACATTACCAATAAATCCTGCTTTGCACCACCTACTCTGAGGCCATAAGGGCATGGTTGTCTCCTGGTTAAAAGTCACATCTGGGGATGTTCTGACTGCAAAACATACCCAGTAATGGTGTTTGCTTCCTGGACACACACAAATGCACATGGTCAACCTCTCCTCTGTGTGTCAGCATGGAGGTGTGTATCATGTTGTGTCGACCTATTTGGTTCCACATACCAACCTCCACTTCTGGCATTCTCAGGGATTTGCACTCACACACCACTATCACCACACACATCTCATGCATGGTAAGTTGGAGTTGGCTTCATGTCAGTGGTTCTGCCTCGGCATTAGGCTTTCAGTGACCCCAGTGTTTCATCAGCAATACCCCACTGTTTTGGGTATTCCCCTCCACCACCCCCTGGGAATTAAGTACATACATCTCTTTAAGGTCCTTTGAAAATCCCAGCTGTTGACACTATCAACCAAGAAACAGTGAATACTGACTTAGAAAATTCTGAATTGTAATTAAGTAGTATGTGAAATACTTCTTTTTCCAAGAGATTAACATGCTGGGATTTGGCTCCATCCCCATTCTAAATTTTCAGTGCTTATTTGTGCTTTATTTGCATCAGCCAAAGCCCTTTATATTAGCAGATGAGCTGTGTGTCTCATTACCTTAGGATTTTCTACAAGAAAAAATTTCTTCCATTTCAGGACTGGATGATATCCAGGAAAGAAAATTTCTTCTCTGATTTTGGGGAACAGAACTGTTTCTAAAGCAACTGTTTGTAGTCCTGTGTGGAGCCGTGCTCTCTGGCGGGATAGATGTGCAGTATGTCCCAATCCATACGTAGTCATGCAACATGAGTGGCCAGGAC
Source organism: Nothura maculosa (assembly GCA_032353885.1). Classification (NCBI taxonomy): domain Eukaryota; kingdom Metazoa; phylum Chordata; class Aves; order Tinamiformes; family Tinamidae; genus Nothura; species Nothura maculosa. The sequence continues at coordinate 3,609,244 of JAUBOD010001105.1, forward strand.
TTTCTACAACTACTACTTCTTGGGATGACTTATGCTGTTTGGTATTATGTATCACTCATGTTCTGATGGTTTAGCAGAAGCTTAATGCTGAGTCCCACACCAAGTTATTTTTCCTTGTAAGAAAGAGGACGGAAGAGCAACGCTCAAATAAATTTTCTTTCTTTCATTATGACTTGTATAGAGGCTGCTGTGACCAAAGGCAAGTCTGTAAAGGCAGTACCTCCTCCAATTTTAGTTACAATCTGGCCCTTGGAAACTAGTTCTGCATGGTTTATATTCTGGAAAATTCACCATGACTTCTGTTCTAGGTTGCGAGGGGAGTGCAGAGCAAGAGAAGATATTTTTTCCCCTAAACTCTTTAGATAGATCCTTTATCCTTTTTGAATTTATTATGCTTTTTCTTTATTCCTTTTTTATATGTATTTGAACATACTTCTATTCCTTTATTCAAGTGATGAGTTGAAGACAGTAATTGAGTTTGCAATAAGTAGTTACAGTAATGTAATAGAAATGCATATAGCTAGTTGATGGGCTGGCAACACACCATTAATTTCAGTTTATGCATAGACAGTCATGTCTAGAAAATGAGCCAAGATGTCATGGCGGTCAGCAGATGAAGTTATCAGCAAGTATCCCTCTTCCTCAGCACCAGCTGAATAGCATTCACATGAATACCAAGTGTTTAATTTTGAAGCTGTGTTGCTTGAACCAGAGATCCATAGAAAAATGCATACAGGCAAATACCATTAAGGGAACACTGCTGTGAAAGCAAGCAAGCCCTTCTGCAGTGAGCTATGGTGGTGTTTGCTTTTCCCCTCAGCATGAGTACTAGTCTGCTGCAGTTAGTGCTTATTTTTCTCTATCTGTTATCCTAACAGGAAATAATAACAAGCAACCATACAAGGGCAGGTATTTTCTCCAACTCCTCCATGCTGATGATGTCTGTATTTAACTCTTCTTACCTAAGACCTTTTTCCTTTTTTCTCTCTCTCAAAGCCTGAGCTAAATAGCCTTTGCCTCAATTTAAGCCCATTACATCTTGACTTGTTCTCAAGAGGAAAACACCTTGCTCCCTTCCCTTTGTGCAGCAACCTTTCTTCTATGTTTACCAGCAATTTTGTCCCTCCAGATCCCCATAGTCATCCCCTTTTATAGGCAAAAAATCCCAGTTCATTTTTGTCCTCCCTTCCTCCTCCTTCCTCACAAGGTACCTCCATAGCAGCTTAGTGACAGGGCTGGGCCATGTCATATAGCAGAATCACTGGCTGGGCACCAGCAGCGTTTTAGTGTCCATCATGAGCAACCGACACATGGTAAATATTACTACAGCAAGAAATACCACGCCATGTAGTGGATTACAGACCCTTTGCCTCATTAGGAGGCATGAAGGGGTAATTATTTGGCCCTAAGACCAGTTCTGATTTCATTCTCACCATACAGCATGTTGAGCAAGAGGTAATGAGAACCTGACAGGGTTGGCAGAAATCTCTGCTTTACCCTTCACTTAATAAGTAGAACGTGTCTAATCACAAGGTGGCTGCTGGGTCACTACAATAGCTAAGCTATAGCCTTCTACAGAATAAAAGTCTTCTTTAATGCAGAAGGGAAGAGGTTATTTTGTGTGTTTCATGCTTCACTGTAAAATTAAATGTAATAAACAGGGTGGCACAGGAAATGACCAGTATCTGGTGGAGAGAACATGCATTTAAAAAGGATGATCAATGTATGATGGGCAACAAATTTCTATATAACAAATGGGGGATTCAGCATTAAATAGTTCAGTTTCAATAACCTAAGCTAGCAGTCTGCTAGCAAGCTGATATGGTTAAAAATTGAGGCATTTTTCTTGAATGAAGAATTGAGCAATTGAGCGGAATATTAGGCTTAGGGTAAGAAAACAAGCAACGAGAAAACAACTGAACTGTAAAACAGACTTTACTTCCACATGGGCAACGGTGCTGGGTAGTGGTCCTAGTTATTGATGTCTAAAAGATTATAGATCCCCTGATGAGGCTGGAGGTGGAGGGACAGAAAGTTTTTTTTATTGACTGCTGGGAAATTTGCTGGTTTTTAATGAGTAGTTTCGGGATTCCCTTCTAAGTCTTGCTTAAGACTTCCTGTTCCTTAAGGTCATCCCTCTCCTGAATTTGCTAGAAAAGTGAGAAAATCAGGAACATTCTCTTAGACATAATAAGCCACAGTGAATAGCCAGACTGAGCAGGGTCAGGATCATAGGACATATCTGCCCCAGGATGCAGAACCTAGACACATGTGTGCCCATCTCTGCAGATGTGATATGCCTCAATTTTAGGCAAAATACTAAATGTCCCTTGACTAAAGCCCTCAGTATACATCACATAATTACCCATGTTCACGAGGTGAACACCAGGACTGAATTAGTCACTCCTAGAACTCAGCAGTGTAATATATGTCATATGCAGTTCCCCACTGTGACCGGATTTTCATTTCTCACCAAATGAAAACTACTCAGATCCCTACGTCTTCATGGAGGATTTCTTCCTCCACATCTGGAGAACCTGGATTTGCTTAGGCAAAAGCATCAATACAATGCTTCTCACTCCTCCTCCTGTGAGGAAAACACGATGAGAAAAATGATGATGATATAACTGAGTGTCTTATGAGCTACCAAAACAGGCAGGAGAGAGGGAAAAAAATAAAACACTATTAATTTGCCAATTAATGAGGGGAAGTAAGAAAGAAAAGACAGTGCCCTGAATCATCCATTATCTTTCCAGTGCCTAGCTGTGCTAGGTTCACTACACAGCTCCATTGGGCAAGCTACATGCAGTAGAAATAAATAATAAAAGACAATAATTAATAACATCACCTCTGTTGGACATGAGAGATCACAATTCAAAAAGAAAGGCTGATCATCTTTGAAAGAAGTATTGAACACCTCAAAGAAAGGAAGAGTCAAATTGCAAATTCACTGCAAAACTGTCTACGATTGATTTTTTTAGTGTTTTGTGAATCTTATTAATTGAACAGCTCCATGAGAAAGACTGTGGAGAAACTCTTCAAAGAAGAGCAGCAGCAGCTCTCAGAAAATATTTCACATATGATGTACAAAGTAGGCTCCTGCTGCCATCAGAGCTGGAATGTCCAGCAGCAGGACAGCCCTTGGTAGGTGCCGTTGGTGGAGGGGTTGATTTTCTGATTAAGAATTTTGTTCCAGGACCAACATATTGATGCATTAATCTGACCTACCAACAAGGAAGGAGATGCTGTCCTGGTAGGGAATTCATTAGAATTGAATTTTTATTGGATTTCACAGGGCTCTTTTATATAATTCTAAAATATTGTTAGAAGCCAGGTGATTGACTGAAAATTTTGGGGGCTTTGTGCATTTGGGAGCCAAACCACCATGATGTCCTCCAATCTATTGACATTTGCCATGTTGCACCTAAAACGTGTTGATGTTAGCTTGCGTAAAACTTGACTTTCTGTTGTCACATCTCTATTGGCTATTTCTTTATAATCTAGTACCAAAAAAAAAAAAAAAAAAAAAAGAGCCTGGAGAAAAGACTACTCTGTAAATGGTAAGCTTGCAGACTGCCAAAACGCAAAGACAAAACAGGATTGCCTTGCTTCCAAACATATACGAAAACTATGTCACAGATGCTAGGGAAGGGGATCCAGAGCCAGAACTAAAGAAAGAGAAATGTTCAGCTTTGGGGATTTGGACCAGACCCACTTCCACCAACATTAGGAGTTTAAATTTAAAGCTCCCATACCATACTAATCCAATCAGTTCAGGTATGATGGGTAGGCAGGGATTGTGTAGATATGTTGTTTGCTCTCATAAAGCCTTGGAGTGTGCAGCACATCCAGAGAGTCTGTTGCTAAATATGCAAAAACATTAGCATCATTACTAGCATTAACTTCGCAGGTTCAACAACATTATGCATAATCAAAAAACAATTGGCTTTCACAGCTAGAAGACTCAACCATACACATATTTGGTAAGTACAGGATCGCTCTCATTCTCTCTATTACCTTCTTGCAATCAGCATCAATATGTCTGATGATAAAGAATCAAAATAAACTCTTATAGTCTTTGTGGGGTGTAAATACCAAGACAGCGCTTGGACTAGGAAGTTCATTTTTAGTTAGAAAGTAGCAGAGAGAGCACCTACACCCACTAACAGAAAGAAAAAGCATGAAAGCAGATAAGTAATAAATAAGTAATATATTATATATAAATATATATATAAATATAAATATAAATATATTTATATATAAATATATAAATAAGTATATATAAGTAATAAATTCAAACAGATAACTTTGTAAGGATACACAAGGTCCTTATCTAGTTGACAAGTTTAAGACAAGGATGTCTTCCGTTTCAGTACCTGACGCAAATGCTTAAGGTTGAGAGATATGATACAGGACTTAGGAGGGGTGACCAGTCATCCTCAGTAATAGCAGCTGGACACCAGGCAGTGTATTCAAAAATGTCTAAAAATGTCATTAGATGCCGATGTTTAGGCAATCAGATTTCACCCTGAGCTCATATGATGCCACAAATAAAAGTCTTAATCTGGAAGCTGAATCCAAATGCAGTTTTAATCTTTGCACAAAATGGAAGGAACAAAAGTCAAATGAGGAAAAACTATATTTGTGAAAGCATTAAATGCACTACCCCTGTCAAGATGCTGGATAGCATATATGTGATAGAAGAATACAAAATTCCTCGAAACTAACTTTTGATAGAAAAAAATGTAACTAGCTAGTTACTGCTGCACCAGGAGTGCTCTCAGGAAACCAAAATCTGCAACAGTAACTGTAAACCAAGGGCAAAGCTTGTTTTTTTGTGGGCACAACTGTACTAAAGAAAGAAAAGAAGTGAGATGAAAAGCTATGTGAAGATAACAGCTTCATGCAAGCTTCAAGTAGCAAGCACACCCACACATACACACACACATATACCCCAACTCCACAAAGAGCAGTATAAGACCTACAAACTCAAATACTCTGAGTATTTGTAACACACTATTGCACACTACTTCTAAAACACCAACTCCTGCACCTTACACGGCTTTGTGTTGGAAGTATCTGTTTTCTTTTAAGTGTGTACATTTTCACATGCTCTTGCACACACATGCAAACACACACACCCCAGGGAAATCCTAAGTCCATCTTGGCAATGCTGGATAACCCTCTGACTTCTGGAACAGTATGAAGTCTGGACCAAATTTGCTAATATATTCTTAGCAGCAAAGGCTGTGAAAGAAGGAAAACAGAGTTTCTGTTGAACATCTGTATCTTATGGGCAAAAAAACAAATTTCAAGAGAGTGTTGCCAGCAGGCAGACTTCTCAGAGGTACGGTGATAAAGGAGTAGTTTGGATTTAAAGAAGCATTGAACTAAAAATATCCAGGAGAGTTAAAAAAAAAAAAAATGAGCAGCTGTTTCTCACAGCTAATGTTTGCCATATACGGGAGTTGTTGACATGCAGGTGAGGCAGTAAAGCTGGCTGCTTTCCTGGAGACTTGCAGCAGGGCTTCAGGACACCCTGACATTTCGGTTCAAATCTGTGCCCCTCTTCCCACACTGCCCCGCTGCTGCACAGGGGCTTTCAAGCACTCCCTCAGTACCTGCGTCAAAGGTTGCTAGAAATCAGTGGGATTTTTTTTCCAAAGACTTCAACAGCTCAAAACTATCTTCTCGGTCAGAGGGCAGCTCTCCTCTTCCCAACTACCTTTTTCCAGGGGCTTTCTCTCCTATTATTAGATGCAGTCATCAAATAGCCCAGCTTGTAGAAACCCAGTAGCTTCTCTTCATACAGCTTAAACCACTGAAGTGCTTCAAAACTGCCTTGTTGGAGAGCATATACTTATACTTTTTATGTTTAAATATATCTGCTCATCAGATGTGTTAACTTTCTTCAACCAATTAAATGATCATCCTGCTAGTTTGCACTAAAGAACAAGCTATTCCAAACAAACAAATTGCACTACAATAAATTCCTCCCTAGTTCAGGGCGATTATGCTACCAAAGAATTACCCACTTACCCTTCACCTAATAGCATCTTTATAGTACATTCAACTAATGCTGTATGTGGGCCAAATTCACTAGTAACTATTAAGGACATGATCACCTTCAGAGCTCTGCATTTATATCAATATAAATCTGAGGTATTTTTGTGCTGCTCAGAAATGAATCAAGCCCCAAATTTCCACTGATTAAAGCTGAGTTGTGCTTTGCAGGCTTATGACTACATTCTGCTTGAAATATAATAACTTAAAGTAATAAATTATTTTCTATCTTTGGCATTTACTTATCCCTTGAGGCCTTGAAGAAATGTGTTGAGTTTTTTTTTGTTTGTTTGTTTTTCCTAATTCCTCAAAGCATTAATTAATTGCTTATATTTTTCCCAACCAAATAATAGAAGCGATGCCTTTTGGTAATCCAGCTAGGCTGTTTATCCCAGATGTAGCATCCTTTCTTCTCAATTCACAGCTTCCCCAGGATTATAGTTAGTGCATTACCTTCCAAACCATTACCACAGTGTCTCAGCACAAATTTCCCTGGACGATTTCTAAGATTATCCACAGATTTGGCTTCTGAAGCATTAGCACTTCTGCAGATTTGATTTAGTCTTCTGGTTTTGCTGATGGTCGTCAGGTGGTCTCTGAAGGCCGAGAAATGTCTCTTCTTTTAATAGATATAGTCTCACCCTCATCATCAGAGATACATACCTTCATCAGCATTTCTATCAGTCCAGTTCTGTCTGTTTGCTAACTTTAGAAGAACTTATTCATTTTCTTTCCTTCAACTTTTTAACCCAGACTTAAGGATTGACTAGACCAAAATAAGCACACTCTCACTTGTGCTCTCTCCATCTGCCCTATCCACCTGCTTGTAAGGAGACAAATCTAAAGCTAACAAATCTAAACTAAATCTTAAAAAATATTTTAAGATTTATGCTATGCAAGAGGTTAAATTGGATGATTTAATATCTTTTTTTGGCTTTATATTAAATGAATTCAGGAAGAAGTGATTATGTAGCATTACCACAAAAATCCGTTCCAGTAACTAACTCAAAGTGCAGCTCAGGCAAAATGTTTAGTACTTGCTGCAACACAAGCTGAAGCAGAGATTTTTTCCTCTGATTTCGAGGAATGGAAAACTGTGGCATTAACCTCTAAGAGTTTCTGTGCGAGTTCAATTCATGGAAAAGACTGCCTTTGAACGCTGAGTTCATGCAATTTATGTATGTACATAAAATGTAAATCCAGATTTGGGTCACCTAGGCTTGCTACAAGGTTTCCTGAATTTGTGCTTGTGAAGTGGCCTGAGCACCTAAAGAGGAAAGACTTATAGAAAACAAAAGCAAACCCAGGCAATAATAAGCATTTATGAATTTCTGGTTATCTTTGAAAGCTGCTGGAAAGCTTCTGCAACATAATGTAGGTAACATCACCGTCAGCTGTACAAAGAGAAGTTGAGCAGCTTCAGTAAGGCCTGAACTTCTGGTAGGTTTGCAGCCAAACCAGGCCAGTGGTTCCAGAAGCCCCCAAATCAGAAGTGCTTCTTCCAGCCTGCAGCTAAATAGAATCACTGCTGTAAAGCCACATCTAAATGACTGTCTGGTATCCTGCAGTGCAGAAACAGAGTGAAAAAATGTAGGTAAGCCAACTGAAAAGCCCTTTGGCTTTACTGAACCTGTGGGAGGGCTTTAAACAAATTAGAAGGAGTAGGTCAATGGACGCTGCAGTCTTTTTGCCCCCTGGACCTTGGAAAGGAAGGACATGATGTGTTAGTGGGAGTATCACCTCTCCATGTAGCAGGAGCCACCCACAGTGTGTCATCCCAGCCACAGGCGAGCTCTGTTCATGCATGAAGCATGCAGGGCACATAGGCCTGCCAGAGTACTGAATGATTCCCACCAACATCCATGGATCCATGTTGAATGCTCTTCTGTAGTTGCTGCTCTCTGAAGACTGTGTCCTACATTGTCTCTGCTGGGCAGTGTTTGCCCAGAGAGGCTCAAGGGTGGCTTTTCTGGAAGGGCAGGACACTCCAAGGCAATGAGGGGAGGGTTCAAGAGGGTTCCTGTGAACATGGTGAATCTTCCCTGAAGGTTCCCCCCAAAACCAAATATTACATCTTTTAAGAGTTGTTCAAGGACAACTGTGCACTGAGAGAGAAAGGATGAAGAACCAAATCTTTCCACAGTGTTTTCATCCCTCTCTGTGCAAAGCACCTTGAACTTAAACTCCAAAAGGAGTGACTTTTAGGAAGAGATCTGCTGACAAAATACCATTGCAGCACATAGAACCAGGAGCATTCACACGACAAAATCATTGCTGCATATTCTTAAGCGCCATCTACTGGTACTTATGTATGTACAAATATTCCTTATTTTGTAATAAATCCTGCAATTCAAATAGGCTGAAATGTAGGCAAAAGTGTGAGAGTTTACTAGCTATGGATAACTATTCAAAAGATGCAAATAGGAATCAGGAGAGAAGTGATGCATTGATTTAATGTTATTTTAGCACAAAAACTGTATATAGGAAAAGCATTTCATCTGCATTATTTTCAGTTTGGTTTGCTAAACAGAGTAGACATATACAAGTTTCAGACTTTGTGACAATCATTTTGTTTTTCCTGCTCCCTCTCCAGCTTCTGAATTCACTGGATACTATCAGTGATACTTAAGCTATTCTTGAAATAAACCCATCATTTTTCATTTCTATAAAAGCTTTGCTGAATTTTCCGAATTCGCTAAGATTTTACGTATCTAGTGGAAAGATAAGTAAGTACTTGCTAGGTGCTGGAAATGGAATTTCTTAGAGATTTTGAAGGTACCTTTGGATATTTTCAATTCTGAAAAATTCTTTGCAGATTACCATTGCAGTTCTCTCACTTGAGGACTCTGACATAGCACAGGACTTCTATTAAAATGTTCAGAGTCTCTCTAGCAGGTGTCTCAGGAGTCATGATAATGCGTTCCTCATTTCCAAAACCAAACCATTTTCCTGTCAGGAAAAAGAAATCCTTTTACATGATATCAGGAGATATTATGTAGATTGTGTTAGTGGTATTGCCCATCATTATGAATTCATGACGGCCCTTAGTGTGAAGGCAATATTTATATGTGATTCATATATCCTAAGTTCCCATGCATTGATAAGGAGGCTGCCTGCCTTCTGAGAATCACCAACATTACATATTTTCATCTCCTCTCAGTAATAGCAGAGCTGGAAAACAGTTTAAAATAGAAAAGCATAACCCCCTGCCCAGCAGTCAAAATATCTGCAGGCTGCAATTTGTGGAACATGGTTTGAAGCATATGCTAATGCAACAAACCAAATTCTTATCAAAGGGATGAGATGATTTTTCAAATCATGTGAAAAAAAATAAGGACTTAGAATAAACTTTAACTTTAGCAGTGACTATCACTAGTTTATTTTTTACAAATTCCAAAATTGGATGAGATTTCTACATAAACCTGAGAAGCCAAATATCTGTGAAATGGTCCATAAGGAACTGAAATGTAATTTTGTCCCTGTAATGGCCCTGACCTATAACAAAATGATTCATTTCCTATGAATGAAGAGAATAAATCACGTGAGAAAAAAATGTCCTGAATGACAAGATGTAGGAACCTGTCTCCCTGTGGAGGGGATCAACTTAAGTGTGAGTCACTGCAAAAGGGTCTGTAATAGACTTCTATAGCACCAGGCCTAAAGCAAAGCTCCCAAATGACTTGTCAATTGTAAGAAATTTCAGCTAGTGATAAGAAAAAAAAAGTATACTGATGTGTGTCCTTTTAACTCTTTCCCCTTAATTTTTTTTTTTTTTTTTTTTTTAACCAACAGAGTGGAGACCTGCGACTGACTTTCCACATTAGGATTCATTATAGGCTGCACCATTGGTCATTATCAGAGGTGCTGCTTCTTACTGCAGACAAATTAGACTTTCTGGCTTTTGGTCTGGCCTTTGTAAAGTGTTCATTCACTGTCCTATCTAGTCATGCTTTTTAGGGTAGAAGATCTGTTTTAGATTGTGCAGAGACAATGCCAAGTACAGAAGTCCTAATCCTGTATCGCAGTTCAATGCAATAAGCTACTATCCCAAAGAAACTTCCATAATGTTGTGTAACTCAAACTGCCTGCTGTCTATTCTCTAAACTTTGAGTAAGATTATTTATCAGAGCACCTCGGTTCTTTCCCTGTATATTAGCACTAATGAAAATTACCCTTTTATATCAAAAAAATATACATCAGTTTATCATAGACTTTCTCAGCTGATCAGGATGGCAAGCATCATCTAGATTCACAACATCCCTAGCAAAAAATATACTAGGAAGTAGGTCAGATATGTTTACAGAGTGGTCAAGTCCTGAGGTAAATGTCTTTTGGGTTTTCTGAAATGGGAGGGTCTGTTTTTAATACAGCTAATTCCCTCCTTTATGCAAAGATTTTCCAATAAACCTGTCCATTTGCGCTAAAAACAGCCAGACTCATTCTCATGGAGGCTGTGCCAGTATTGGAGACCTCTTACAAAGGCCTAATTTAACACCAAACACTTTGCAGTAATTTCTACACCTGCTACTTAACAAGTACACATCTTTGATACTATTAGTCCTGGTTTGGCTTTATTTTAATCATTCCTACTTGTCATTTTCACCTATATTCTACCTAGATTTGTCTCATCCCCAGCCACTCTCATATTTCCCTTTATTGCCAAATTTAGGAGAATTGGAATGACATTTATTACCTAACTCCTGCCAATGCAAGCTTCCTATGCTGGCTTACGAAAATATCAGCTACCTCAGTGCAGAATATTAATTCTCTAGGATACTTCAGGCCTAGCATTTGTGTGGTTGAACCCAACTTATTTCCTAGCTCTTGAACTATCATCAGCTCAATTAAAGCCTGTCTGAAACAATGAGTCAAATTTTCTTCCTCTTCCTTCCTCTACATTATTTTTTTAAAAATCATTCTTTTTAAAATATCTATCTTCAGATGAAATTCATTCATAAATTGAATTGACCTGGAAATACTTCTGTTTTGCTGCAGTTTGTGCACTCAAGCTTTTACTAGTCTTAAAAGATCATGTTTCCTAGCTGGAGTATATTTGTCAGGATGAACAGTGGTTCCTCTCAGTGAGGAGGCACACTAGACACCACAGGGAATCCCTAGCACTGATCCTTTACAGGGGAAGTAATATGATGCCTCAGCCAATGTTGAAAAGCAAGAGTTGATAGTCAAAGGCTGACATGCAGAAGCAATTGACACATTAGGCATACAGAGAACTCCATGCTCCCTGGTTGTGGAGCAAGTGTTCAGCAGTTAGCTATAATATTACCTGTTTTCTGGCCTGCATATTCTGCACCCATATTGATAGCCCAGTCATGGTCATACCTCAAGCATGATGCATCTATTGCAACTCTAACGCAGTGACAGTATTCTGCATATTGCAGTAACTCCTTGCTGCATACAGCACTGAGCATTCCCGACAAACTTTGGCGTCTTGGGCTGCTTGGCATTAGTCTTCCAATAATCGCAACAGACCGGAGGAAGACAAAGGGCTGTGATGAGCCACATCTTGGGTTGGGCATGCTTGACTTTCTCTCCATCATATTTCATAGAATCATAGAATCTTTAAGGTCGGAAGAGACCTCTAGAGATCATCTGGTCCAACCTTCCCACTCCAGCAGGCACACCTAGAGCAGGTGGCACAGGGCGGCATCCA
>JAUBOD010001105.1:3621077-3643850 GCA_032353885.1 Nothura maculosa
TGCTCTGTCACCCTCACAGTAAAGAAGTTCCCCCTCACCTGCAGGTGGAACCTCCTGTGCTTCAGCTTGCAGCCATTACCCCTTGTCCTATCAATGGCCACCACTGAAGAAAGCTTAGCCCCCTCTTCCTTACAAAAGCATTTTAGAGCTCTCAGCCACTGCACTACACAGTTTTAACATAGTTCATTGCTCATTTATCAGAAGAACTCCTACCTTATGTCTACATAACATGCTAGCATGAAAGCAACTGTGAAATAGTTAATAATGGCTGTAAATTCTCATCCTAGCATAAGACCCTTTATTCTCATTCTCCCTACACATTTTATATCTTGCCAGATCCAGCCCCTGTGTTAGACAACAAACTCCCCCTTTGCATTTCTCAGCAATGCAAGACTGGTGTTCCTGCTCATTAACCCCCATAAGCCTTAATGAGCTTAACTTTTATTTGTCCTTATTCGTTTAATCCATAGACTATTACCAGTTTTCAAAACAGTTGGGATATTTGTTATTTTTTTAATTAGCAGCAGCTAATTAAAACTCAGTTGCTGGATTTAAAAAAAAAAAACAGAGTGATTGTGGAAGTCTATGCATGAGGGTGCTGCCCTCTACTAAACTTGCAATGTCTTTGTAAGAATGCAATGCATTTATAAACTCTGAATATATCTTTCAGCTAATATAACTCAGCCACCTTCATTAAAAGTGCAGAGAGGAGTACTAGCTTTGGTGTATAACATACCCATCACTTTCGTCTCAGACGCTCATGTGTGTTATGAACAAAACAAATAACTGGAGGTCATCTCATCCATCTCTGGAGTAGTAGAAAGCAATTAGTCTAGTGCACATTGCAAATATTTGAAGGAGCAAGAAAACAACAACAAAGAGTGCTGTATCCAAACAAAAATACAGGAAGACAGGACAAAGAGGTGACCTATAATGGAAGCAAGACCTGATGACCTGATCTAGTCATCTGCATGGATGAGACACCAGGTTAAGATCTGTGGCTAGGCAGCATATGATGACATTCACTGAGTTGTGTAGGTACCAGTAGATGGATACTGAAAGGTTTCTTCATTTTTTTAACTACTGACCTTTATTAGGGTGTTGACCATAGCTCAATCGTATTGCCTCTTGTATTCAACAGTTTCAATCCCTAGTTGAATACCTGCAGATCTGGGATACAACAGATCAGATTTAGTGCTCTCGCTGTATCATCAATGTTAACTTTCAGTTAGCAATGAAAATCACCTTTCCTCTATTAGAATTCAAGTGTTATTTTTGTTAATTGCTATAAATGCCTTTGTGGTTAACAGAATATATCCAGATTCTCAAAATTATTTAAAAGTCTAATGCCAGTTCAGGCTTCTAATCCTTATTGATTTCACTGGGAATTAGAGCACAAAATACCTTTAAGAAGCTGAGCTCTACTTCTTGTCAGAAAATTAACATATATTCTCAAGAATGATTATAAATTACTTGATATGAGATATTCCAAAGTCAGTGGGTTTGGGATGCATTCTGTTTTATAAGCAGTTGCTTTTTTCTTATTTCAACACCTGATAATTTTTAAAGCAAGATATTTTCTGAAAATATTATCTGATTTTTTTAGCCAGTTTCAAAGATTGTTACACATTTATAAACATATACACACACATAAATACTTATACATATATTTATAAACATACAATGTTCACAACATTTTGCATTTTAATAGATTTTTTTGAGTATGTAAGCAATTCAATTTCGTACAACACTTATTTAGATGAATACTTCATTACCTGGTGCTTTAATTCCAATAAACATTATGTTTAACAAAAAAAAACCCCTTCATTTTCTGGTAAATGTATATTATAAATGTTTCAGAAATGTTCAGAAACATTATAAATGTTTCAGACAGAAAAAGCAGGGAGGGAGGAAGAGCATAAAATTCAAAGTCTCACATATGTCGGGAATAAGCAACAATCTGACTGAGGTCTTCTAGTGAATGTTACAACACAGAGTTTCTATTACAGAACTCCTGCAGTTTTAAAAGCAACTAAGATGACACATCTGCTTCTGAGTCACAGGAAAATAAACCTACTGTGTAAAATGTGAGTGGGAAAAAAATGCCTGTACTGTAAAAAATCAGGTAAAGGTCAGGTAAATATATTCCCAAAGTAGAAGTTACAGTCTCTTGGTGCTAAACTCAAAGGTGGACTGTGTTAAGCATTTAGGATATTGTATTATTCCCTTCTGTGGTCAGATTAGTAGGTTTTCTTCTCAGTGCTCTCTCACTATTTCTGAAGCCCAGAAATTCACAAGAACACAGGTAATTCGTCAAAGATAACCCATAGGAAGTGTGTGTTGAAATTCAGGTGTCTTGACTTTTAGGTGAGGAGATGGTTTGCATTGTCCTTCCTTTTTCTCCCAGAGGACATCCATGCACCCTCCAGGCTGTCTCCAGGTCAAAGAACACTGGGCTTATTCCAAGAGCAGATTACAAAGCCAGAGTTTTACCTGCAATCCACTAAACTGGATGCAGAGCATACAGAGTGAAATTGTATTTAAACACAAGGCTATCTCCAGGCAGTAAACCTCGTCTTACTGATAGGGGCGCAGGTGGAACCCTTGTAGCTCTGATTCTCTCCATTCAGAGATGAGATCTCTGCTTTTAACAGCCTGAGCAGAGGTCCTGTGAATCAGTCCATCTCCTCACCTCAATCACAATCTTTCAGGGCATTATCCTTCATGCCAAAGCTGAGTACCAAGTGACAAGCTTTTTAAGAAACCTAGCAATTTGGTGATCTTGGCTTTTATTTAAGAATGAGAAAACTCTTATGTGCCAGAGTAGTTGTCACTCAGCATTCATTATAGTTATCTGCTAGAGACGTGTTACACAAAGTTTTCCTTTTCCCAGCTGAGTGGACCTTAGGGCACTAAGGCTGATGAAAATGAGACGGAAGAAATAATTATTACAAGTAGGTGCAGAACATTAAAGCCTGTTATGTTGGTTAAAACATGAGACTTGTGGTTTTGGGAAAAAAAAAGTAGTACATATTTTGGAACTTATTAGAAGGCTTGAAATGAATTTACTTTCATTTAAGGATGCTTGTATGTTTTTAATAAATTTTTCATTTGAACAACTACAGCTTTTTGAACAGCTACAACTAAAGCACATTTTTGATAAATATTTACTATTTCAAAAAACAAAATTAATATAGTTTTGTCAGTATTTATATACTACTGCTCATTCTTTTAAAAATATCATTTTAATCCAGAAACTTGGATTTTTTTCATTGAATAATGCATATTTCTTTGGACTCTAACAAAGACCAGTGTCCTTTTATTCCTTGCTGCCTTCTAAGAAATAAACTAGTGTGACAGTGCTTGACTTCATCTGAGAGTAGTTCAGCAGATGCATTAATTAATTATTTCTTTAATCATGGTTATTCTTTTAATATTGTGGCTCAACTTTTATTTGTTTGTTAAGTATATTTGTTCTATGGGCCATGCTAAATATACAGGTTCCTGACTAATAAAGTCAATGTCATTGCTTTTCACTGCTCTGAATTTGCTGAGTCTGCTGCTAAGCTCTTCTGGACAAAGTGTGATGAGTTCCCTGTCGGTGATGCCCGAACCAGTATGGGCCAAAGAGAAAGTAACAGCAACCAGGGGAATTAGGGGGATAATATCCCAGCCAGTGAAGCGACAGTAGCATGATACGTGAAGAAGAAAGAAGAAGAGGTCACAAGGTTGAGAAAGAGTTGGGAACCACTGCCCTAGGTGTCAATACTATTATTAAGAAATCCAGGTTTAATACCACTTAGATAAATAGGTTAGAAGCCACCACCTACCACCAACAGGAAGCCTTGAGCTATTTCAATAGGTTATTCCACTCCTCTCATCTCACTGTGCAGCAAAGAGCTAGATAAGAAGGAAACAGCAGCAAAACTAGGGCATAATATTGGATAACTTAATTAACTAGCTAATTTACTCAGTCTGGGATTTGAGGAGCTCTGGGTGATGGTATCCCAGGCTGATGATTCTGATTGACACAAAATAATACTTATAGGCACATTGAGAAGGGATAGGCCACGTTAAGAAGAGATATAAATACTTCTGTTGCTTCCCTGAGTTGTCTGGGCACCTGATTGCAGGTGTTGCTATGATATCCACTAGTGGGTAGGGAACAGCAACTAAATAAATTAAAGAACAGTTTCTGTGCAGCTAGGAAGATAGCTACTGGCCTGTCAAAATTTTCAGATTTTATCACTTGATTGTCTGACTTTTCTAAGGAGAACACATTTTCCCAGTCTGAGCCATAGTTCATTTGAACTCTATTGCCTACTGACTAATTTATGGATATGAAGCTTTCAAGTGTTTAATTGGAAATATCTTCTGTTCTGCTGTCACTGTATTACATTGACACAGGCGCTTCATACCAAATGCTTTCCATGAAAACAATTTCTAAATCAAATTATTTTTAATGCTGTGAGTTTTTTGCACATGAATAAGTACCTCAATTGAGATGTATAAAACCAATTAGACCCCTATTTATCTCTGCTTAGCAACTTGGTTCCACTAATTTCTTTGGTCACTGTGTTTCACTTCAGAACTCACTCTGCTCATGCATTCAAATGATTGAATTACTCAACATTTATTTTAGGATGCATTTATTTAATGGTGCCCTTTCCAAACAGCTTCTTTTTTATCTGATCTCAAAAGCCTTGCAATATTTCTGCATGAAATTTGGAGACAGCTATAAAGGAGATGTATTACTTACCTTTAAAATGCTTTCATAACTCAAAAAAAAGGACAATAAACATGCAATAACTGGGAAGAGAGAAATTTCTTCATTGCCACAGCAAAAGTAACATTTTTTGAAATATTAATTACTAGTACCAACACTGTTGATTACTTGGCTTTTTATTTTATTTTATTTTATTTTCTCCGTTCTGAGAAGAATCATGATGGCAACTTAGAAAATTTATTTCATCTCTCTAACATACTCTCTCTTAAATGTCAGTATTCTGTTATGCCATCCAGACACATTCTGCAATGTGTCAAAAACCAGAACAGCATATTTTTTCACTAGGTAGCCGTTTTATTATAAGACACACAAATCCAAAGAAGAACTTTTCATTTCATTGCTCCCACAGTTTGGGTAAATACATTAATCATATTTCTAAGAGGCTTAAAAGCCTAGAAGAGTAGAGAAGCATAGTGCTGGCAGGGTGCTAAAAAGTAGTCTAGCCTTAAGGCTCAAATCTAACTACATAATGACTAGCATATGTTTGTTGAGTTTGTTCCTATAGATTTCAGTAATATCTGATCTATGTATTTAGGCTACACTTTGAACCTACTACTTCTTGAGCTGCCTATCAAGGAAGATGGGCAATGGATTCTTTCTTTCTTGCAACTTTATTTTTCATGTATATCTATATATATATATAGAAACAAACATTGACATACATATAGATGTATGCATATATTTCCTTTTTTGCATATATATGTATAATTATATACGCATAACATATGTATATGTACATAAACATTTCTTTACTCACTTTCTCTTTCCTTCTCAGTCCTTTATGTTGGTTGATGTTATTCATTACCTTTTGAACTGCGAACATTGAGCAACATGGCAGTAGTTCTTATGTATGTTGGTAATTTTTGTAAGTTACAATTTAGCTGTGGAAAATTCAACACTTGTATGTCTCATGGAGTCATACCTCACTTCTTTAGAACACAGATGTCCTATTGGATATTTAATATGTTTCCTTAATCTTACAGGTCAGTTGTTCCTAGGTTCTTAACTCTGCTTAATGTTACTTTCTGCCAGTGAGCAGGTTGCAAAAATACCTCATCCTGTTGATCTCATGGTACAGCAAGCATGATAATGGAGCATGAAGAGGATAAAAACGTCAAAAGGAACATTAATCTCATCTTAATTTTCAGGTCAGTATTTTCCAGATGTCCTAGAGAACATGAATATTTTGGTACTGCATTGTGAATCATTATTACCAAAGTACATCACATGTGTCCTATCCACAGTTTGGAGAAAACAGTTTTTGTTTTTACCAGCAAAGCTGTTAAGTGGAATACACAGACAAAGTCAGTAGGACTAATCTTCAAATAATTTATATTAAAAATAATAGAAAGATAGTTACTTTCTGTAGTTCTGTTCATTTACCAATGAAACTGGGCCATTTTTGGAAATGTGAGCACCCAAAGGCCCATAGGACTCCTTAAAATGCCACATAGGGAACAAATAACCCCCACTGTTGCACACACACAGACTGAAAGGTCAAGCAAACATCCTGGAATCACTGTATGGTTAAGCTTGTGCTTTCTGTTGGCAGATTCTCCTTAGCCATTCATAAAAGGGAAAAAAACAAATACTATTTTTGGAAACTATTATTAGAAGAGAATAGTAAAGCCAAGGACAGCTGTGTACATCTGCAAAGGCCAATGGGCTCTTCTTAGCAAAGTGTTAATTATTTATATGCTAGAGCTGTAAGTTGAGAACAAGCTGCATTCTGCAGTCCCTAAGGGTGGATTTTTTAACAGGTTATCATGAGTCTACCTTTGTTCTCTTTGAGTCTGCACATATTTTATTTCCTCTAACACTTAAATAATAAGCTATCCAGTGTCAGAAGAGCATTCCTTCTGTTTGTATAGTGTGTAGTACAATAGAGTTGAGATCCTTTCTTAGGATTACTGTACATATGGCAGTAGAGTTTTCTACTGGTCAGTTCACTTGTGACCTGATAACTTCATACTTTGGGGATCACTATGCTACTTAATATATTAATAGTAATTATTAAAAGAGCAATAGTAATCATATGATGCTTGAGATAACAAGATCTTTGGCCAGGACCTGCTCCTTTATAGGTGTGTGTAAGAGGAGCACAAATAATTCCAAGTTATAACAGAAATACCACTTCTGCAGCTAAAATAATACTTCTAGTGACATCCAGATCTTAAAAAAGATGTCAACTAAGACCAATGACTTCTTTTTTTTTATGAACTTCTAGGTGTCACCTTTTAAAGAGAGAGGAACCACCACTTGCCTCTACTTAATGATAGTAGATTCATTAGAAATGAACCACAGCAGTACAGGCACATTTGAAGCCAGGATCATATATTACTACAGTGTTTTTTATTGTGGTTTGGTAATAAGGGAAAGTTTATCTTGGAGCCATACAGAGAACAGCGAATTTACTGTAACTGCCACAGAGAAGTGGGCATGAAAAATGATCAGTTCCTAAAAGCTTTTAAAGCAGCCATGTTTGTCCTTCTTGACTTTATGAAGGTCATAAGTCTCTCTGGTATGATCTAAGAAATGCTATAACAAGGTTCACTTAAATGCAGCTGTGTCCTGAATCTGTACTCAGAGAGACAAAATTCCCTTAAAGAAATAGCCACTCAACTTTTATCTCCAGGAGCTAATATTGTCCAGGAGACTTTAGAGTTGCCAATTCTAGATCACAGTCCAGTGACAACAGGATATATTCGCCTTTCCTTGCCAGGAAAGCATAGTCCGAATCTAACATCATCTTCACTCACTGTTTTCTTGGCTTAGAAATCTCTTTACCATGGCTTAAATAGCTTTATGTAGTATGTGAACATACACAAACGCACAAATATACACATATACATACATAGTATACAAATATGTATTGTAAATATGTAATTGTCATATATAAATGTGTAATACATATTTATAGAGGTGGGATCTATATAATAATGCATATGTATATATCAGTGTAATACATATATATGTACACCTATATGCATATATATGCATATATGTACATTTAGATATGTGCATTTGTGAATACATACATACAAATATATGACTATATGTAATACTCACATATGTGTATGTGTGTGCAGTGTGCATTTATATTTATTAGCAAGGTCCCCAAGTGAGATTATGTGAGAGATTGTCCCACTCCCAGCAAAAAGTAATGACGGATGGGTCAAGTGATTCACACAAGTCCTCCATCAATTCCTTGGAAGAACCAAGAACATGTTCTACTTCTCCTGAATCTCATACCAATAGTGGCTAGACATTTTACACCAAAAAAACAAGGTGCACAGGTCTAACTACAGACATAAGGCATTTAACATTAGGTTGAAGAGATTGAATCATGCTGATCTTGTGTGACAAAAAGAAAGGAGATATGAGATAAGAAGTTGCCAAATGGGCTGATAAGATTAGAAGCACCGGCAAAGAGAAGGAAAATTGGGACATGTTCGACTACAGAGCAGCTTTTAAGGCAGTTTTGAAAACAATGTCCCAAATGACCAAGGAAAGGTCAAATTATGTATTTTTTTTTTAAAGAAAAACAGCTCCACAGCCAATAGATGCCAACAGGCAGCTTTTCATCAATGTTAATAGGTGTCAAATGTCCTGAAAGTTTAAACAGCGTATTTATAGTGCTGTTGGTCCCTGCAATAAAGAACTATTTACACAATTGTGAATAATTATATGAGCTTGACCTTTCAAAATAATATATAAAAAAAGTTCTTTTTATCACCCACTTCATTTATGTAGTTCTTAAGTGACACTGAACGGTTGAGTGGTATGTTGTATTGTCCCAAACTAAAGTTTGACAATTAACCTTTCAAAGGAGCTCTGCAAAAAGCAGCCCCACAGGAATGAAATGTGAACAATCTATTATAATTTCCTTCATCTGGTTAGTTTGGGATATAGAAATCCGGGTTAACTCATTGATGCCAAAGCAACAACTTCTGTTCCATATTTTGATTTTGCTTTAAAGGTACAGTAGTTCCTTATCATCATATGCTAGCTATAAGAAGGCATGGATTCATAATAATATTTCATCTTTAAAGAGTGATGTGAAACAAATACTCAGCATGCTGTCTCTAAAAAAGATAGATTATTTCCATTTGAGATTCAGGGAAGCTAGAATAGTGAAGATATTTTCCCTGTCTAAGGAACCAGAATTTCTCTTTTCTATATATCATCTCAAACATGAACAATGGATCAAACATCGAACATTAGAAGTACAAATTGTTCCTGGGACTTCTGGGTATAAGGTAGTATATAAAATAATTAGTTAGATAATAACGAAGATAATCCTTAAGGATTATCTTCTTTAATATTTTCTCTAATACTTTGTGATTATCTCCTATTCTATAAAATATTCCATATATTCCCCCACCACAGCTCACAAACCCAAAAAGTTGAAATGCTCTTCTCCCGGTTTCCTGTCTGAGGCAGACTTCACCACCTGCACTGCTTCAGAAGATCCTTTTCTGCAGCATTCTCTGTATTTATCGATGAATGGGGGAATCAAGTAGAGGAAATCTGTTGTAAGCATTGTCATTTTTCATCCGTCTTGGCCTCCTTTCTCTTCATGTCCTGGAAGTAATAACAGGTATTATGGTGTGGTGAACAAGAGTGTACCCCAGTGTGCAGTTCAATGAGCAGCTGATATGGAATAACAGGTTTCTATAGCTGGAAGGAGTCCCATCATACCTTTGTATTTCATTTCTGTCTATGTCTGCTGAAACACCTCAAATTAGTAATTCAACAAATTAACATTTTTTCCCCAAGTTGCTTTTCTGCCAGCTTAGTGAGTTTAATGAGATGAAAAAATTGTTCCATGATCACAAGTACTGGTGTAAAAAGGAGGAGGAGACAGTAAGGTAAACAGAGTCAATCTGCTGGGTGGGCTCAGTGATAGAACTGTTAAATTCTCCAGCACATTCACCCTTCGGTCCATGCTCGAAAGCTAAGCTGCACAGTTTCAGTGGTTATGGTAGGGTTAAAATATCTAACATAAGAATAAGAGGCAAGATCTGTAAAACAGGTGGGAAAACCACTTCAAATCAACCCAAAAGGTCCACAGAAAAAAATCTTTTTTTCTCCTATTTTTTTCTCTTTACTTCCTTTTTAAAAAAATATTTTTATTTTTAATTCACAGTCTATATCAAAAGAATAAAGTCTCAGCTGGAACCTGAACCCAAATCTAAACCACAATAACAGTCACAGTTAGCTTGAGGGAAGTGTGACAAACAAGAACAAAATCACACTTTCTGACAAGTATGGATTCACAAATCAATGAAGACAGGAAAGAAAGCATCACCGGTCTCACTTTGGAAATCTGTGCTGCAGTTTGACAACAGGAGAACTGGCTCATCATTTAGCCATTCCTGCAACTGCAGTATGCTCTGAAGGACCATAGAAACACTACATCTGTGAAATGCCACTGCAGCTTAATTTGAGTAAACCAAACAACAGCTACAAACCTTCTAGTTACAAATCCAATATACAAGAATTGCCAGCAGTTCTCACTAAGGAAGCAACAGACAGGTATTCACAGGGTCTCCCCAGCACTTACACTCTTACAAAAGCAACAACTCTTAAAATTATTTTGGAGGATGTATAGCACAGAGTGATAGCTGCTCTGTAAAAAAGAGATTGGAAAAAAAATTTTGCTGCTGGCTGCTGAATACCAATTCTGAGTGGGTTTGCAATGAAGTTCACCATCTACTTACTTTGGCTTCGCAAGTCCCTAGTTTTAAGGGCACTAAGATCAGAGATAATCTTTGTTAGGAGACCGTGTTGTCTGATGTTATTGCAAAATCACAGTCCTGAACTTTCTTGGTACAAAATCTTATTTTACCACTGAATGCAACAAGAGCTCTGCCAAGGTCTCCCATAAGACCCTCAGTCTCAGATTAAAACAGAGCAAACTGGCCCTTTGTCTGCCTCAGAAGAACAAGTCCTATTTACAGCTGTGAGTAAACTTCATGCATGCTCTGTGCCTATCCTCGACTATAAGGAAAGCTCTGCAGATCGATATGTGGGAAGAGAGAGGAGAGAAATATGTAGGTTGTTGGGTTTTTTTTTGTCTTCTTAATAATTTTCTAATATTAGTAAATGAAAATAAGTCTTACTAATGGCAGCACAACTGTAATTCTGCAAATGTGGGCCTCTCCATCAGGAGAGTAAAATGAAAATTCTTTGATGTACTTGAATCAATCCTTTTAAACTCAATATTGTCCAGCCATATTCCATATGCCCATCTGAAACCTGATGAAGCAAACATCAAATGGAAGTGCAGGGAAATATTTCTGCATGAGAGAGAATTTTGTTTTGAACCATGAGGTGGTGCTTAGAAGAGAACTGTTAAGTATGTTTTAACTTTATCTTTTATCTTTAATACTCAGATATAAATAGCCTGAGCACTTCTTTCTTTTCTCTAAAGAGAAGAGCAATGAAGTTAATGATCTTTACAAAGTGCTCCCAATACCTCTAAGAGATAAACAAACCTACAATTACAGTAGCAACAATATTTAAGAAACAAAAAAGATTCAATTTCTCTCTCTTGGAGCCCGAGGAGTCAGGCAATAAATGATAATTTACTTCTGAAAAAGGATTCTTATGAAAACATTGATAACTAAATGTGTGGCTAACTTATATCAGTTAAAACCCAATGGATATTTGTTCACTATTGTGGGTTATATACAAACATGCAAACATATTGAGTATTGCTCAAACTGGAGGAGATGACTGAAGAAAGGCATAAAAAAAATACCTTCCTTCTAGGTTAATCTTCCTTTTCCCATCACTAAGCAAAGCAAAGAAACTGCCACATTTCAGGTTTTGGAGCTCTCTGCAATGAAATCTGAAGCAATAGCTTGAAGGCGGAAGAGCCCATGGTACAGCTTTGCCAACAATCATCTCAATTTGAGACTGAAGTGAAACACTGACACAAGAAAATCATGCACTGGTTTGCTTTTAAAGCTCACATAGCAGTTTATGGCAGCAGAAGACCAAATGTTTATAATTCAAGGCACCAGCTCTGTGCCTGATGAGATGAAAATTTCACGTTGCGTAAAGGCTCAAGTGAGATGATTTGGTTTTATAACTACTTTATGGAGCATCCAGCAAGAGATGGCTGATACCCTCAGTTCAAGCTGTCACTTAAACCCAAAAAATTAGCATATTATGAAAATTCACCTTGACATTTTAGTTAGTTCTTCTAATTAGAGTAGAAAATCCTGCCAGAATGGTTGTAAAGGTGACCAGTGTGGAGAGGACAAGTAGATCAGTTGGTAATTGTGTAGTGTGTTGGAATTATACCGTTTTATACTAGTTGGCAAACTTTTTTTTCTTACTGTAGTCTGAATTTTTCTTTTCTTTTCCCATGAGTAACTTGACACACACCTAAAGATGCAGCTCTGCTGACTGATAGAGGGAGATTCCCTGACTTCCACCAGTATCTACCTGAAATCAACAATTAGCATTTTGTCTTTGGAAAGAAGATATTAATCTGAAAAAAATCTCCCTGAAGTAAACACAGAGGAGACTGTTATTCTCACACTTGCTTCAGCTGATTAGAAAAGCTCTTAGACATATTTTAAATGCTTTTAACATTAAAAAATGGTTGGAGTAGACACTGGTGAAAGCCTGTCACATGCTCTTTGCTACACTTTCTGCTTCAGTGATAAAAATAAATTAGCATCCAATCGAACACAAGCATAATTTAAGAAATTTGACATTTCAGATTGTGGCTCATTTTTTCCTACATGAATCTACCATTTGAGTATGAAAAAAATATATATTTCTTCTCTCCTTCACCTTGCTCTGGCTCACATCATACATTTTATAATCTATTGCCAGAATCTGGCTAATTTGAAAGGATGCATTAGGATAAACTCCTGAATGGGGGACCAGACATCTTACATGCTGAGCTATTGGCAATATTCACAGCTAAATCCTTTGGCTATCGAGGTTTTTAGCATCTCTTTTAGCATCCCACAGTCATTCGTTCATTTTTTTTCTCACAAAATTCCCTGAGAGGTATGTCATGTCCCTCCATAAAAAGGAAATTACTAAGCTATTCAGTAAGATTACTTTTGAAAAGGTATCTCCATTCTCTTGAAATAAATTAGGTCTGTTAAACCTTGTCCTCCTACTCAGAGGCAGTTCTAGACCTTTGTACCCCTGAAAATCAAAATTTCAGGAAGAAAACTCAGAAGACTTTATACCCATTTATTAAAATATTAATGTTGCCTGCAGTTCTGGCTTTGTGTCTCCTTGGTCATCATGCTCTCTTTGGCCAGGCTAAATAAACTAAGCACAAATGGTCTTTTGGACATTATCTATTTCATCTTCCTGATTGCTCCAGTATCAGGGAACAAAGTGCCCACATTGCCTTTGCCCACAAAATAAGAGTTTGCAGAGCACTGGGATGGCACCTACAGAGTCAGTTGGTAATTGCATGGCCTAGCAAAGAGACTCAGCAACACAGGCAAGAGTTGACTGGGCTTTAGGGAAAAGCAGAGCACCCAAGTTACCATGCTCATACAGCGGTATCATAAACTCTGATGATAAGTTCAGATTCAAAACAGCTTGTGTCTTTCTCTGCACTGGTGGAGAGAAATAAGTAAACTTCATTAATTCTCTGCAGCCAGGTTTCTTAAGACCACAAATTTTGTGTGATTATCTGTCTGCCCTCTTTGGTAGCTTCTTCTAGCTATCTTCAATTAAATTTGTCCCAGTCTTGAAGGACAATTCATTCTAAACATTTCATGATCTGGTAAATAATAGACACTCCAAAATATTTCTATCTTTTGTTCTTTTCTAATACTTTTTTAGTTAAACCATTAATATTGTCTGAATCATTTGTGAAGAATGTCAAACGCAGACCTTGTTCCTCTTCCTAGTCAAGAAAAGCATTATGTTAGATATTCTACAAATACATAAATCTCTGATCCAGGCACATTTCAGTGTAAATGAAGCCAATCACAGTTTCAAGATACACAAGTGTCTGAATTTATTCTATTTTCAGTTGGAACCAGAACTTGCAGATTCTGCTGCATGAGAATAAGTTTAGAGAAAGAAACATAAAAATTCTGTGAAGAACTTCAAAAAAAAACAAAACATTATTACATTCAGGGACTTTGAAACAAAAGCAGAATAGGCTAGATGGGAAAAAAATATCTAGTCCAATCCAATCTTGCAAGAAAGCTCCAAAAGGCATTAATTCCACTTCTGTGTTATTATCCTCAAAATACATCGCTGCAATTTGGAAATATAAAAAGTTCTTCAGCTTGGTGAGTATCATGCTGACAAAGAAATATATGTTATTAATGTGAGCTGTTGGGTCACCCGCAGGACAGTGATAGAAAACAACCTGGCTAATTTAGCCGATAAAGAAGCTAGTGTAAAGCTACTGATAAAGACGCTTCAGACTGTAGGCAGAGCAGGAAGGGAAGAAAAGAATCACTAATATAATAAAGAAGGACAGAAAATGAATATCATGTTGAGAAGAAACATGTTTGTGGAATAGGTGTGTCAAGAAAGATAGCTGCATAGTTCATCTAAATGACAATATGAATGTTCTCTCCTCAGGCTGTTTCTTTCTCTGTCTTGTATATTTATTTTTTTTTTCTGTTGTTCTTGCTTACAGCAACTTGCTGGAAGGAAAACAGTGTGAACCAATGATTAGTATCTCACGAGTCTTTTAAGACTTCAGACTTCTCTGTCTCTCCAGGGACAGGAGAGAAAGGAAAAACAATCATTTTAGTGAATGTGGTAGCGTGACAAAAAAAATGTAACATGGGGATTAATGTCTGTGGTTTTTTCAACTCTTGTTAAAAGGTGGTTTAAAAGGTGCAAGGCATTATCTGTGGGGCTGCAGAAAGCCAAGTTTTGTGCTTGAGATATTCCCAATTGATTACTGCTTTCGCCATTTCCTCAATGACCTGCCAACTGCCTAAGGAATCTTATATATCTTACTTCAGCCTTATCAGCCTGTACTCTGCAGCATTTTTTAGTCAGAGCGTGAAACTGAAGGGAGAAAAAATAAGGGAAATCTTTCAGTGCCTCCATTCAAGGCAAAAGCAGGCAGAAATATGGCAACATGGAAGATCAGCCTGGCCAGTTTTAAAGCCCCTCAGGACTGGAAGGATGCAATGCCCAGGTCCAGCATAAACTGGTGTTGAAAATTACCCTATTCTGACAGTGATCAGAGCTAAGTTTAAGGAGTGCACAGGCAAAAAGACTAGGATGGGGATACAGAAAACAACCATGTTGGATTTATCCAGGAACTCTTAACTTCTGAAAGTCAAGTAGACAAGAGGATCTTTTGGAGGAAAGTGACAGTAGGCAGTTGGACATAGAAGCAGTTCAGTAGCAATCCAACATGATACAAAATGTGTTTTCTTAATGGGCAATAGATAAAACAATCCTGCATATTTTTAGCCACATCTTGGAATTTGCAAACAAATAATGGAACTGTATTAATGGAACTGTATTAATGGAACTGTAGTTCCATTAATAGGGCAGTGACAATTCAGTTTATAAATTTAAAGACACAAGGATTTTTAAAAAAATGCTGAATGCTTACCAAACACTCATCACTTAAACAGAAAGAACATATTAACTCCTTTTGAAAATCTCATCCCCAAAGCCAATCAAATTGTTTAATCTACCCTTCAAGTCCAGTATAACTTTATGTTGAGCTAGATACATTGTGCGGTCCATTTTTAAATAAATAAGGCATAAAATTCAATATTACTCAATAGTCTTATCTTAGAAACATTTTCTTCATCTCCAGCTCACTTCTAACTGTCCTCTCCTCAATTCTAACTCTTTTTTGGTATATTGGAACAAGATACATTTGAAAATCATCATCAGACTTTCTTGTCTGTCACTCTGCACTCTGTCACAGGGTGTCACCCTGCAAAGTGTGTGAATCTTCATCCCGCAGCTTGTTTCCATTTTGGTGATGCCACAGTCTATCCACTGGACTATCCACTATCCACCAAAGCAAGTCTGTCGGTAACCACTGACACTGATCTGTAGGATGTGCCTGCTTGGGTCAGTTGCCCCCTACCCCAATGCAGGGCAGGGGACACCAACTGAATTTACCAGTCCAGATAAGAGTTTGTGTTCCCCTTTATCTCCCATTCCTGCCAACCAAGGCAGTACAACAGACATACTCCCGAAGCTTCCACCCTACCGAAGACAGCTTGGGAACAGGGAAGATGATTAGGCTTAAACTATCTGAAATAAAAGTACAAATGATGCTGTGGTCCTAGATGTATGGGTTGTACAAAACAATATGCCTCCCTTCATTTATATCTCCAAACTTATATTTCCAAGCAAAGATTTAGAAAAGAGCAAGAAAGCTTACTGGAGGTATGGAAGATGTTCTAGATGAGGAGAGGCTGTGGAAACAGCAAAACATCAATAGTGTGGCCAGGTGTTGGTTGTTCATCACTCTTCCAATACAAGAATTTGAGTACTTTCTGGTCCACATAATGTGTAGGATGCTGTGCATATGTTGTAGATTCTGTATAGATGGTAATACTTTATATACAATCAAAATACACCAGTTTAATAACAGAGAATCCTCTGATGATTATTAAATACATAGAAATTGTATGTTTTGATAGAAATCTAAAATTTAAAATAGCTGGCATTTTGAGGAGAGTTGAGGAAAAGTGCCATATATGTTTGTACCATTCTTAGTCTGCCCTAGACATTTCCTCATGACCCTGTTAGAGATGAGGCCATAAAGACATATAATGTTTTCAACCTGACCCTTTTCTTTTCTTACATTTGAGGTAAGCATCTTTTCTTACATTTGAGAAGTGAGGGCACAACCCAAGTATCTTCACTGCCCTGAGATTCACCTTCCCCAGAGAAGATGTTTGTGGGGCAGCAGTGACAGCACTTGCCACCACATGGAATGCGCCAGGGGACATCTGACAACTGCCCTGGTTACATCCTGCATCACTGTGAGCTCAGCCCAGAACCAGCCCCGACAGACTTCCCCATCACCCTCAAAGCGAGCTCAGATGCTTCATGCTGTCATGTTTCTGGCTGGCATATGATCTCTGTCTCTGCTTTGAAAAGTCAAATGACTTTTTAAACTGTGCTTTTGCAGCCCTGGTTCAGACCTGGGAAGAGGTAACCCCTGGGATGGAGTGCAGAGCTGCCAGTGGATTGGGAATCTGGGTGCTAAATGAGATTTCAGCAGAAGGCTTTTTTATCTGTTTTTCCGATTGTTGGTATTAAATAGTATCTGCCCTAATTCTGTTCCTAATTTGATTTTAGAGGCCTGGCCCAAACATAACAGGTTTTGTCAGTGTTGTGGGATTTTTTCATCTGGAAGACTATAGTAACTTTGACTTTCTTCTGTATTTTTCTGGATGGTGTTTAAAGATTTAGAGCAAAAGAGGGGGAGAAGAAATACTGGAACATGCAAAAGAAGAACAGCAATTAGGTCCTTTAATTGCCTCCCTACCTGTTTCCTAGTATTAGCAGTCCTTAGAGTAAGAGACAACCCAAGATACTTGAAACAAACATGAGGCATCCAGGTTGTTTTTTTTTTGCCTGATTTCTTCATTCTCTGAAGCTCCTGAAGAATTCATCTGGAATGGCAAACCCTAAATCATCATTCACAATAAAGAATTGCTTAGAGAAAATGAAATAAATATATAAACCCAGGAGCGTGCAGTTCTGTTCCTGCTGAGAAGCAAATGCCAAAATCCAAAGAGCTGTAGTTTACTGTACTTCAAGAACATAAAAAGTGCTGAACTCCCAGATATTACTCAAATAGATATAGTGTACCTTTGGATCACTGAATAAACTGAAGATATTTCACCAGTGGTGTCAGACGTGCTTGCACAGGAGGCCAAGCTCCATAGAAATTCAGACCTCTGTTGCACATTTCTGAACATCTTAGGACCGGGCTCGGTTTTGAGCTTTCCTAACACCAAGTGCTGTTAGGAAAGATTCACTGGTGAGCACTATGCAAATGCCCCCTGATTGAGATGCTTCAAGACATAAAATAACACAGTCATATCATAATAGTAGTCTGTAACTTTGCAATGGTCACCATCAGCTGCAGGTTGGCTCCTATGGATGAAAATGCTACGGATCATCTAAGTGTGAGGTGGAAGAGGCGCAGAGTGGCCAAACCAAGGGACCAGAAAGCATAATTCTCAATCTTCACTCTCTGTCAGCTCGCTTCATGGCTCCACGACTCAGTTTACCAGCTCTGAAAATGAAATGTGAGTTGTTTCCATCCACCTAAGCTGCTTGTAAATCACCCTGAGGAGTTTTAAAATAGCAATCATAGTAGCTCAGAGCCTACACTTTCAGAGTCAGGCATTCTTGTTCACTTAGGAGCGAATTTCCTGGTAGGCTGTGAATTCTCTCAGACTCCTCCCTCCAACAAACTATATCCCATGTTTTGTTTTGGTAGCCTTGTTTCCTATGGCCTCAAAGCCTGAACATATGGTGCGATGCTCAGCAAAGCTGAAGATTAAGTGGTGGAGTCTGTGTTTGACACATAGGGCCACTAATTGCTAAAGAGAACAAGTGTCTAAACAGCCTTGACATTTCCCTGAATGCACCTACAGATGCTGCATCTCATTTCCCGTGTTAAGTTCCCAAGAGCTGCCTAGAGGCAGAGAACAAGAGGCCCCTTTTCAGGTTTCTGACCTTGAAAGAAAAATGGAAAGAGACAGGCCAGACCTCCACACCCCTGGGCAAAGGAGATACGAGAAGCCTTCAGCTGCAGAGAGGGCACATGTGGGATGTCATCAGTGCCCCAGAAAGGATCCCAAAGTCAAGAGTCAATCACCGTGGTGCACACACTTTTCTATCAGGTAGCCTAATAAACTGCACATTCAAGGAATTTAAAACATCTTTGATTCTACCTACAGGAAATCTTATTTTCTCCCTCCTCCATTCATTTCTGAGCCTCCTTTGGAAAAACAGAAGCTGGGCACTTATGACTGGTTTTATAAAACATGAGAGTCTTTTGAACTAAACAGTTTAAGCTGTAGGAAAATCAGTAACTTTTTAAATACAGCCCTGAGCCAGGAGTACCTTTACTGAGATGGGTGAAGCGACAGGATTGTGATGGATCCTCACCTTGCCATTTCTCTCATCTGCAGAACAGAGGGTGCAAAGTTGTCCGGCTTTGTTCCCAAGGGGTCTGCTACCCTCAGCAGCTTCCCTGTCTGTCCAATGGGAATCGATGATTGATCTGAGGGGTAAATCAGACCAGCCAGGCTGTGAGTATGACAAAATTCTCTATTAGACACCATTTTCTATTTCCTTTTCTTGAATGAAGTGTCATAGGCAGTGGAGCAAGTACTTTAATATCAAAATTTACCTGAAATCTAAGTTTAATTACACATGCCAGGGTTTTCAGAACAGCCACTGTAAAGCTGTATAGCATACTTAGGAACTTGCAAAGGAAGAAATGTCTTGAATATGTGAGCTTGAAAGCTGTTCATGAGAACCTTACGGTGCGATGCCTGTTCCCATGTCCTACAAATCAGCTTCATGGCAGAAAAGTGCTGTCATTTCCACCTCAGTCACAATGAGATGCTGTGGACAATACTGAGACCTTGATCATTTACATGTGCAAGACAGAGTCAAGGGAGAGGCAGCTCAGCTGAGCTGCCAGCTTTCAAAATGCATTTGGGAACTGAGCTGATAAAAAAAAATAAAAATAAAAGCAAATCTGCTGATAAAAGTGTAACTCAGGAATTTGATAGCATCCAGGAAAGAGCACTGTGGAGAGCTGATTGCAAAGTGATAGACAGGACTTTCCATTTCACACATTGTCATTCTAATCTTTCAGTCCCAGTTCCACAATGTCTGGATAGCTCCTTCATTCAAAGAAAGATTAAAAAAAAAGAAAAAAAAAGAGAGCAAAATAAGAGAAATTACTGCACAGACAAGAATTTGAAACATGGAGATAGGAGGTGGTGACTCTTTAAGAGCTGGGCAATTTGCAGCACAGACAGAATTTCCATTCACAAATGAACCCTGGCACTCCTGAAGATGAAGAGGAAAAGGCGAGATAAAAGCAGAAAGACTGCTTTGGCATAGTTTGATGAAAAGGTCTATGTGCAGGTATAATTGACCGAGATTTAGTCTCCTGAGTACAAACGTCAAGAAACTCATAGGACTGTCAAATAATCAGAGAATCTTCTTATGATTCCATCTAATCCTCTGAGATGGTTGCCTATATGAGGTAATGAACACCTCTATAGCTCCACTCTTCGATGTCTTTATAGGAGTACACTGAATGGAAAAATTTCAATTTTGGTCTACTCACACAGGCTCTAGAGCATCCATCAAAGCTGAAATCCTCCAAAAAGCCATTGTGAGTCTCATCTTGAATGGAGGCAAGTCTATTGCATCAGCAAGTCTCATGACTGTTCGTGACTGAAAAATAAAGGCATGAGGTGGGGATGGGGGTCTGACTGGAGGGCTTGTCATAGGAGGAATAGAGAAAATGTGAGCAAGGAAGGAATGCAAAGTGAAGTGAAGCAAAGCACTCAGCCACCAAAGGCAGGCAGAAGAAGGTTGCACTGCTACACTTCTAAGATCAAGATTTATCCCATTCTTTCACCTAATTATTTGTAAAATATGTCAAAAATATAGAAGAGCATGAGATAAACAGTCAGAGGTTAAAAGGCTAGATAGCAATGCTGATATCAAAGCCAATGAGACATGGAAGAAAGAACAAATGATAGGACAGTAGGCAGAGTGAAGGACATCTGAAGTTACTATTCACTTGTAGGGGTTCCGATTTCTGCTTTTCAACTCAGGCAGTAAGATGCAGCATTCATGTCTATCTTACTCTCTTAAAGCACCCCAGACTTTCTACTGTTATAGTCTTAATAATACGCCATAAAAATGGTGATAATTCACAAAACATTCATACCAGACTTAATTTCATTTCAAGACATCAACTGAAGTGGAATAGAAAACCTTCATTTTCTTAGCAAAACTTTGCACCTCATAAAGGATTTATCTGTTGCTATGGCAAAAGCTTTACCCAAAGGACTTACCTGTAGAACACAAAAAGAAAGGGGAATATTTCCTTTCATATACAGATTTTCATATCCCACACATTTTAATTTAATCGTACATTCCTTTCATCCTTTAGTGAGATTCTTTTATTCTTGAATAAACTGCATGTCTACCTCAGTAGTATGGATCCATTCTTATCCTCTTCCCCCCATACATATAATTAAAAGAATTTTAATTATAGAATATCAGCTATTTTTCTTTGATGGAAATTCAAGTGCTTATTCAAAATTGAAAGAGAGATGACCTTTTTAATATGATTTCATGGAAACAATGGAATTTCATTCATCAGGTTGTACAACTTGCTGCTTCTTTTTTCAGGCATTCCACTTCCGATTCAAAATGACAGTTGATAGGAGATGCAAAAATGTCAGTACTTTTTTTCAGCCACTTCACCTAAGAAGAATTTTCCCCTCCCACCCTATTCTGTTTCTTTCTACAGTATTATGTTTTTCAGTCATTTGGGCTTCCTTCAATTTGCTTATTAAATATGTAAGATCTTCATTATACAACCAGGAACTAAATAATGTAAGATTAACACAAAGCCCCCGTGAGAGTTTTTTAGTGTTATTAATATTAATGATATGTGAAGCTCATATATTTTTGTACTTTGCAAACTCAAATGTCATTAGAGTGGATAAATTGTACTTTTCTACCTTGCCATCGCCCATTTCAAAGAAAAGATGACATTTAACTCAACTAAAAGCGAAACTTCACATAGGTCCAGCTAGGTTACTTTTTACAGTCCAAGTTAAATCTCAAGGAGTCATGGTAATAACAGACAGCCTTCCCTGGTCATTGATGCAAGAGAAAGGGTAACCTGAGGAAATAGGTAGGAAGTATAGTGATTTTTTTTCTTTGTGTTTACTCATGCTACCCATTAATTCACATGGGTCTTGGACCAGTAAAAAAAATCACTAATGACCTAATGATAAACATTGCAATATCTAACTAGAAAGAAACTGGACTTGAACCCTTGCACAGAATTCAAGGATGCTCAGAATGGTATGCTAAACAGAGAGTATGTTGAGGAAGAACTACTTAGACTTAATTAGTAGGCAATGTAATGAAACACAAGTATTTGTCATCCTTCTCCTGTCAAACTCAAGCCTGAAACTGTCACCTCTCAGCATGCTCTTTTCAAAGCTATCTGGAAGAGAACATATTTTGTACTTGTCCTGCACATACAATGACTCAGCAGATAAGAGTTCACTCAAATAGTTGCTTTAATCATCTTCTACTTTGACTCAAACTCATCTCTCAGAAAAATTCTACAGGGAAACATTCTGACAGTTTCTGTGTTACCTCTGCACTTTTCCGACCCCCACTTCAGACTTTTTTTCCAGGAGCACTTGCCTCCTGGCCATACATACTGTAACAGAACTGCTGTATCTGTTGCTGGAAGGCAACAGCAGGGAGCATTGAGGACTGGCTGAACTTGTTGCCTTTGGCAAACCTTCCTCACTATGCTTGTGCTGTGACCCTTCATGGGAGAATGTCCTAAGGACCAGACTGCCTTTACTGTCATTGTCCAAGCAAACTTTTTGCTCCTTGTGAAAGAGTTCCTCTAGCCCCTTCTCCAAAGACTGTTATTGTATCACCAAATAAGATATAAAACCAATTTTTAAAATATCTTCTAAAATCAGTCTTAACGACTATCTTGTTAATTAACTTGCAAAATCCTTCTCAATCTCTGTTTCATTACCAATAAATAGATACATTTTTCGTAGAATCATAGAATGCTTAAGGTTCGAAGGGACCTTAGAGGTCATTTAGTCCAACTTCCCTGCACACGCAAAGTCACCTAGAGCACGTGGCACAGGGCTACATCCAAGCGGGTTTTAAAGATCTCCAAAGAAGGAGACTCCACAACCTCTCTGGGCAGCCTGTTCCAGTGCTCTGTC
>JAUBOD010001105.1:3643950-3705874 GCA_032353885.1 Nothura maculosa
GCAGCACAGCCCTCAGGGCTATCAGCTACTCCTCCAAGTTTGGTGTCATCAGCAAACTTGCTGAGGGAGCACTCCATGCCTTCATCCAGGTCGTTAATGAATAAGTTGAACAGGACCGGACTGAGGACTGACCCCTGGGGGACACCGCTAAGTAGAGGCCTCCAGCTGGACTCCGCACCATTGACAACTACTTTCTGCACCTTGCCATTGAGCCAAGAAGAGTTTTCTTTCACAAGAAGACAGTTTCAAAAAGAGGAGATAAGCCTACTGTCTCCTAGCTATATCAAGATTCTAAGAAGAAAAGAGATATGGAAAGGTATGAGAGATATGGAGAGATATGGAAAGGTAGAAACAGGAAAATGCAAGTCATCCACTTACCTCAGATTTTTCAAATAGCAAATTGCTATCTTCCTTCTTCAACATCCTAAGAGAAAGCAGCAATACTATTCTACTTTCTGGAGGGGTCATTCTATAGTCCCATGTTATTCTTTGAGATCGGTAATAA
Organism: Nothura maculosa; assembly: GCA_032353885.1. Classification (NCBI taxonomy): domain Eukaryota; kingdom Metazoa; phylum Chordata; class Aves; order Tinamiformes; family Tinamidae; genus Nothura; species Nothura maculosa. The sequence goes on from JAUBOD010001105.1 coordinate 3,644,456, forward strand.
AATCCATGAACATTCAAATTCCTATTCAAAGTCCAGAGTCCAACGAGAGAATGAAAGTTCACTATAATCATGTTGAATGTATGCCACCAAAGCTGTAAGAGAATAAAAGTACTTTGCAGTATTATAGAGCTAATCCCAAACTTGTCAGATAGGTCAGGATACTACACAATTCTCTCCACTCATCACTGATATCAAGTGACAGTTTGTGCATAGTTTCTAAACTCAGAAATGATCATGACAATTGTCTATTCAGACATCTTATTTATCACAGGACAGACAATTCTTCCGAGCTAATTGCTTTTAAATATATGGATTTTTTTCTGTCTTTTTTTGCTCTTCCTGCACCTTTTCTGCTTCTTATAAACAGCAGTGTCTGGAAGAAAAAGTATAAATAATGAAGAATATTACAAAAAATCTGGAAAAAAATGTGGCATGACTGGAAAAAAGGCACAATGAGCACCAAGGCTGTAAGATAAGAGCTTGTTCCCATTTTAGTTTCAGTCAGCTTTCAAACTTAGGACACTCTCAAAATTTTAAGAGGCTGATCCAAAGTAAAATAAATAGACTAAAAAATTGATTTAATTTCACTACACACTGTGAAAGATGTAAATGATGTTCATGACCCCAGAGGGAAACCTTCAGATATCAGGTGGTTCTGGCTTGGAGTCCTGTTTGGAGTCAGAAACCAATGAAAGGTTTTTCTTTCTGTGATGGTTATAAAAGCCTTACTTTTGCATATACAAGTAAATTAATCTGTGTTCTGGGAATGATGTAATGAAAATGAAATCAATCTTGTTTATAAGCATCTTGTGACCTTTATCCATTTTGTTGGAAGAGAAATAAAATTAAGACAATTGTACCTTGGTTTCCACAGTGTTGTCTGGGTTTTTGATGTAAATCTGACTGTGAAATGATACCGACAACAAGGTAACAAGAAAACCCATTTATCACTGTGACAGGTGCTTGGTTTTATACGAGTTTAAATTACCAGTGATGGAGTAAGGTTGTCTTTCTCTCATCTCAACCTCATAACCAATGTTTAGACTTACCTAAAGGTTCTATTTCATAGTAATCAAGTTACATGGAATCAAATTGTTATTCATGTATTCAGAGGTTAAGACTTGAGAATCATTAATGTGACATTGTCAGCAACTGCAAGTTGGCCTAGAACAGAGTGGTAATTGGTAAATCTGAATGCTGGGTGGTTATGGCTGTTTATTAGCCTCTAATACATTTTGTGTTATTCAGCTTTACAAGATTTGACACTAGATGCTTCTACTGAGTTGTAATACCCTGGCAGTTCACCTTTCTTCTACATCACTGGATATGTGCCAGAGCTTAACTTTGGATCACTTATTGCCACTTTGGAAAAGAAATACAAATCACCCCTCCTTCTTATGCCTATTTCCATGCATCACGGGGAATGTTGTCTTCGCCTGTTCAAAGACTTGAGTGTGTACAAAGCACTACCATCCTGCAACTCGGGCATCATTTATGGTCCAGTCAGCATCCATTCTTTCCTCTTTATGTCACTATTGAGGTGATTCGGTGTAAGCTTAATTTTCATTTGTGCCGGATCAGAATTAAGGTTTTTTCCTTTCTTAGGAACTGGTGAGTCAAGTGAATGGATGAGTTCTTTTACCTAGAGAAAAGAACAAAGCCAAAAGAAACAAAAACATGCTTATAATTAGTGTGGAAATTGTAGTTTTCCCTTTCAAAAGAATTTTCTTCTGATTTACTTCTAAAGTAAAATTTTGCAAGGCTTTAGTCTACAGTAGAAATATCCTTTTTTATATCTCACTTTGACAGTAAAATAGATTGCTAATATTGAAGTATGCAAAAATAAGTCATATCCACAAGGGGGTACTCGCTAAGGTCAGAGGCATCTGGTAAGGTCAGGCAGAATGCAGCTGAATCATCAGATCTATCACGGGCTATCAAAGTACTGTCAACAGTTGCCACCTTGTATAATTCCTTCCATAAACGTATCATGTTCTGTGCTTATCTGGTCTTCCCTAGGCAGGTTTCTTATCATTCAGCATAGGAGATCCTAACACAGCTCTGAAATGAATAAGTTTTCTTCTGATTTCCAGTGTAAATTCATTTATACATGCTTTGTTCTTTGTCCAGTTTGCCCTTTAACTCTATCTTGTTTCCTTCCTGGAGATTCTCTCTTGAGGAATTTATGTGCTCTTCAGTGTATCACGTTAAAAAAATGAAGCTCTGTCATTGTCCTCTACAACAGATATTCCAGTTCTCTGGTTGTCCTTTTCTGCACGCTTTCCAGTAAGAATTCAATCTTCTTGAATACAGGAGAGAAAAAAAAATATAGAGATTAAAAATAAGTGATTTACAGGCTTTATATAGGTTTGTTAATACTTTGCTGTTTCTACTGGATTTACCTCATCAGAAATGTGGTAGAACTATCCTTGCTTTTTTCCATAGTTGTTGCATAGTCATACTGTGATTGACCAAAATACTCAGGCTATTTTCCTTTTCTTCCATTCCTAAATATCAAAACTTTGCAATGCTTTCATTCTTTTTTTACATGTATAACCTTTCATTTCCATTACTGCAAGACCTCAAGGTCAGTCAGTAACTTCTGCAGAGTATTTCGATTCTCTTTCTTTATTGAGTCCTAGCTTTGAAATTTCAGCAGGACTCAAAAGCATTCTTTGTCCTGCTAGTCATTAATGTCTCATGTAACAGACAATATTAAGCAAGATACAGGTATGAGGTTCTCAGCTACTGAGCAACCTTCAATCTAATATTTTCCCTTTATTATATTCCATTTTCTTAGGAACTTTACATTTTTTCTACTAATTCTATTCTTTTATACATCAGCTAACTATTTATCCTACAGTAGCATATGACAATCTTCACTCAAGCCTAGCTCGATTAAATCTGTGTAAGGCACACTGTTAGGGAGTTTTCCTATGATCTAGTGCTACTAAGATGGTTTTCTTCAAAATAGAATAGAAGTATTTAAGTTAAACCTAAAGCAATCAAAATTCCTTGTTTTTATGCTTTATTGCATATTCTGGAATCCTGCCTAGTTTCTCAAAAGGCTGCAAATATGCATCATGGCCAACATTTTCATGGAGAATTCAGAGCATTACAAGGCTTTGATAAAAAAGAACCAAATTCAGATAATTCCGGCTCAATTTGTCTTTCATTTAGAGTAGGGGTTGTCCAAAATACGTCACAACTCTGTGAGTGCATATCCTGATCTAATGTTAACTGAAGGTCTTTCAAGGAAACTTTATAGTATTAAACTTCTGTAAAGCTCAGAAGCCTAAGAAAATTTTGTTTCCATATGCACTATAAAACCAGCTGTTCTTTATGAAGTGTGTGTAACAAAGGTATTATGCATATAAATCAACATTTCAAAAACATGATCACATCTTGAAAATACAAAGTGAGGCTGAGCCCATGAAAAGACATTGAAATTATATTGAGAGGGGGGTGGTTTTGCTCTTAAATCGCATGCCATCAAAAGAACAACAACAATAAAAAAAAATCTAGGTTTAATAGGTTTCATATTGTGATGCACTGTCATGCATATTAATCACCATAATGAAACTTATCCCAAATAATTCACATCCTGCATGTTGTAAAGTGATGCTTTTATTTTTTTGGCAAGAACACATTGTTCAAATCTGTGACAATTAGAGCAAAAAATGTGCCTTTGTACCATTTTCTTTGGACTGATTAATGTTCTTCTATCCTGATAACAAGTTTAATAGAATCTAAAGATAGACCTCAGGGAAAAAGCATGCTATTATTTCTTTTTTTTCTCAGTAAGTAATGGATTTGGAGAAGAGTGCTAGACCATGTCACAAAATTCCCACACATGATGGGTTTTTGACCCCATACAAAGTTATCACAGCACTTTCTATTCATCCACATATACTGGAGATATAGACAATGATAGTGGCACAGTTGCTTTCATCATAAACATCAGCATCTGATCTGTAACATTACTCGCAGCATAAGTGCAAGTACAGAAGGTATGCTGCTAATGTAATCAGTAGAAGAGAAACACAGAAAAATTCTGAATATTCTGCTGTTTGCAAAATATAATAAACAGCCTGTTATTAAAATCACAACTGGGATAAAAAGCTCAAAGCTAAGCCCAGAAGTTTTACAGGATAAAATGTACAAAACTTTGTGCAAAGGAAGGTGTTTTCAGATACGTTTTCTGCAGTATGTGATCCTAATTGATAAGAGTTTCTAGTATTATTGTCATTCACAGTACAACTGGTTCAAATAGCCACAATAAAAAAATAGCATCCTGCTGAGGTAAACTGTTTACACAAGAATAAAATATTACTTTTACCCCCAAAATCTGATGTCTAATGACTGAATTCAGTGGGACAAATTCCTAAGTGGTCTGCTGAATGGCAATTGATTTAAACATATGCTTAAAGATAGTATGTACTAAGTGGATTTTCTCTTAGTGGGCTTTTTCCCCCCCTTCTATAAGCTTTCTTTTGAGTTACAAATGTCTAAATGCTTCTGGAAATTATCTGCTTTTACTGAATCATACACAGTATATGGAAAAACGGTGGGTGGTTGGAGTTTCTAGAGACTATTGTAATATATCCCTCTAAAGCCTACAATTAGAATCCAAGATCAAAAACACCACAACTTTTCCTTTTCATCTTTGGTTTTCTAGACCCAGTGGGATCTAGTTCTAGCCCATTGCAGAGTTACACTTGTTTTTTTGCCATCTTTACTCTTTCCTCCACTCTTATTCTGACTCTATTGAAGTGTAAAGTGTCTTTGTAATTATAGCCGAACTCTCACTTTATGAGCTCTACTAACACTCATTTTTTTTCCAAAATCCACAAATTATAACACTCACTTTCCATTTGTGCGAGACAAAGGAGACCTTAGGCCATGATCCATCGAGGTGTTCAGTGAACCTGTGTGTTATAGACCTGGGTAACTCGTATGACTTTTGCCTTCCTGTTTCCATCCTAGCATAAGCTGCTTCAGCCTTCAGTAATTTACAGTACTTTGAAAATTGTAGTTTTAATCATAGTACAAACTCCAGTTCTGTCATTAAATATAAATATTTATACAGTGCAAAGTCTAAATCTAACTATGTCATCACCAGGAGTTATGTTAGAGTCTTTGAGGATGTGATAGCTATTTGTTAACTGCAGTAAGGGGTGGGTTAAATTTAATGAGAAATCTGAGACACCCCAGGCCTCTGTAATTTTCTGTAGCACTTCTTCCTTTGGGGAACTCATTCTGAACTAAACTTCAAAAAATTAATCATAAAAATATTACCATAAAACAGGATAAGACATACAAATCCCACTTCAAAAAAATAAATAAAACATCAGGTTTTATCGCTCTTCTCTAATTAACATGGCAACCTTTCTATTCCTTCCTGGAGCCTCCAGGGCAGCTGATGTCAGGTGGTGACATGATGCAAACACCCTGGTGAAAAAGGGAGACAGCTGGTGTGTTCAAAGCAGGAGTTCTTTCTGAACAGTGTAAACTCCACTGGAAGTCATCTCACAGATTTTACAAATAAATTACTTACACATGCTGACAATAACTCACCTTAGGAAAAATTACAGTATGTATAACATGTAAAAACTATATAGTCATGGTACATTTTGATTTCTCCCCATTTGTAGAATTGGAAAAGATATAGAAAAAATATGAAGAAAAAGATAGAGCACTGGCCACAGGCAGAGAAAACATTCAATAGTAAGTGAGATCTTCATGTGATAGAGTACACAGACACATTTGAAGTTCTGATAATAGTATTATGGGGGTGAAAATGAGCTACATTCCTCTTATTTCCTGTTCTGGTGAATCTACATCTGTGCAGCTCAAGAAATAGGTGACTGATAAATTCAGAGATGATTATATTGTCTGCACTGTAAGGAGGATTATATAGTGGGATCAAAATAGACTCTTCAGGCCTTAAAATCTGTGATTACACACTATACATCTTAAAAGCAATAGAAGCTAAACTAAAGCTAACGAAAGCAACTGTCCATCTAAACATGAATCTTTATAACCACTTCCAGAACAAATGACTAAAATCTATCCCCAGACTTGGCCCCTCAGATAAGCTTGCTGAGGTTTGTTCAAAAGCTACAGAGGACAGCAAAAAAAAAGTGATCCTCAATACATTTTGCCAGCAGTTTTGTCAGGTAGGCTTTGATGGTTATTTCCTCTGCTAGGAACAGAATCACAGAATGGTTGAGGAACATCTAGAGATCATCTAGATGTCCAATCTAGAGTCCAGTCCCCTCTGCTAGAGTAAGGACATCTAGAGCAAATTGCATTGAGTTGCATCTAGGCAAGTTTTGAAGATCTCCAAAGAAAGAGACTCCACAACCTCTCCTCCCTCTTATGAAGGAGTCCTGAGTCCCTTAATAACCTTCATTGTTCAATGTTGGACCCTTTTCAGAAGGAGCCAGAACTGCATATTCTATACCACATTCTAGATTTGGCTTCTCCAGAGGGGCAGGATCACCCTCCTCGACTTGCTGACTAGACTTCTCCTAATGCAGACCAGGATCCCATTAACCTTCTTGGCCACAGGGACACATTGCTGCCTCTGGCTTAACTTGTTGTCCACATCTTAAGTTAACCACAACTCCCAAATCCCCTCTCCAAAAGCGCAACCACAGGTCAATGTTTCTGCCTGGTTTTGAACCAGGAAACTTTCGCATGTGAGGCGAATGTGATAACCACTACAGTACAGAAACACTGAATAAATACCTTTTTCCCTTCAATTTTCTTGCCATGAGACCAAAGAAATTATCCTTTATTGCTCTTCTTTGCCAGAATGGCAGCCAGGGTACAAATAGTCCAGCATTAATAGACCATGCTGCTTATTAGAGATGTCTCTCAAACTTTGAAAACATACCTCAGCAGGAGCATATGTAGATAGAAAACTTTGATCCAGCTGCTGTAGCTGGTGACACAGGTTGGACAGTAACTGATGAGTACAGCACATTCACTGCATAAGGCTGCTCTAAGAAGTCTAAGGTGCTGAATGAATATGAGGAACCTTCTCTGTTCAATTCCTTTGGAGCGCTGCCATCAGATCATTGGCCTCTGCAGGCATAAGGAGAGTCAGCTGAGAGTCAAGACCATCTAGTTTGGGTACATCCCTGCCAACATATGCAAAGCAGCCTGAACTAAGCACACAGTAAGGACAGGCTGAGACCAGATCTTGCCATGGAGGCAGGTCCTGTAACAGCCTGCAGTAATCTGCACAGATGGGTAGTAATGAGTGTGCAAAATGACTGTTCCATATTAGCTTATTATCTTCTTAGCTTGGAAATCATTACAGAAGGTAAAAGATCATATCAGCAGACAAGACATAATGATATTGGTGATAAGATAGTTGCTTTCTAAAGGGCAAAGCACCATTTGCTGTGCAAACTCCTAGGGCATAAATGATGGGATGACAAAAATTTCTCAGACTCTCTCAAGTCACCAGGGAACAAAGAATATTTTTGCTTCTACAGAAGAAGAAATCCACAAAGAAAAAGTAACAATACCTGAAAGCATAGCTGGCTAGTGGGGATGAGTACACTGAATCGAGGTGTGGTGGGATCCTTAAGAGGTATAATACACCAAGTGAAACATTAAACCAGTTCTGGGATGAAACCAATCTAGCCTGAAAGCATGTGCCAGAAACTGCTCATTCAATGTGCATTTTTGCTAAATACCAGAAGTTTGTGACGACATCACAAATTGTACACAACAAGAGCAAGTTGAGCTGCAGATGACAATGAAGGACACAAGAAAAAACTCTTAAGCCTGCAAACAACTGATGGTTCATGAATGGATCCAAATGTAAAGAACTAGGGTCTTTGCAGATGACCTAAAAGTCAGTTTATGCTATTACAAAGTTAGCCCCAGAGATTTTCAATCTATCAATTTTTAAACAATATCATAAAGCACCTTTGTGTAGCATTTTGAAAAATGTTTAATTTAGATGATAGTCATTAGAGCATCATCTGATTTGCTTTGCAAATTAGAGAAACACGGCCTAAAAGAGAACTTGAAACAGGATCTGCGCTTTCTTCTGATTTCATCAGAATTGTCAGAGTCTGCATAAAAGGGTGATTTTCAGGAAAAACAAGAGCAGCAGCACACAGCAAATCATGTTATCATTCCAACTTTGATGGACTATTTAAGGAACATATGTTTATGATTGCCAAAATCCTAAAGTATTGTACATGAATTCTTCGACAGCACAGACAGTAGTAGTGTGAATACTTTTTTTTTTCTTCAAAGAAAGAAGCTCTGGAACAGATTGTAAGTGGCACTGGAACTTAATTCACATCCAAAGTGTTCTGGTTTGCTTAAAGTAATAATACCATACATGTCATATCAGCTTCTTGCTATTCTGCCACTCCGCAAATGCGTTACTGCCTGAACTCATGCAGAATTAGCAAGCATGTTATGCCGTGAGCCAGGAAAATAGTTGCTTATAACTTAAATTGCGGGAAAATTTTCCAGTGACAAGATCCGACCATGGTTATTTTAAAGACAGATCTACAAAAAGACTTTCAAATGAAATAAAATATACGACACGATAAAGAAATTCTGTTTTCTTCATCCATCTAACATGAAAAAATAAATAAATTTGCTTTTGTTATGAAATCAGGGATGTATCTGATGCCAGCTGGAGTCTATTAAATATACTGGATCTATAAATATACTGACAATCAGATAAACCATCTACTCAGCCAGTCACTGTTTCTGCCATGCATGACCTCTAGGGGCAGGAAGATGTTGCTAATACAGTCACAAAGAAAGTTTCAGCATTTTTCCAGCTGCTGTGTGCCTCCTTGGAGACATTTGACATAGATTGAAATTGTGATGGTTTTATATATCTTTTTATTCTAAAGAAAAGGAATATGCACAATGCAAAATTGGGTGATGTCCTTTTCAATAGTTTATGGTTGCTTTGTGTTTCATCATAGGTAGCAAGCAACATAAATAGTCCCTGTGCATTTCTACTTAGTTGAACACTTACACTTATTTAAAATATTCACAATGTTTTCCCATTATTTTCTTAATATTAATTAGAGAAAAGAGTGATAAGAATGAAAAATACAAAGATTTCACCTTTAATATCAAGTTATTCATATCTCAAAAAGGAAAAGAAAATCTACAAAATTGTATGAAATAGACATATCCCCCCCAAAATATTCTATTTCTATAAGTCTATTTCACTTATATTATTTTTGCATTCCTTTGCAACTGGAGCAGAATTTTGGAACACCCAATGAACAGTTCTTTGTCACCCATATTAGAGAACTAAAGACAGCGACTGAAAGCTAGACTACATCTGTTAGATTTATGAGGTGTTAACAAATAATAATGTCAGTGCAATTCTAACAGCATCTGAAAACTGCAAAATCATTGCAATAGCAACAAGGAACATCCTGGTGTAAAACAATAATAACTGAAGAGATCAATAGATTTTTGGCTGGATGATAAAGAAACCAATGAAATAATTTGGACAGAATAATACAGTAAAATAGCCTTATTGATGCATGTCTGGATGCCAATACTGTCATTTAATATGTACCTAACTTTAAGCATTTTGATTCTGATCAATACATTCTGATTTCTGTAAAAGAGATTAAACCTAAGTGATATACAAGTACTTTTTATCTGTGTTCAGTGTAATCTCTGATCCACCATTTTCAATCAGCATTGCCAAGGACATGATAGAGGTCCTTATTTTATCATTAGTCAGTCTCAGAAAAGCCAAAGAGGACAGATAATAAATATTTGTCAATAAGTACCCTAGAGGCTCGCTAGAATTATCTTTAATTTCCCCCTGAGAGAACTGGTTGTTCATGTCTTGGGCCAAATAACAGAGTGAAGTGGTGGCCCTCTACATATTTGGATGCATCATGATATGCCTGTATACAGAACATGCCCATATATTATCAGGTCAGATGGCTGCCTAAACCCATAATTAACATGCTCCATAGAATGAGATGTATTGTGTGGACCTAGTTGCTGCTGGTTGGTCCTGATTTTTGCTCAAGGATTTGCCATATTATGAGGTCTAAATAAACCCCTGTAGCTTTTAATGACAGACTGTCTTTGCTTTAATAAAGGAGAGCTGCACACCAGCTGATTACTTACTCTATTAACTTGTGCATCCTCATTGCTCATCACAGCAGTGTCTAAGGCCCTTTGCTAAATACAGATACATTTGTGAAGTCCTTAAGCTATTCGTGCACATTTAACCAAACAAAACTCTGCTTCTATGACACAGAGCAAAAAGCATTGTTTAGGCTCTTGTCCCTGAAAATATCTGGAGGAACAAGCATGCCTTGCAGAAAATCAAAGCAGAGCTATCGCATATGTTCTTATTTAAATATTTATCAAGGACCATGGGCACATTTTGTGTGATAGAAAACCTAACGGAACACAAGATCCTTGCCACAGGGAATGTATGGGCTTGGTGCATATTGTGTGTCATCGTGGGTAGTAATTATTTCCCTCACTATCTGTTTAGTGCTTTATATGACATATAGATACTGAATGCAGAGAGCCTTCTAGTGTTATCAGAGCTCAGGACACTAGATAAATTCATAGATATTTCTTCTTTTCACATTAGTGCTTTACTTGCTGAATGCCAGAGGAATCCAGGGCAGTTATGAGACACTGGATGAATATAGCTAGCAGTGAAACCATGCTAGTGTTAGCCTTTTAATTGGCCTTTTAATGTGTTTATGTGCTCCTTCCTAGGTGTGAATTTCCCTCAGATTTATACTAGGAGTCATATAGCATCTCTTGGGCAGTCCTAGCACGCTAAAAGCAGTTTCCTTGGTGGCTGAAGTCATGCAACGTGTTGCCATTAAGAACCTCTCTTGCCTGATTGGGATAGCAGGACCTCAGCTATGGACCGCACCAAGATGACCACCTGTAGGGAAATCTGCTCCACAGCAACAGCAGATGCTGTCCTCAGCAACTAGTACAAACCTCTTGGCCAGTACACACATGTTGTGGAATATTTTTGGCATTGATGCAGTGTGAGACTTGGCTTTTCCAGAGGTCACCTGAGCCCCATCACACTGTTAGAGTTGAAGCTGGTTGTGGTTGCTGGTACTAGTAGGTTACACAACAAGGTCACTCTACAGAACAGTGAAAACTTAGCAACTACACATCTCCACTCAGGGGACTTGGGAAGAAAAAAAAAAAATAGGAAAAAAAAAAAACTGAAAAACTGGAAAAGTGGCATGGTATTTCAGAGAAGTTATAAAAAGGAAAAGATTTCAGGGTCAGTCAGACTACTGCTGTTTCTCATAGAATGGATTTTTAAAAAATCACTTCTAAAATTGGGATGTATTTCACATTGGGATATAGCTCCTAGCTGAGCTGAAAGGATCAGTCTGCAAGGTCAATATTTCTGTTTTCCATGCCCGGAGTCAATAAAAGAGATAACTATGGTATTTGGAAACCTCATGTTATTACTTTGCTTAACTCACACATTTTATTTTTATTTGGTTGCATACTCTGTGATAGACCCTACCTTCACACATACAAATGCCCTCCTAAGGAATTTTTCAGTGCCTTAGTGACATGTCCCTGAACACTATAAAATGGGTAGGATTTATCGTACTTAGCACAACAGCAGTTTTGGCAGTATCTGCCATGGGAGCACAAGCAATATCTCATTATGAAAAAATATGCAGAGTGAAAAAAGTAAAGTTTCCATGCACTGCCTCTCAAGCAAAACAGCCTGTGTGACCATATTTTGGGTTATTTGTCTATGGTCATTCTTAGCTATTGTGTTGCTGGGTTTAGGAAGTACAAGTTTAGAGCTGGATTCCTAATAAGTTTAATCAAGATTTCAACTTTTCCATGTCATATTGGGAATCAGAATATTCTTTTTTTAGAAACTTAACTCCTTTATCACCTGTAAGCAGGTGAAATTTGCTGTCCTAAACCTTTTTAAGCCTAAGCTTAAACCTAAAGCAGCTGCACTTTTCTGAGTCTTCTGTTCACAGTTGTTTGCTGTACATAAGATCCTTGTAGTTCCTTTCAAACTTTTCTGGTATTATAGTTAAACACCTTAAAAATAACCCAAAACTCAATGCATACACATTAAAAAAGAAAAAAAAAAAAAAAAGACCGCAGCCATTTTAGTCATCAGGACCCTGTGAAATTGTAAAACTATATGTGGGTTAGATATCTGATCACACCCCCCATGGAGAGTTTATTTCCTAATAGTCAGTATGACATATTTGAACCAGTGCTTGGTAATATATATACTGCTCTCTGAAGAGCTGTAACATTAATGTAATAGAAATGGAAAAATGTCACCTTCTTCATCTTTGTCCCATTGGTATTTCTTTCTTTCTTTTTTTTTTTTTCTTCAATTTCTGGCAGATATTTTCTCCTTTCCAACATTACTTTTGGTACTTTCTTTCACCCCCCTCCAATGCTAAATTAAGATCTTGTTCTACGCATCTGTACATCCAATGCTATTTCCAATTATAGTTTCTAAGACTTCACTCAGCAGCTAGTCACTGCGGGGAACCCTATTCTGAGACCAGGGCCCTGTATTCAAAGCAGTTTCAAATGGTACTCTTGGCTGAGAGTCTACACGTAAATGTTATGGGAATTCCCTTCTATGAGAAAAATAAATTTCCCACAGCCAAAAAGTGGAAGATATGAATTTTTTTCCATCCCTCCATTTTAATGTAGATATGCAATATTAATGTGCAAAAGGAAAGAAAGGGGGAAAAAGTGCCCTAAACATAGAAATACTTCAATTGTAATGCAGTATTTTTTATCAAAATGGCCTTATTTGTTGTCAGGGGCCAATTAAACTACTTAGACAAATACTAAAGAAATATATTTGAAAATTCGTGACCTACCTTTATGCTTAAAAATGAACTTTTGTCAGAAGCTAGGATGGAGTGATTTGCTGAAAAAATGATGAGTTTAAGCATGCATTTAACAGACTTGTCAATTAAGATATAATTTAAGATCAATAAAGACCTGATCTTTACCTAACATACTATTGGTTTTGCATTTGATCTTTGGAAGATCAGAGCCAAAGACTGTCTATGTAAAACAGTAAAAACACAAACTCAGAATAAATCACATGCATAACAGTTTAAAAATATCTAGCAATATGTTAAAATACCAAAGAAAAAAATTATTTTTGCTATCTTGTTTCTGTGATAGTTTTATGCATTAAACACAACTGATTCTTGTTAGAAAACATTAGATACTACAGTGTTTTCTGAGACTGAATAATGCAAGAGAGTTTGGGAAAAATATGCATCTTAGCTGATAATAGCTTCAAGAGCACATCTCTTTTCCTCCACCCTTTTTTTACCCTGTAAAGAGGATTAATCTTACTTTATCTGGTGCTTACTATCCAAAGACAATAATGTGCATAAAATTAAATAGGAATTGCTTTAGATTTTTTGAAAGGAAATTTGTTTGGGGAATAAATTTGTAAACATAAGGACAACTGCCACGCTATACAACAGTACAACCAAATCCAGAACTGACCATCACATAAGTTTAACTAGACAACGGTTAAAGCTCTGCTTTTACAAAGTTACTGCTTTCTCAGATTTGCAGATGAATACTTAACAGAAAGGAGTTACAGACTCTGAGTTTTGTGCATGGCAAAAAAAAAGTAAATACGTAAAGATTACTTTGAGTTAATGAGGATTCAGATCACCTATAATATACACTCATTCATGGAACTCAATATAATAATGAGGATACGAATAATATGAGAGTGCTGCTTAAAATTCAAAGATCTTGGTAAGTGCTCAGTAATTAATACTCACAAGGACACTGTATTGTAAGTCAACAGGTATAACTAGTTTCATTTTGAGAATTAATACAACATTTTTAATTTTAGTCATTCTTGTCCACTTCAGGACTCTATGCTGAACACTTAGTTAAAAATGAATGGTATTCTATATAGAAATAGAATGATCATCCCTACCTCTATTTTACCAAGATATTAAATGCTTTGCTTCTAGGAGACTTGGATTGCAAACAAGGTGACCTTGAATGCAAAAGAAATCCGAGATTTTTTGGAAAGGAGTGACTGTTTAAAGATTTTCATAAGCAATCTTAAGTTTTCCAAAGAACTTGCCATTCCCCTCAATTGCTCACTTTAAGATGATTCAACATCTACCGAATTTATTAAAATCTTTTAATTGATTTTGATGGGCTTTCAGAACACTTCCTCCACCCACTCACCCAGTAGGCAGCTGATGACGGTTGTGAGTGATTAGGAAAGAACTGATGAAACTTGTCTATTTGTAGAGTTTTTCCATTCTAAGTGAAGGAATTACTCATCTTTGCTCTTCCAGAAGATGAATTTTTGAAATATATTGGGCATTTATCCAAATATACTTTTACTGTAATCACCTCAAACTGCACTTTTTATCACATCAACATTACTGTATATACATTACATTTACTGTGAAAATATAAGAAAACTCTTTGGCCTAAATATAAATACAGAACAATATACCTTTCTAAATTACAAAGTGATAGGGAGCACACATATTCACAATTGGTTCATATCTGGCTCTGCACAATAAATAAAGATAGACAAAGGGGTGAAAAGAAGAAAGAGGAAGCTCCAAAAGGTCTTATCACTATTCTGTCAGGGAGATTTAAAAAAAAAAAAAAAAACAGAAAAAAAGAAAGGAAAAAGCAAGCTATATTTTGAAAGCTTAAGTGAATTTGAAATTGCGCTTCTAAATTCCACAGATGTCACTGAAAATGTACACAGTTTAACAGTCCAGTCCAGCTTCTGATGTCATAAGTGCCATTGATAATTTTGATACTTTCAAAAAGCATGCAAATATAATAATGAACAAATAAGCAAAATCAATCTTACGCATAGGGCAGCCACTCCTCTCTGCTCTTCTCTGTAATACAGAGTTATAAGCTAAGCAGCAATTAAAGGTACACATGTTTACTGGCTATTGCCATTATCACAGGAACAGAAAGATAAATCTAGTGGGGAAGGGAATATAATGTAGAGGTTAAACGTAAATGGGAAGAGATGGGTTTTGAGTTGAAACAAATCGTTTTAAAATAAGAAAAAATAAAATTCATTTTATTTTTGCAATCTGTAATCAAGAGGCACCAATTATTCAGTTTCAGAAAGATTCTGTTGGGTTCTGTAAAATAAACAACAACTCTGTCACTGTTTTTGCTTAAGACTCATGTATCTTAAAAGCTTTTTACACCTTAATACAAGACCTGTTTGTAAATAGTGAAAACCAACAAATTAGTCTTGGGTAGTTTGGGAAACTGAGGCATGTTTGGTTTTGCCTGGGGGCATTAAGATCATCTTTTGCAGTGGCTCTGCCATTCTGTTGTCCCCCTACTTAATTAAAAAGTACGATATATTGTTATTCTTACTACCTAGCAAAGATCTTTTCAGCTGAATTACTGCAGTGTTGAAAAATGATCACCTTTGATAACAAACAAGCAAACTCAGAAATCTATAATCTTTTTTTTTTCTTGGGAAGCTAGTGCAATGCTGATTAAAAAAAATCATAAACATGCATCCAAATCAACAACACCAAAAAGCTTTCTGGTCGATATTTCCTCTGCCTAAATATTAATTTTGCAGATGGATGGGTAGTTATCTACATATATAAACAAAACCAATTTCTTCAAAACATAATGCATTCAAAATAATGAGAAAGAGGCCAGAATAACACAGCCACAAACAAACCTACTATTTTATAGCATTTTTCCTTACTAAAGCAAAGCCAACACACAAGGTACCATTCTTCTTATTTTGCAGAGAAGGAAGCTGAGTCACAAATCAATGGAATAGAGAAAAATTTAACAGCAACAGTGTACCTAGAATCATATATTATCCACATTCCAAATTATACTTGCTTGGTAACTGCAAAAAAAGTATGGCTATTGTCATACTAAGGAAGAAGAATCAAATGCACTGGAATAAATCCAACATTAAATCTGGGGGAGGTGAAGGGAGGGAAGGAGGGGAGATCCTTTAAATGAAAGGGGTGGTGAGACAGAGTTAGTGCTGCTGAGGGATGTCTCTGGTTCTTGCGCTAATGCAGCCTGCACTCAAATGTGAAAGCAGAGTCTGGATCAAAGGACATGTGGTCAGTCATAGGACAAATTAGTGAAGCTGCAAAGACATCTGGAAAGAGCACAAGATACTGCCTGGCACACAGGAACAAGCAAGATTAATAAAACACAAGCTGAGGCCTTGCTAAATGGGCTTACTGTTTGTGTGGCTTGACATACTGCTCTTTTAATATAACCTCATTGCCTGAAATAGGAGATGTTTTAGTGTGCTTGTCTCCGTACACACATACCATAGTAAGTAAAGCAAATTGCACTAGACCTCTTCATCAGAGCCCTACATTTTTTAATATATAAGTGTGGCAGAGATGGTATTGCAGAATAAGTAACAGCATTTGCTTGTGCATATCACCATAATGATTATATTGATTGGCCGTAGCAGCCCACATATCTGAAGCCAAAAGAAGACCAGCTTATCTAACTCTGCCCTCTTTAATTCTGAGCAGATCCAAGGTGACTCAGCTGCTCAATTTTAAAGAGTACCACATATTTGTAGAGCCAAGGTTCTCCCAATCTCTCTTGAAACGAAGTTCAAATGTCAGATTTAAATCTACTATACAGTAAAGCCATCAAGTTAGAAAGTTTAAAAAGGAAAAAGTTTAGAAAGACTTCAGGAGCTTTTTTACTTTCTTCTTCTTCTTTTTTAATGTAAATCAATACTCCAAATACTACTTCTTTTAGAGAGATATAAATGCAATGGATTAACTAAAGGTATTACTTCTTGGCAGTTTTTCAGTTTAGGAAGGTCAAGTTCAAAATAAAGTTCTACTAATAGAGAATAATATTTTGTTTTACAGTATATTTTAAATGCATATGAAGTTTTTCTCTTCTTATATTTTAATATTTAAATTTCCACTACATAGAAAGAGTTCTGTGATTTTTTTTTTTGACTGAGGGATTAATTTCTATTTCTCCTGTATGACATTATTTTTAACTGTTAATTTGTAATTAATAGTATTTTTAACTCTTAAGAACTGTCACCTTTTAAAAAATGTTTTTTATTAAGAATAAAGAAATCTAGAATTATAATGGTGTTGTACAAATATAGACCTTATGTGAAAAAAAGGTTCTAGCTACAAGACACTGAAACTTGCTGAAAGTTTTCACAAATGTGAAACAGTTTCTCTCTTGAAATAGTTAGCCAAGATGTATCAGTTTTGCCAGAAGTCTAAATGAGAATTACAAAAAGTTAATTGAGTGCCCAGCTGGTTTCCTGCCATTCATTTAGATGACTTCCTAGGGTAACTTTCCTCCTAGCAAGTGAGTTCCAGTGTCTTCGCAAAGAGCAGCTTCCTTGGTACAGCCAACATTTCCTAGACTAACACAGTTCCAGGGGAAATCAAAACAAATGACTGAGGTGCTGGCAGCAGATAGGACAGAAATCTCAATTTTGCCTTGGAGAATGGAATTTTTCCTTGGAACTCACCCATGAAAACTGTATATGTAAAAATATTATTTACTTATTTTTAAATTTACTTTCAAAAAAACCAACATTGTTGATGCATAACTTTTTTTTTTTTTTTTTTTTTGATCAGCTCTTCTATAGCCACCCATATGGAAATGAATTTGGACTTTGCTTATGTGAGAACCGGTGTACCTCTTCTAGAGCTAGCTGTATTTGAAAGATGAGTCAGAAAGATGGTTCTTATGACCATAGTACATATTGATAATCAAATAATAATAATGTGCCCTTAATGTTATCTTGATATATTAACTGTTTCTTTTCTGCTTATTTGTTTAGCTCAAAGCAAATGTATTCAAGCGACTACTGTTCCAGTCAGAAAAATTTCCCTCCTCCTCAATCTGTATCAACCTTTTTATACTATAGGGCAGCGGTCAGCAGTTACAGAGCTACCCAGCCTGGTGAATTGGCCAAAATTCAGATTATCAGTAAGTAATGGGTCTCCCTCCACCCAAAAGCTGTAGAACTCCTTTTTCACATAAAATATTTCATATGCAAAACAGCAATGAGATTGTATTAAGCTTCTGAATTAAAAGAGGCAGTGTCTTATTCCAACAAGCAAAGGCTTCCTACTATCCAGGCAATTTCCATTTTTATCAGTCAGCATCTCACCCTGAAAAACATTTCAGAGGAACGTTTGAGTTCAGTATTAAGACTCTTTGTTCACACTTGTAATAATCATAAGAAGCCCATCAGGGGATCAATAAATAAAGTTTTCAGTTTAGTGCTAAAATTTCCATACATATTAAATGTTCTTTGCTCTCTTTAGTAGCTAAATGCAGAAGTCAAGATCTGACTTTTTATTACCATATTCAGCCTAAATTTTCTATGTTTATTTATATTCTGAGGTCCTCTATAAGACAGATATAACAACCTGAACCTTTAAGATATATTTTTTGAGCCAGTTGTATAAGCTATGAATCATAAAGGTTCTATTGAAGATTGAACATTTGGCAAAGGCAAACTTAGAAACAAAAGAAGCCAAAATGAAATATATAGAGAGTTTTGAATTTTCAAATTGCATGCTTTTTTGTTCTGCCTTAAAAAAAAAAAAAGATAGAAATGGGCTTATCGGGTCAAAAGATGAGTGCTCCAAGATTTTCAACTATCTGAAATCAAATGTATGTAAGACATACATATATTTTTCTCCCAGACTATTTTTTTGCTGGCACTGAAGGAGTCATTTCTACATATCGCCACTTACCAGGTTATTTCAAATTAAACACAATCACTTAATTCAAATAGAATATATGAAATACAAATTTCTTCCCTCAAAACAAAGTAATAATAGAATAACAATTGTCAGTCAATTGTCATTATTTCTTTCTTGAGTAAATGCTAACTTGTTGTTATTGTTTTTAAAGAAAATTTGAGGTATGAATAGTCCAATGAGATTTTTCTTTCTCTTTCAAAGAGGTCAATATGGCATTTCTAGCTTGGATGCCTGCCAGTGAGAAAGGAAGACATTTTGATGCCTTCCTATCCTTTTGAGTCATATGAAAGTGAACGGCTGACTTACTTAATGTTAGCCAATTGATTTCACTCTGTAATGCTTGCTTTTAAAATTGCTAAATTTTTATGACTTTTAAACATTATTTACTGGCATGAAGATGAAACAACTGATTGTATAAAATACTACTGACCGTTGTGAGTTCAAAGTAAGATTACAGTGAGCCTGAGTGATACACTATACATACCATTTGATTTCTGTCAGATATATAAAGATTACCAATGGATCTTTCCACTCACTCCCCTTAAATGGTCCTCAAGAACCTGGATTTATTGTGACAAGCTTCTATCATCTATTCTTCTTAATGCTCTGATATTAATGGTTTAGCTCTAAAGTCACTGAGCTCATTGCTAACTGCCAAAGATAGGTAAGAAGAGAAGTAATCTGACCTCACTCCAGCGTGAAATTCTGAATGGCAAAATATTCTCTTAAAACCCATGCTTAGTGTTACGTTGTCACAAATTCACTCAGAATTACTTTAATACAATTTGTGTGAGATGTCACAAGCTGAAATATCATCTGTCATAAGTTAATGCTATGCTATTTGTAGAGAAAATTAATTTAGTAAGTATTCTGATTAAGAGGATTTGTCAGAATGTAAATAAAGGAAGTCAAAGAAATGAATCATGTATTTTAAGCTTGGGCAGTCAAATTCGCTAGTACAGGAAGACTATCTGCTGTGTGATGGGGGAAAAGGGGACAATGGTTTTCAATGACTGCTGTTTTCAACGATTTCAAAGGGTGCTGTTTTTGAGCAAAGGAAGAATATGAGAAGCACCAGAAAAGCATTTATCTCTAGATTTTTTTTCCAGAACTTTCTAAGCATCTGAAAACTGCAGAACTATCCTGAAAATCCCATAGAAGTGATGCTAGCAACATTCTGTGGCTCATCCCAAGTGCAAATAGCCAATGTGGGAGTTACGCTTTTCCTCACAGTCACATAAATAAAAATGCAATTCTGCATGGGGTTTGGTATGTGGGCGGGTCAAAATAAGATGTGATCAGAACCAGGATGCTTGTAGATAAATATCATTTTGAATTTATTTGCTTATATGGATTATTTATTTATATACACTGAACACTTTTTCCTAAGCTGTCTGTAAAGAAAAATTATGAAGAAAAAGAGAATTGTCCAATGTCATTTAAAAATATACATTTTACTCTCCTTGTTTCAAGCAAATAAAAAAGAATACTCATCTAGATTTAATTGCAAGTTAGTATATTTCTGTTCCTGCTCTGAAGAACTCAAGATGCTTGTGGCAACCATAAAAACTACAATCAAAAGGACTGATCAAGTTCTTGCACTGGCAAGAAACAGATTTCACCAATTCAGGTTGGTGCAAAATAGCAAAGTGAATATGACAGCTATAGAGTCAGCTGTCTTAAATTATTTATCTGAAAGGTGTTATTACACCGATGTGTAGTGGGAAAAAATCTGCTCACATCACATCCTACAGATTGGAATTCTGTGAATAATTCCCAATAGTTTATCTGAGGAATTTAACCTTTTATTTTTGCTCATCTGTGGGAAAGATAGAATTCCTCAAACATATTCATTATTCAAAAATCTACATTGATTTCTTTGCTGCAGATATTAAACCTATGGATTATCATGAGATACTTGAGCTATCATTTTGTTATAAAGGTCAGAGGAGTCACATGGCACTATCTCTGCAGTCTCTTTGATGGGGCGCTAGCTGAAAATCTTCTTTCCACATTGCTTTGAAATTCTCTTTCTGCACTTGTTTATGCTAATCAAACTTGATTGCTCCAACGTTAATAGAAGGTGAAATTCTCACTGATTGTAGGAAGCTGCTGCATCATTTAATTCCCTAAGTAAAGGCACATTTTGTTTGCAGAAGAAATATAGTCCCTTTAGTTTAGAATCATGGAATTGGATCTTGTCCTATTCTAAAAATACTACTGGCTATTATGACTTCAAAGACTCTATTCTGAAAATACTGTCATGCTGGGCACAAACAATCCAGCCCACAGCTAGTATAGAAATTGTAGGATTTTGACTCCAGCAATGAATGCAAATATTGATTTTTTTTTTCTCATAAGTTTTTTTTTCCTTTTTTTTTTCCAGCTGTGGCATACAGTAAGTTCCTGAATATACAATGGCCATAAGTTAAAAATAGAGAACTCAGTGCATGGCTTCAGCTTTGCTTTTAATTACTGTAGTTAAGCAGGCATGCAGTCACCTTAGAGCAGAGTTAGAGCCATGCTCATTAACCTGCCACTGGCAGAACTATATATTTTTTGTTGCTGTTTTACTGCAAAAATATGAACAAGTGCTAGAGGATGTTTGGAAGGGAGTTGGTGGCTGGCTTTGCTTGCTGGGAAAGGTGCTGAAGGGCATTATATCAGGCAAGGGTGTTGGTTTTCAGAGGAGGTCAAATTTACATTGCTGTGTGGATAAAAATAAATAGATAATTATAATTAAAAGTCCTTTGCACACAAAAATTGGATGTAACAGGAGATTGTAGGCAGATTGTAGGCAGAGACAGGATCAGAATGGATGAAATAAATCAAGACCAATAAGTCCCAACATATACTGAATGGAATAGGCAAGGAAGTACCTTCTACTACCTTTAGTCTAGTGACTGCAGAGGCTGGGCAAGTGTAAGGGCGAAGAGAGCACGGATAGCAGTCAGGCTTGCACAGTCTCCCAGAGAAACATCTCTTTGCTCTCCCCTGGGTGATGATCCTGGGCAGCTCTGGGTGATAAACCCTTGCTCTGATCCAGCAGGCCTGGATCTGCTTTCCCTACTTTTCCTTATTGCTTTCCCTACCTCAAATAGAGAAATTGGGAATTTCCTACCCAGCTCCTCTGATGTGCATAGTGATTTATTTATGTATCAAGCAGTGTGTACATAATGGAGGCCAGTCTGCATGTGGATATATAGCACATTGGCTGGCCATGAGCCCGCTGTGCCCAGAGTGAGAAATAGAACAAGCTGCTTTGCATCTCCTGCAGGGAATGGCACACAGGCAGTTAGTTACTAGAGGATTGCCTGCTCTACATTTACACTTGCCTTATATTAGCTAGTTCATGCTAACAGATCCTTGATCTTCTGCCTTCTGCACCAAATAGGAAAGCTATTTGCTTTTTTTTACTGCAAAAAGTCCCATCCTGGTATTTTTGCCTACAGTGCCTATCTGCAGCATAACTGCTTCCTACCTGTCCTGTCATTTGCTCACATGCGTTTACACTACCAGCAAGTTTTAGAAAAGACCTGAGAGATGCTGAAGTTGTTAGAGTGTGGCTGAGAATTTCTACTTCTTACTCTTGATAAAGATAGGGATGCCCTCCGATTACAGTGTGCCTGATGTTACAAGTGGGCTATATTTCTCCATGGAATAGGGAAAATGCTGGGAAGCATAGGGAGTCCTGCTGGGATTCAAGTAACAATTAGTGTTAGGTGAATGAAAGCCACATCACCTTATGGTCACATGAATCCGCACAGCAAGAATTTAATGCCACAACCTTAGCAACATCAGGAATGCTGATTTGGGACCTCTCTTGTTACTCCCAGTTGTCCACACTTCCTATGCTTGTGCCACTTCACATACAAAGGAGGAGGTGGGAACATCAGGGAATCACTGGACAGTTATTAAAGCTACCTATAACATCTGATTGTCTCAAAATGCAGAAAAAGACTTTTACTGAATGGTGATCAAACACTGGAACAGGCTTCCCAGAGAATATACCCAGGGGTATAGAGTCTCTGTCCTTGGAGATATTCAAAGCTGACTGGATGCAGCCTTGAACAACCTGTTGTAGCTTTCAGCACTATTGGACAGGACCTTCCATAAGGGCCCCTTTCCACCTCAGTTAAACTGAAAGCACAGTTTGTGCTTCTATTAAAGACTTCTATTACTGTGCTTCTATTAACATACATCTAAATGTCGTGCTAGCACTAATGCCCTGTAGGTCCCATCTCCCTTTAGGCATGCAGGTGTCTCAGATACCTCAAGACATCCCACCCAGCAGCAGTCACCTCCACACGAAGAGCTTAATCCTACACTCTGTTCCTTGCTCCCCACGTAGCTTTGTCAACAGCTTTTAAAAGAAGCTCATGGGCATACAATTCCTGCCATAAGAAGGGGAGGAGGAATGGGGTGGGTAACAAAAGCAGCAGAGACCAGTTCTCTCAGCTCCTCACCTCTCCTCAAATGAGTTTGGCAAATCTAATTACTGATAGTACCAACAGTATACAGACTCCTGATTAGTTTTTGGATTTGTTTCCTCAGCAACTGAAAACTGCAGAAGCATTTATTTAATGAATAAACTGGGGATTAGACTGAAAAAAAATCTGCACATTTTTCAGCATTTATATAACTTTCCTTAAGATATATTCATAAGCCTTTAGAAACCACATCACCTAATTCTCACAGATTTACTCAAAAGCTGAATTGTAAGTGAACTTTTAAGATTTAATGCAAAGAGCAATTATTATTATGTTGGAAAAAATTTAAAAGCTTATTTATCATTTAAACAGGAGAAACAAAGTCTTGAAGTTAGAAAATCCAATGAAAATAGTTTGAATGTTGAATCTCAGTACACACTATACCTTAAAGAAGTAGCAGACAGCCAAAGAACTCTCTTTTCCTCTTCCATTTTCCCGTAAAATATCATACTTCAGTGTCGCTAGTTATTCTCATATTGAATACCTTTGAGAAGATGGCAATCTGTTCAACAATATTCTGAAAATAGAATGAGAAAAAAGTCTCATTTTCAAATAAAATGCCTTGTATATTGTGCTGAGCCCAGCAAGACAGCTAGTGCTATGTGCAGTGGATAGAATCCCAGCTTCAGCAGAACAGCCAGGAAATGGGGGAAAACTATATTTAACTGTATTTATATTCACAGCCTCCTACAAAGTGTGAGAAATAATAACCAAAGATCAAGAGAGTAGGCATAGATATCATAGCCTCCTGTTATCTTACTCCAGGTAGGATAAGTAACAGGCACTGAATGGAGCTTAAGTATGCATAATTTTAGTGCTGTAGACAATGAGCTAGAAACTAATCTTATATGCACTACTGTGAACCCCAGCTGTACTGCTGCGCAGATGCTCAATGTCTTTGCAAAAGCTTTTGTGTTGAAAAAATTTTCATACATTCCACATTTCTCCATTTGTCCATTATTAAATGTAAATAGTTATAAATGTACCATTGATTTGCAGTATCTCATGTTTTCTAAATTTCCCCGTTGCTGAGTGTGTGAGGGTTTGTATACACTTTTTAAATCACACAGAAAAGCACAAAGCAGATTTATAAATACCTCCTTTAAAATGGAAGACTTCTGTAATGGAGAGAACATTCTTGCCAGTTGCAGCACTCTTTGTATGACTGATTTTCAGATATTCAGGTGTTGTATGAAAGATTTTCAGAGCCTAAAAATAACAAGTTAACTCTTATTGTGTTTCCCTTCTTTTGCCCAACAGTTTATCAAGACAGCGTCACCAATATATAAGAAAAAAAGAATAATTCATTAGTTCAAAACAAAGCTGGTAATCCGCACCCAAAGATCATGACCTGGAGATGCTTAAGCATGTTTCTCAGCCTCCAGCCATTTTCCAGTCAAAAATTTTCCGTAGGTTGTGTGTTTTGAACCTAACTCTAAAGGGAAACCTAATTATTTCCCTTTAGAAAAAAAAAAGAGATTACAGTTTTTACTGTTGAGAAAACAGTCAAAATTATATCCAAAATAAAAACTAACAAAAAAATTTAGTTCAAAGTTTTTAAATATAGACCGCCACTCTGGTTTCCAAGGATCTCCATTTTCTCCAACTGAAAATCCAAGCGTGCAAGTTTTAGAAATAAATATAGTCTAACATAAAACTCTGGATATATGAACTCAAGCGGGTTGATGCAAGTGTTTGGAGGACTGTACCTTATCTAAATACCAGGGCTTTGAAACAGATTCAAAAGAAAAAGGCTAAGCTGGCCTTATATGCTTCTGTATCTTTGTCTTGCTCCTGGTAACTGTCATTCACTAGATGCTGAGGATGGCACTGGAGACACCCTTACATCTGTGCTAATAGAGTGATACAAGGCATCTTGTGCAGCTGAGAAATCTGGTCCTCCCCTTCTGAATACACAAATATATATCCGCAGAAAATATATATCTGCCTTCACTGCCCAGTAGGAGTGTTCTGCCCCTACTCTCATGCAAGATTAATACGAATCCCAAATCTTGTGCAAACTTCTACAGCAATAGCTCTGTTCCAGGTAAATGGGATGTGCTCACTGCCTGAGAGGCTACTATGAGACTTTCTACGTCTCCAAGAGATATTTTTATTTTTTTATATTTTAAATGCCAGCACACTTGCCAAAAGCATTATTGTTGCAGAAAAACTCATCTCTAATATCTGCATCTTATTCGTAAAACAGTTTAGCTTTTTATTGCCACTGTTTATAGAAAGCCTACAGTAATATAAACAGCTTTCATAAAAGTTGCCAGGTTTTTAGCAGCATGCTGTGCCTCGACAGCAGTTACAACAATTCTGCTGCTACAAAATAGTATCCAATTGCAATATCTACTGGCAGAAGCACAAATTGTTCTCTTAGGTTGGGCATTGCTAGAATAAGATCACATTTGCTAACACCTTTTCTTGTTGTTGTTTTTGTTTTTTGGCAGGGTGAAGTGTTTCTCTTTCTTCTGCCACATAAAAAGGAAGGAGCAGGGAGTTGTTTGGGTTTGTGCCCTGTTAGAATGATTTTGTTCTTCTTATGATATGAGGTTTAATTATGCTTCCCTGCATGACGCTTGTATTAGAAATTCCACAACTGAATTTCTCCATGGGAGACACACAGCTTGTCTAGAGAAATTTGAAGTTCTCCAGTTACATGATGCCAAGACTTCAGACCCAAACACTTGCTCTCAAGCACTCTAATGATATGCCTGTAAATTAGACATAAGTATGTTTTCTCTGTAAGCCAAACCAAACCCAAAATGTTTACCATGTTGGCAAAATCTACGTTAATGACATTGATAAAGCCCTGTCCCAAGATCTAGGCTAGGAATACAAACTAGAAATGAAGAGTAGCTTTGACCTGCAGAATTTCATTAAGCTTTGTAATCAGAAAGCAATTAAACTACAGCCAGATATCTGAGAACAGGAAAATTTCCCTTTGTCAAACCTGAATGAAACCATCTCGCTGGGTATTTATGCAATCTGCATCTTTGTCCCTCAGACGTATATTAGGAGACTGAATAAGGAGGACAACTGATTCTGTGATACAAAAGCAATGCCTCAGCATCCTCATTCAGGCCTTGCTGGGAAGTTTTTGGAATCCCTGTCACCAAATTAGAGTTTTTGCCCATTCCTGGCCTCTGAATCTTTCAGGAAGAAGCTCACTTTCTAAAGTTTACCAAGCCTCAGCTGTGACCCCTGCAAGTAACCACAGATACACTATTTACAATAAGAAGTTTCAAGTTTAACCGAGGGTTTCCCTTCGGATTGAGATTATGATTTGCTGGAAGAAGACCTCAGTACCTTAGAATCATGTATATTTTTTTCTCAGGTTCACACACTGCTTGTGATGGCCTGTCTGGCAGCTGGCTGTAGCGCAGAATTTCAAATTTGTTTTTCCTCCAGGGAGCCAGAGTACTAATCTACAGTAACACAGACTGTAGGAATCTAATCATTGTACCATGACCCCAAATGATCTTGTTATGCATTCAGCTTCTGCCCAGTCTATCTCAGGGATTGACAAAAGTTTCTGCAGCGTGCAGATAAGGAATGTGGTTGCATCCATTTATTCTTGCTTTACTAGCCTGGAGACAGCAATATGTTCCAGTCATTCAGATGAGAGACTTGCTGATGAGCACATGGGAATAAATGGCAACTGGTGAATTGTGTGCAAAACCAGAGTGTTACAATGAGAAGGAAAGTGCACCTCATGAGAGAGGCACTGCTGGAAGGATGGAGCCAAAACCAGAGGAAGGAGGTGGTGGCATCGAGCTGCCTGTTCTTTAATAGCAAAAGGCACTCTCATTTTAAACAGCAATTCAAATTAGATTTGGAAGATACTTTGGAAGCAAAGTGGGGTTTATCCTCCATTTTCCTGCCTTTACTTCATGGTAATGGTCTCCTTCAGATTTGGAGGAAAATACCACTATATAGGGAGAAATGGAGTTGGCTGCTCTAGCACCATTACCTTCCCTGAAATGAGGGATTGGCAGTGAACAATCAGCTCGTTTAGAACCTTCTTTCTCTATGGTCTCCCTACCCCAAACTAGAGTGTTCATTTCTACCATAGCTTATACAGATATAGCACTTAGTGGGGACCTGAACGAGCCAGAGTCGTGATGATAATTCACTTAGAAGTTTTTGTGCTCAGTCCTGGTGAAGGCTCAACTCTCAGAATATGGCATAAAATTGTATAATTCTGCATAAAACTGCATAAAATTCAGTGAGAAGTGAAGGAATGATCTAGAAATGAATTTCTTTAAACGCCTAGGAAATCAGTTTATCTCCCTCTCTTTGAGGAGTCTTGCCCCATCACTCTCTGTTGTTCCAAGAGGCCAAAACTTGCTAATTAGGCATCCAAACTATCCTATGCACAGCTCATAAAATGGCAGCACTAATTTCACTAACTTCACCAATTTACTAATCTCACTAATTTTGTACTAGGGGGACACACCTGTCCCAAGTAACACAAATCTTTCCCTACTCACACAGCAACATCTGTCACAACATGGACAGTTCAGGCCAAAACAACCTGCCATAATTTCCTTGTGCTTTTCCCAATCAGTATATTTTTGTGTTAGCCCTATTTTCTCCAAAGACTCCTGCTCCTGCAAAGACTCCTGCACTAGCTGGCTTTTCCACTTAGCATATTTCAAAGGAAAGTAATTCATCAGCCCTGCTTCTTATATCCCCCCATCCCTACACTACTTGTCCTTTGAGTTCTTGGTATACAGCACAAACAAGTAGGCAAAGCAGCCTTCAGCATAACTAAGTTACTCTGGGTAATCTAACATATCTTCTGGAAACAAGTATAATACAGCATGAAGTGAGCTACTTTGATTCTGGTTTGGTGCATTGCCAGTGAAATAATTATCATTTAAAGGTTAATTAAAGAATCTGCCTTTGCAGGTTTTGAGGAAGGTACTTAACAGCAGGAACTAAGCACAGGAATTGTCAGGTTGCGTGCATAATGCATAATGTTGCAGGCAGTAAAGTGCATACATCTTCCAGCCTCATTCTATCTCACCTGCTGTAGAGCAAATGCCATCCATCTCTGGATTTGGTGGAGCTGCTCTGAATTCACACATTATGCAGTACAGCAGGACCAGAAAAAAAGAAAAAGCATTTTGAAAGAATAAGTTCAATTTTATCTTTTTCTCTGCAGCCCCACAACCTACTCCAGACATACAAAAGGAAGGGCTGTACATTAAGGTTTTCCAAACTTATCAATTACTTTCCACCTTAGTAGTGAAAACTGCATTTTTGAGGGTGTTCAGCCTTCAGGAAGAGTCAATGACTGCAGGACCAAGATAACACCCCATGGTGTAGTCTAGTTTACCCCATCCCTACTGCAAGGAATACATCTTCTAATCAGACAGGGCTGCCTGAACCTCTGCATCTCCTTAGTCCAGTACATCAATCCCTTCCAGCCATGGCACTATGGCAAAGATATGCTATCTGCTTATAGTACTATATTTTATTCCTCTACTGACATATGCCTTTGGTCCCGCAGCACTTTCGAGAATGCATTTATAATATGCAAAGAAGGACAATGCTCCAATATACTCACAGGACTTCTCTGCTTGGCTTCAGCACATCATCATCCTAACAAGAAGTATCATTTCCATGTGGACCTGATGATCCACTGGATTCTTGTTATGTCTCCTCCCTCCTTCTTTGACATGTCCCACTGCAACAATGAAATATCCACTACTATCATGATTGTTTTAGCTCAGGTAGCATATACTCTACCAAGAGTGATTTGCTTCAATAAATCTGGATTCATTTTATCTGAAAAGCTGTTGGTTTCACGACGAAACATGAAATGATGACAGTGAGATCCATTAGGTCTTTGTTATTTAAATAAAACTAACCTTGTTTTAAAGATGTTGGTTTCACATTGAGGACATAAACTACATTACCAATAATTTGGAATAAGAAAAAACTGATGGAAGAGGTTCAATAGGGAATCTGTATTCCTTGTGTGTTACATACACAAATACTTAGGAGCATGCAAGCCTTGTGGTAAACAAACTTTGAATAGAAGGCAAGAGCTGATGTACAGTTACCACAAAATTCAGCAATTTTGGTTCAGGTGACAGTGTTACCTCACTTGATGATTATTTCCAAATTTTCATATTAGTTAAAAATACTGTGAGGCAGGGCATGGCTAAGAACCATGGAAAGGAGAAGGAAAAGATGGTGACAAAGTGGAAATGTGAAAGGAGACAGCAGGAAAGAATGGAATAGAACAAGAGAACCTTGAGAGTTCAGATAAACTGAGGGGTGAAAGCAGAAGAGCAGCAGCTAAACAGAGTTAGTAGAAAAAAAAAAAAAAAGAAAAAAAAAAAAGGTAGCATTTATGAGATCTATGTTGCCAGAGCAATTGCCATGTGCTTTTCCTCAGTTAATGTCCACTGTCTTTCAATCTGCTTATCTTCATAGATGCTGCATTTGATCTCCATCAGACTAAAGATGAGAACTGTAAAAAGATGTTGCCAATCTGAAAACAAACCAGTGCCTCTAATGAGCTACCTGACATCTATTTTTTAGAATCTCAAACCTCAAAAGGTTTTATTTACATGATGAAGAGCAGACACAAAAGCTGTGAAAAAGAAACAATGATTGACAACAGCAAAAAGAAAGCCATTGAGATGAAATCACATATTTTTTAAAAAAAGCAGTGTAATTATAATATTTTTCAAAACAGGGGGCAGACAGTAATCTTTCTGACAATAGCTGCTGTCTATTGTGAGAGACTTTCTCGTACTAGTTACCTACTATTAACGTACTCTTATTTTCCCACCGGGAAGCAGCATCAAAGATGCCATGTCCTTACATTTGGTAAACATTTAACTAATAAATGTTTAATCATTTAAGAAAACAAGCATCATAAATAAAATGCTTTGTGAGGGAGATTCGTCAGGGAGTAATTAGAACTCTTAATGCCTGCAGACTAAATAACACATCCTCCTATTTCAGAATCACTTTCTGACTTTCCCACAGAGAAGTAATACACAGGAAGCAATTAAGCAAGTTCAAATATATGGATATATATGTTGTGGTAAAATGCTTCTGAAGTTCAATCAACTAATTTCAGCATACTTTGGGACTCTGAGACCCCCAGTGAGCAATAGATCTTTTGACATAATTGTTCTGATTTCAGGTATAAGCATTCCATTTGGACATCTTTTGCCAGCAAACAGATTCAGGTTTAGCTTTGAACTATGAAAATCAGTTCAGCTGATGTTAGGAGAAAAAAAGAAGCAAACAAATAAAAAGGATACGAGCATTTGACGCAGTAGGGAATATGCTGTCAGCATTTTCATAAGGGCTTGATTATTATCATGAGTCTCAGTGTATAGCAGGATGCTGGTTAGAAGCTGATGGGCAAAAAAAATCACCAAAAAGCTAGAAAGCAGAGGCAAAAATGTGCCCATAACTTCTGATCAGCTAAGAAAATTAAATCACTTCTATTTCCCTCTGCATGACCAGTAATTTCATTTCTTCTCCGTTGTTGATTTTTAAAGAGAAATATGGCCAGTTCTTATGGGGTTTTCAGTAAAATCAACATCATCCACATATTGTCGGGAAAGAGGCACTCAGGTGTCTGGATTCTTTTCCCAAATTGCTCTCTTTCATTGCATAAAATGTAACCAAAAAATAAAGTTTCATGAACTGCATAATTTTTAAAAGTCATTGTCAACTTTCCCCCAACCCCCCTGGACTTTTTGAAATTATTCTAGGGGAAAAAAAAAAAAAAAAAAGAAAAGATAATACTCATGTCCCGGCCCCAGAATGTAAGAATATTTTTCTTACACATATCCATTCCATGTCAGGTCTCCTTGCCTGTGATATTTCTTACACAACTCATCCTATGCATCAGGGGGTTATACAAACACATTGCAGACAGTTACCTCTTTCTTCACAAATAAGTCAATGAAAGAATACATTAAAGTTACAGATAGAATGTCTGAAAGCATCACAGAAACATTTACGCATTTGTCAGTCTGCACATTTTTGTAATATTTACATTAAATTACAAAACATAAAAGATTGAGTGTGAATATATTCTCTTTGTAGCTGGAAGTGAACGTATAACCTAAGCTTATTACTGAAAATGGGTGATAATAGATGCTTTTGAAGAGATCAGCACTAAAAATCTGTATTTTTTCAAGAATTAAATATGAATGCTTTGGGGGAAAAGAGAAGAAAAGAAAATAGAGTGGGGAAAAAAAAAAAAAAAAAAAAAAGCTTTCCATTGAGGAAACAGATTTGACACACACATCTGAAAAGCTCGTCAAAACCTGAACTACTAAACCATCGGAAGAAACCTCCATGTACCTCTGGCAAAGTCTTTACCATTGCTTTCTCCTAATATTCTTTCTCAAAACATGACAAGAATATACTGTCTTTTCAAAAATTTTCTTCTCTATTCTGTGGCCAGACAAGATTTTTCTGATCCTCTTATCCTGAATTTTAATTTCATCCTATTATATTGGTCAAATCAAAAGAATTTTCAAAAGTAAAAGAAGATAACAGAGAAGAAAATCTTCCCTAATTTGTGACTACACCTAGCAATATCCACATTGAATAAAAATTTAAGTCATGTCTTCTTGCTTTGAGTGACTCGCTTAGGCCTCTCTGACCAAGTAGTCAAGCTAATACACAGGGCTCTGTGATGATGGTGATTTTCAGATCCAGTATAAAAAGGAAAAAAAAAAAAAATTAATGGATTTGTTAACTAACTACCACTGTGCTTTAATGTAATGGAAGAAGGAAAACAGAGAAGCTTTATCTGGATTATTTAATTTAAGAATTAATGCTCCAAAAGAAAGAACAAAATTCATATTGATTCTATTCAAAGATTTTTTAAATGTAACAGAAGCTGAAAACACCACTTAAGATAGAACTCCAAATGAAAAAGACTATGAGCAACAAAAAAAGGAAAATATAGAGAGATTTATGTCAAGAAATAATGTCACAGACCGAATTAATACATAAGAGAGAGTTATTCACCAGGTAAATAGCAAGAAGCAACTGTGATAAGAGTAGTCCTTGTTACGGATACAAAAGAAAGTCTGGCTGTACCTTTTGGGGAGTTCTCTGTTGGATTAGATGAAAAGGGTAAAATGTAAATTGATTTTTTTTCAGCAGCACCATCCAGCTAAACTAGGACATTTATATCTTGTGGGTGTGCGTGGAGACCTTCCTGACCAAGACCTTGTACAGATGCAAAGATAAAAATGAATGGAATGGAATGAGATGAATGTAAGAATAAAATGGCATCAAACTCCAAATGGCCAAACTTCCACTGAAAATATGGACTGCACGCTTTGCTTGCCATACTAGATTTTCACTTAGGCACATAAACAGTTTTCTTTCAAGAAATAGTCACTCCCAATGCATATAAATGCAGAAGGCTGAGCGTATATTCAGAGCAGCCCTATGGCAATGCCTGCAATTTATGAGGACTGAGAAGAACAGCAGATATACGAATCCAAAGACATTCCGACTCAGTTTTTAGGCTGTTTTCCAGGAAAAGATTTGACAGCCTCTCAAAAGCAGGGCGTCTCATTTCACTTAGCCACCTCACAAATTCCCCCATGTCTTTTCTCTTTCTTTACTTCTCTACAATTTACTTCTTTTCCCTATTTCATCCTTATGACCCTACACCTGACAATGTTATATCTGCAGAGAATGGCCTTGCAACAAGATGGCTTATAAAACTGCAGACCCAGCGTGTGACCCGGTAAATCATTTTCTTCCTTGGGAATCTGTATAAAGTCTAAGTCAATAAACTATAATCACAAGAGAAATCAGGTCATTTATATATAAATATATATATATAAAGGGCTTATAGTCTCAAACATCACATGACAGAATTCAGAAGTAAGATTTCTCATAACAGGGTATGAAACAGGGACTGGTTTGAGTAATACAATTCCTTTGTGGAAAGGTCAATAACTGTCTCAGCATCCTGATAGGGCAAATGTTCCAGGCCCTTGATCATCCTCCTAGCCCTGGGCTAAACTCTTTCCAGCAGCTCCACATCTCTCATGTACTGAGAAACCCAGAACTGGACACAATACTCCAGATGTGGCCACACAAAGGCTGAGGAGAGGGAGATAATCACCAACCTTGATCTGCTGGAGACGTTCTTCTTAATGCAATTCACTGGCTTTCTTGACCATGAGGGCACACTGCTGCCTTATTCATGGTCAACTTGTTGTCCACCATGACACCCAGGTCCTTCTCTACAGAGCTGCTCTCCAGAAAGTCAGTCCCCAGCCTGTGCTGATGTGAGGTTATTCCTCCCCAAGTGCAGACCTTGTAGTTGCTCTTGTTGAATTTCATAATGTTTCTTGCTGCTCAGTTTTCCAATCTGTCCAGGTCCTTCTGGATGGCGGTGCAGCCCTTTGGAGTACCAGCTGCTCCTCTCAGTTTCATATAATCAACAAACTCACTGAGAGGGCACTCCATCCCTTCATCCAGGTCATTGATGAATACATTGAACATGACTGAATCGAGGACTGACTCCTTGGGGACACTGCTAACTATAGGCTTCCAACTGGACTCTGTGCTGCGGCTCACCGCCCTTTGAGTTCTGTCATCCAGCCAGTTCTCAATCCACATCATTGTCCACTCATCCATCCCACACTTCTGGAGTTTGCCCAGGAGGACGCTGTGAGGGATGATGTCAAAAGCCTTGCTGAAGTCCAGATAGATGACATCCACCATTGTCCCCTTGTCTATCTAGCTAGTCATTCCATCATAGAAAGCTATCAGGCTAGTAAAGCATGGTTTCCCTTGGTGAATCCATACTGACTACTCCTGAGCACCTGCTTATCCTCCATGTGTTTGGAGACTGCAGCCAGAATGAGTTGTTCCATCACTCTTCCAGAGATGGAGGTGATGCTGATTGGCCTGTAGTTGCCTGGATCCTCCTTGCCATTTTTGAAGACTTGCATGACACTGGCTTTCTTCCAGTCCTCAGGCATCTCCCTTGTTCTCCAAGACCTTTCAAAGATGATGGTGAGTGGCTTAGGAATAACATCCGCCAGCTAATGCGGCGCTCTGAGGTGCATCTCATCAGCGACCAGGAATTTGTAGCTGTCAAGTTTCCCTAGGTGTTCTCTGACCCAGGCTTCCTCTACCCAGGGCAAGTCTTCCTCTTTCAGTTCTGGAAACACAAACATCACTAGACTTCTCATTAGACAAATGTCAGAGTATAGGCAAAACGTCACTTCCCTTGGTTCCATTTTGAGAGCTCATTGATTGCAGCAGCATCCTTCCAAATTAAACTTATCAAAATACTTTCAGAAGGGTCAACTCTTTTCAAATGGATGTAGCTTTGCATGCAATCATTGACACTTGCAGGTAGAAAATATGATGGATAACCTCATCCTTACAAATCAGGTGTATTTTTCTCAGTGTAAATAGACTAGTTTGAAGCACAGTTTTCTTTTAATAAAGATAATGGGTGAAAGAAACACAAAATATTATTGCATTCTGAGTACTACTTATTTTGAAAAAACAGAGAAAACTGCTTTTAGCAAGAAGAGTACACCATAGGAAATCCGACACAATATCATTGTTCTTGATGGTCTTGTTCCCTGCCATAAAAATCTTAGTTTAGAACCTCTGACAGCTCTTTAATCCCAGTGCAGTTTGGGAAAGGGAGTTGCTATGTTATTTTTGAATGGAAGCATTTCAGACGTTGTAGACAACTGCAGCATTCATTGAACAATTTCTGTGCTTGTTTAGCTTGCTGTGCCAGCATATAATTGGGGGAAACAGCTTTCACTTGATTTACCCCCTAAATATCATGAGGGCTAGGTATAGCAAGCAGACATCTCTTGTTTTGAAAATATATAGCACTGTATAATTGCTACATGATATATCCAGCAGAGTATTGATTTTCTGATAAATCATCTTCTCCCTAGATGGAAACATAAGCCTGGATGATACATTCTGCTGGGCAGAAGTTTTCCAGGCACTTATCTGAAGTCATGCCTTTCAATGTGCTGCTTTCCTGCACTCCATTTAATATTAACTTGATATTACTAAAGTAGGAGACAGAAAATGATGAGAGTGCTCAGCTAAGCCTGATCTTCTACACCCCATAACGTGTTGCTTCATTACCTCATTAGGTTGAATAATTTTTGCTTGAAGTATGAGGTTCTTTTAAATAATTCAAAATTATGGCACTACCACTTTCTCTCAAAGTCCATCCAGTAGTGAGTTAGACAAGCTTCAAAGCAAACAAACAGTAAATTGCATGTACCAGAACAAAGCTTATCTTCCATTACTTGATATCTATTCCTCCCACAATCAATTACAAGTGATATTTCTAATTATTCTTCAAGATAGAGTTCATATCCAGTGCAAATAACTTACTGCAGCCTTTTGAGATGCATAGTCCAAATCAGTATGTTTATCGAAGTCCTTTGAATAGTCTGCCTCAAATTTGCATGAGATTAAGGGAAATTCGGACACGAAGCAGATGCTGGACACAGAACACAATTTGCACATCCATTTATAATATTGCAACAACAGATTTGGCCACACTGCCGAATGTTCAGGTCCTATGAATTTTTTTCCTCTTGGTCACTGTTTTTATTCTTCACAGGATTAAATAAAGCCAAGTAAATATCACCCAAAGCAAATCACAGTAGTAAAAGTGTCCCAGATTCAAAAAAGAAGCCCAGAATGTGAATCCTAGAGGTGATGAACTTATACCTCACCTGCCCTATCACCATCAAAATTGAAACTTGGAGAAATTTTTATTTCATAGCAACCATACCAAAATTTCTAAGGTGAATATGTCCATCTAAGACATTTATCATGATGTATTTTGACCCAATTGCCTATCTTGATTTTCACCTTCCTGTTTCAATCCATAATAGAATGATATCAAGAAAACAAAGTAAGCCAAAACATATGAAAAACTTCAAAACCGATCTAAGATTCTGGATTTTCATGTCAAATCAAATCTCTGGTTGCTTTCTTCCTGGGTAGAAGAGATAAAATGCT
This sequence comes from Nothura maculosa, assembly GCA_032353885.1. NCBI lineage: Eukaryota > Metazoa > Chordata > Aves > Tinamiformes > Tinamidae > Nothura > Nothura maculosa. The sequence goes on from JAUBOD010001105.1 coordinate 3,680,805, forward strand.
TCCACACAAACATATCTGACTGCCTAAAGGTTTACAAACTCTAGAGATAATAAACATTAACTTAAAAATGAGCATTAACTGCTCAATAAAAGCTTCAGCATTCCTTCCTTCATCTCTTAAAGAAACATCCCATTTACATATATTATTTACTTTGCTATTTTCTTGAGCAGCTAAATTTGCTATCATTTCCTTCTTTATTTGAAAAGATTTTTAGCACTAATAAACCACCCTGCTTGGCAGTGATGCTAAGCCTCTTTGTAGGGCCTGGAGCAGAGCTTGTCCCAGGCAGGCACTGCAAGGAAGAGCTGGTGAGAACATCAAGTCACGTGTCCTTGCGGTCTGAGCAGAAGAGACCATTGCCTGGTGTCCTGGGGGAATGGGCACAACCAGCCATGGAGTCTTCCAGGTCCTTAATTCCCTATCAAATTATGCTGCCAGCAGTAAAGCGTGGAATCTGGGAGTTAGCCTCCTGCTGGCAGAGAAGCAGATGAGACATAGGGAGTTTGACTCTGTAGTGCATTGGTTTCTCTGATAAAAAAAAAAAAAGAAAAAAAAGAAAAAGAAAAAAGTTTTGATAAGTTTACTCAAGTCTTCTTGCATAATCTGACAATAATGCATACTATCCATCAGGGGCAAATTCTTCCAAGAGAGAACCCAGCCATGCAACTCTCGTCTGCTGAATAATAAGATATGTTATAGCTGCCTGTAGCAGATGGCATTCCAAGCATCTTCCTAAATTATAAATTCATATACAAAGTTGAATGCACTAGTGTAAAATAGCCATGCTGGGCACTGCCCTCTCATCATTTTGAGGCACATATGAATGAGCTAATGGACACAGTTCAGAATATAATGAAGCTGCATGGTTAGTAATGAGAAAAGGTTTCTTTTCCAGTTTTTTTTTTGTTTGTTTTCCAGTTTTTCTTTTCCAGTTGTGCTTTTTGATCATGCTTCCTGCTGTTCCTAACCTGACCTTACAAACTTGGTGTCTGAACTCTACCTGCCTTTCAGGCAAGCAACCCCCAAAAGATCAAAAACCACTTTTCCTTGGTGCTAATTCAGGCTTTTCAGAACGGAAATCAGTTTCTGGTGTCACATCATGAAAAAAAAAGGACAAGCTAAACCTGGATTTCCCTTTGTATTAATCATGATAATTGATCCTCAGTTCCAAAACACATTATTTTTTTTTCAATATCTATTTAGCAAATTCTTCACATCCATAATAGTGCTAGTGCAATTAGTGAAGAAACAGAATATCTGTTCACCCTTTATTTCATGCTACAACCTTGCTACAAAATGCAAATTTTGCCTAATTATTGATCTCCTCTAATTTATTTCAAAATATCACCCTACGCCTGCTCACTTGCAGCGAGATTTACTAAGATTCCTTCATAAGCATTTGTGGACTCTCTTCCTCATCCTCTGCAGGAGTCGATATTCCTGTAGACAGTTTTTAATTCAAGCAGCTCTGCTTCTCCAAGATATAACAAGGCTAGATATTCCTGGAAGCCTCATCTGATTATATGGGTTTAGTCAAATCTCAGAGGCAGTCTGCGGTTTTCCAACCTGCTCTCGTGAAAATGTATGCTCGCCAAAGTCAGAGAAGACCACAGAACACCTCAGAGCCAGTTATTTCCCCCAAGCAAGATCCAGCAAAGTAAATTGGGATACTTCCGCTCCACCTACTTTCTGCATCAGGAAGGAAAAATGAAAAATCCTTTTTTTTCTCCCCCAGAAAAAAAAAATCAAATTTGCTCAATTATCTTGTGTTTGTACAGAATACAGGAGTATTTGGTGTTAATTGATTTAAGGTGGATAATAGAAATGCAAAAGGGAAAGATCTCACAGTTAAGAGTTGTTTCACACCAATTTTTCTCCCTTTATGCACTTCAATCCCTTGCTGCACAGGGTTTTAATAGTGATGGAGCTGCACTACTAATATTGATAACTATATAGTGCTCTGCCTATTTGTCAGTTTAATGATTATGTACATGAGAAAAAATGTTGCCTTCTGTCAGAGTCTGATGAGCTCTTCAGCACATTATTACCAGAATAAATGTAAAAAGTAAAGCAAGAATTTTCAGTGGAGAGAGTAATTAAACAACCTCACCACTGAATTTTAATTAGTAATACAAGGACTGTTTCATTGCTTAGCACTAAATGTGCTAAGGGCATAATATTTAAATCCATGCTTGCATAATGCTCCTTTCAGAAGAAAAGAAAATACTTTGGTTGTGAAGCAAGAGGACCAGTTCCCTCAAGAACAAGGTCTGCCTCAGACCAGATGACTCGCTGTGGAAACACAGTCAAGACATGTGGGTTTCTTTGAAAAACAATATCCAAAGGAAAGATACAGCTGAGCCTCCCTCCAGCCACCTCTGGAAATGCTCCAGGGTCACTTACGTTGGACAACTCGAACAGTTTAGAAATGGGAGGGGCTTCAGTTAAAATCCAGGTCAATATTTTGGTACATGCTGCTAAATCATGAGCAAGATGTACAAAATGGAGTGCTCTTGAGGAGTGGCAAATTTGGATTTGCAGGAAATCCAAAGGCATAAGAAGGTCTGACTAAATTAAAATTAGTAGCTCACCTTATTTAAGGAATGACATGATCGTAGGGAACAAATTGCTACTGGCTCCTCCTTAATCTGGCAAGAGAAAAACATAAAAGTCTGGTAGTAAGAAGGATTAAATTCAGATTAATGAGACTAACATTTATGCTAATATTAAAAATATCAAATGGAGTGATCAATTGATTTAGATGTTTAGTGGATATTAAAGGAATAATTTAATTGTGATTGATTGGTCCATCATTTATATTTTCAAAAATATGTCTAGATTTTCTTCTGAAAAGAACAAGCAGAAGTTATAATTTGCAAGAAAGTTAAGGAATAGTCTGTTAGGAAAGTTAAGGAATACAGAGGAGGGGGTGAGACTGTGATAAATTTGTTTTTTCCTTACTCCTTAGAAATTCACAGTGCAAAAACTGTTCTCAGATTATCATGGCTAAAGTCTTCTATAATAAACAGGAAAGAATGAAAACCAAGAGTTGAACTCCTCTGAAGGCTGGTTAGCTCAAACATTTTCTTCTTTATTTTGTTGCCAAGAAGAAATATTGTGATAGACCATCACATTGGTTGCTCAAACCCAGTAATTTCCCAAATTTTGGGCCCTCAGATCATTTGCCAACACTGAAGAGTGTTCTCAGACTGTTTTTAATTGTACCTGTTTTTAATCATAGGATATACAGTAATATTGATGACCTAATGAACATGTGTACATCTATGTCTAAGGTGTACATTTACCATGACCCCAAAGATTACTGGTGCTCATCCAACATGTCTAGCAAACACTGCTTTTGCTGTTTTATTTTTAAACTCTTGTCCTGATATCCTAGTGATTAATAATGACATGACATCATTTAGTAAAATTAAAAAAGAAAAGGCAGTTATCTTCCTTAATATAATTGCTGAAGTAAATTTAAAATGCTGCCTCATGCAATTGTATGGATACACATTTGTACGGACATGTCTATAAGCACAGATCTGTGGTATTCTACAGTGCTACTGGATATAAGACTGCAGGCTGCAGCATTAATATGCAAAAGCCATTACGTTCCTGAACACACTGCTATAATGAAATCCTTAATAGGATGTAGACTGCTGAATTAATAACATTCATCGTGATTATAGTGAGGTGCCAAGACTAATTGGAAAAGGTGTTTGATCATAAAAATAACTATCAGGGATTTTTTCCGTAATTTTTTTCCATAATGAATTTAAATGTGCAATGAATAGAGAGGGGAAGCAGGGGAGGTTAAAAAAATTATGCCTGGCATTGTGTGTTAGAAATACAAGTTATATTAATTGCACATTTATTTCAACAATCCTTCACGTTTTGTCAAATTTCTGTTTTTAATGCCCCAGTCTAGATCAATCTTTATGCAAGAACAACACTCTTAATAGAGTTACATAACTGAGCAAAACTATCTTGAATAGTTTCACATCTATGGTTGCTATGTACTGAGTAAAATGAAAAACAAACAAAAACAAACAAACAAACAACAGGCAATTAAACTTTGCATGAGAGTAATGCTTCTATTCTCCCAGCTCCTTACTAGCTTGCGGCTTACCTGTGTCTGTCTCTAATGCATGCCTTCAGAAGTGGACACTGATAGATTTTCTTGTCTTCTAAAGAATGAGCAATCTGCAACATGCTCCCAATTTTAAATGGATATGAAGACTTATTGTGCCTACAATGTTCACGGACAAAGAAAGAATCAGGTTAGGATAAGCAAGTTGAGTTTTTTTTCAGTGCAGTCATTTTAATATTCTAAGTCAAAATTAATTCATGCTATATTTAAGAAGATGAGTTGGAAAAAAAAATGAGGTTTCATTTTCACAATTTTCCTTTTTTTGAGGAGGATAAATTTTCCTTTTTGGGGAGGTTTACCCAGTCTTTTCCTGGGGAACACTATGATGCAACAAATAGAGTGGCATCGGGAGAGAAGTCCTAGCGACTGTAATTATGCAAGGGGATTAGTAGTGTTCTGTATCTGGTAACTAGATTTGGGTATTTTGTAGATATTGTTTATAAAAAAACTTTGGAAGTAGATAAACCATTCTTCCTAACTTTAGTGGGCTAAAAATTTAGTCCTGGAAGATTAAAAATTGATCATTTTAAAAGTGATATTAATCTACAATGAGACTAGTTCACATGGATCTGATAAAAGCCTTCCCTCTCTTCATGGAGTGCCACAAGGTTGTTATATAATGTTAAATAAAATAAAACAAAACAAAATAAAATACATACATTTTGTTTAGTCAATTTTAATATGCTTCTGAAGAGCTTTATGATTCCTTGACTATGTAATAAAAGAAAATGGAAGCAAGAGTGTCCTTCAGGAATCCTATCTTTCTGTCTGGGTTTCCTTCTTACCTCACTTCAACTTCTCATTCTCCAATTCTATGGAAACCTTCCCAAACTTCCTATTTTCAAATGAAAATGAATAGCATTTCATTTTGCTATTCCTACATATTAGAGAGCCTGAGTTACAGAAAGCCTAAATATAAAAATATAAGTTCTATGAATTCTGGCTACTAAATGAAAAACATCATTTAAGAATTAGCAGACATACACTCTATAAAATAAAAAATCTGGTAAAAAAAAAACAGAAAAGATGTCCATCAGTAAAGGCTTATGAAACAGGTCTTTTTATGTGACTGAAACAGATCTTTTTTCACCTTCATATATTGTGAGAGTGACTGAAATTTTTTAGTGACTGACATCTTTGTTTCATTTTAATTACACTGCTAATGTACTACACTGATACCATACCAATACTACATTGATACTGTACCAATATTAAAACCATACCATAAATGTCAAAGAGTTGAGAACAGTGTTTAACCTTACCATAAAAAGACAGTTCAAAAAGGTAATTTCAAATAAATAAATACCTTTTCCTTCCTTTCTTTATGTAGAGTCTATCTTTTCCTTTGGTTCAGTACCTCCAAACATTTTAAGTATTAGAACTACTTACAGAGTAATTCCTAATTTAAGAAAAATATTCAAACTGAGCATTTTGTGCCGCATCTTACAGAGGAACAGCACACTTCAAGCACGGAATTTCAGAGACTTTGGAGATAAACTTGGTTCAGCTTCATTACATTACCTTCTCATGTAAATAGGTGCAACGTTGCTTTTCTGATTCATTTGTAAACATTGCATAGTAAGCACAACCAAAACTCATCAGTCATTTTTCAATAGAAAGATGATATATCAAAATATGAGCAACAAATATATAAGAACAAAATGGTGTACTGGAATCATGCTTCAAAATAATATACATGAGGTTGAGTTTGAGAAAGATAGCCATAAATATTTTTCTAGAGAAGAAGAAATGTTTCTTGGTAGTAAAGAAGAAAAGGCAAGAGTGAGACTGTCACCATAGACAGAGCAGTCCAGGGCCCTCTTGTTTTTTTTTACATGACACTGCCATTACAGAGGAATATGAAGATGAATAAGTGACCAAGAAATTTAAACGTGTCAAAGCTGTTCAAGGCTGTTAGTGATTCTTACAAACTGTGCCTATCCTTGCTAAGCCAAAAGAACTTCTTCAAGCTCCTCAGGTCCTCATTACTCCTTGTGACGAGGAATATATTATTTTACATAATTTTCAGTGTCTTGCACATCTTCCATATGCTCCTGGTAGAGTAGAATCCAGCAAAATATAAGTGGAAAATCTCTCTAGTTGCTCAAAAAGTAACATCAAATAGAGCTACAAAACTTAAAGCTATGAAAGCATATTTAAGGGATCATCTATCTATAGGTTATCTTTAGGAATATTGCTACATTAGCACACAATGCAAGATCATTGGGCCAAAAACAATAGAAGTAACTTCTTAATAAATAGCCCTCAAAATAAAGCATTCAAATAAAAGATACATATTTTAGACTTCAAAATAGCCCTTTGAGATATAAGATGTGGTAGAAATAGTCATGGAGAAGGAAAGAACAGGAGAGATACATATTTAAGTATATCAAAAGGTATTAGGACTAAAGGCCAAGAGAAGAGAGAAATTGTGCCCCGGGCTGAAGTGGAATCTCCTTTCTTTCATGGAGTTTAACACATGAAACTTTATTAAAAACAATCAGAATTGAAAGTTGCTAAAAAGTTCAGTATATACAATGTTTACGTTGACTTTAGGAGTATTTCAACTTCATATATGCACATATTTTTGTGCTAGTAACATACATTTATTGATAAAATCAGTGGAAAACCTTATTTAACACTGCTTAAGAAGGGAAACTGATCTTTAGAGTAATGATGCACCTCAACCACTAGTGTTACAGTAGGGAAATGGATATGTACAAGTGATAAACCTAGCTCTAACATTCAACAAAAAAAAGTATTTATTAAGTGCTGGTACATGACAATAGTCTTTTTACATCTTAGTAACGAATGTAAACATACTGGAAGAAGCTTACACGTAGAGTTATTGAAAATTTAATCCATCTTGTATTGCCTTTAGAATCCTGCTGGAATCATAAATGTTCAAAGGCTAGCTACCCAAAAAAAACATAAAACAAACAAACAAAAAAAAACCCAAAGTTGTTTTTTTTGTTTTATGTTTAATGACAGAGAGATGCTTTGGGAACAGTTTATATTCTGGTGCAATTTTTACTGGTAGTTTAATTTGGTTCCTGAACTCTGCCCTCTTCCGATTCCCCTGTCATCCGGAATCTATTATGGAGAGCTAATGCCCTCATGGCACCATCTGGCATTATTTAATATGTAACATCATCTTATAAATCAAATTATAATTTGTAATTAATCAGACAGTTTGTATTTTTAATAATCAAAATCTCTCAAGAAAAAAAAAAACTCTGAATATACTAATGCACCATAGCATTTAAAAAGGTATTTATGACCTTCCGCTTTTATTTGTCTCTGAAAACAAAGGTTTTTGTTCCAAAGGCACAAATTAATTACCAGACATCTTAAAATAATGCTTAAGGAATCTTTCCAATATGCTATAGAAATATACCATCAGGGAGTGATATCGACAGTGTCATCCCAAATCTTTAGATTCCCAAAGTTTAGACCATAAAGAGTAGAACTATAAAAGATTTTCCCCTATACTCATTGCCTATAGCAATCATTATAGGCATTGCTTTACATAGCATTATGTAGCTCTCATCATTGGGAACTTCTCCTTTTGTTTAAGTATCCCCAGTCCTACCCTCCAATGCTTTCAGTTATGCCCAAGCAGAATAATTTTTAAGCAGTTAGATGCTAACTGCCCATACTTATTCAATATTTAGTCTTTCTTTCCTCCTACCACTGGAGACACAAATGTTGATCAGAATGGGAGTAGGAGAAAAATAGTATGTGAACACTTGAACACACAAAATGTAGTAAAATCACTATTTCCTTTGCAAAAATTACTGTATAGGTACAAAACATTGATGACTTTTCCGTCTGGAGTAATTCAGTGGGTTTTTAACAAGAAAATTAGAAACGCTTTAAAGAAAGAAATCAGTGTTATCAGTGTCATGTTGCCTCACACTACAGTCTGAGTACCAAATATTAGTGCATAAGTATTATATCCACATATATATAAGGAAATTGCTAAAGATGTTTTTGGTCTGAGCTCTCCAATGCTATTAAAACTATTCTTTCTGAGACATTAAGTCTCACTTCAGGAGACTTCTCCCTCAGTGAACAGTTGGCAGTGGCTGCAAGACAAAAAAAGGCTTTCATGAAATTAATGAGAACTGAAGAAGCTGTAACAGGAGCAGCAGACATCTTGCAGCAAATCCTGATAAATCTCTTGTGCTCACAAAAGCCTGAGGGAGGGGAGGAGTGCAAGGCCTGGTGAGAGACAGGCTTTAACTCCTTTCAAAAGAGCAACCAGGTGTGGACATTCGAGGCTCCTTATTTGTACCTCCAGTATGAACCATGGGCTTAATCCCATGGGGGCTGTAGTCAAATTGAGGGTAAGTCTGATCCACGCTGACAGGCAGGAACAGGAGGCAGCAAAATCTAGGGCACTGAGCACTTGTGAGGAGGGACTCTAATTCTGGCTGGATGTCCCTCTCTAAGTCAGATGAGAATCTGCCCAAGTCCGGTGAGAGACCCCAGCAAGCAGGTCATCCACCTCCGTCACCCAGCGAGAGGCATCGTAGCAGGTAGCATCACAGCCCACCAACAGGCTGGGTGTGGGATCAGTCTTTGCTGACCATGCAAAAGCCACAAGCTTTTTATCCACTTTTTAACCCTAGCCTTGAAACTGGCATTTTTATTTAATATCTTCTTCAAAATCTAAAAAACATTTTCAATTAGACACTCCCAAACACATTTTTAGAAAACCCTTACTTCATGGCTTTGCATGTGAACCACAAAAATTTACAAGGTCCTTTAAACAGCACCTTGCAAGTTGCCCTGCAATGCTCTCAGCAAATTTCATTTTTCAGACTTTTGTATTTCTTTATCACTAAGGACATATGCAAGAAACAGGGATTTCAAAGAGTGCTTAGAGCGCACATTCCTCTGCTCCTGCTTCTCTGCACACCAGCACACCAGCATAATCCTCCCCTTGTAATGTCACAGTTGGTGCTCGTGCGCAGAAAAGATTAATTTGTCAGAAACAGAGGATTACACGTTTAGCAGGGGCACAGGCAGGTGAACACAGTGTACCCTCTGGGATAGGCGCTCCAGGGCCATGTAGATCTAACCTGCCAAGTCCTCATTCTCTGAGATTATATAAAAAAAACAGTTGGGAGAACCAGCATAAAGAAAAAACAGAGATAATAAGCATTTCAATATAATTTAGCTTAAAAAGCCTGCATTGACAATACAATGGAGAAAAATAATTTAGGAAAGCAGGATATTTGAACTCGTGCAGAGCTGAGCTAGTATGTCTGTACTGAATAGGAGCACATGAACGTGATATTTGACTTCCTCATCCTTCAACCCCACTATACTCCAGCAAAAAGTGCCATTAAGGAGCAAAACTGAGCCATGCTTTACCAGGACAGGGAGAGAGAAATCCTTCTGGTCAGTCACAGCCGTGCAGCATTGACAGGAGCACTTTGGGGACACCATGGTGGCACTCTGCTCTCTCCAAGGTGCTGCTCTCAGCTGCCCTGTCCTCAAAACCCACTACAGAGCCAGCAGTTAGTAGCTACTGCTGCACAGTACTATGACCCATACTGTGACAATATGGCTCTTTAGAGGCTAAAGGGCCATACTGTGACAATATGGCCCTTTAGAGGCTAAAGGGCCCTAAGTCTTCACCATAGGTTTAGGTTGTGTTCTACAAGCATCCCCCAGCGACCTGTGACGCAGGATGTGCTAAGGCTAGGAGGCAAAGCATGTTACTGTTGCACCCACCAGACTTTTCATACTTGCTAAGAGGCCCAGGCTGCAGGAGCCTGGGGATTTTGTGCAAAATGCCTGCAAAATGCAGTAGCTTCAGCTGATGAGTTCTGAAGCTCTGGCAGTTGCTGTATCTGATGAAGAAAAAAATAGCACTAGGAAGGGAACCTTGCTTCTCAGAGAGGTGAAATTGTTCTCTTCCCTCTCAGTACTTTGGGAAAGCCAAATTCAGATAACATCAAAGAGAAAAAGAAAAAAAAAGAATTTCTGTATGAAAAGGAAAAAAAAAGGTTTCCCTTCTTTCTCTACAAATATAATAAAGATTTCTGCAAACAGCAGCATATGTGGTGTTTGCCTTCAAATTCATTTGTATTTTTCTCTCACTTCCTACAGCTTTTATTTACTGTGAAATGACTCTTCTAAGGAACTAAAATAAGACATGCAGCTTACCCTTTATAAGGCCTTTTACTAGAGTCTGGCCAGAGCAGAGAGGAGATCCTTGTTTCTTATGATACACAAATAATTCCTGGTTGTCACATTGCCTAGAACAACATAGATGAAAGCAAGAAGCACCAGCAAGAGTAGCTTTCTCTGGTACTCAGTCCCCTTTTCCTTAGCTTGCCTTGGTCAACAAAGGCAACACTTTAAGCAGGGGACTGTAAAGATGTGCTGGTATAAAGTGAGGTGTCTGCTTAGCAAACAACTCCGCATGACCCCCAGAGCAGAGAGAATGTCAGGAAGCAAATGGTGTTCCTATGCCCATCTGATTTCTTCACAATTTTTAGAACAAGGCCCCAGATATGAGAGCCACAGGTCCCTGAGCAAAATACCTGCAGCACATCACAGAGAGGTAAATCCATGCATTGTATTCTGGCATATAATCTATAGTGTATATACACTGAGGATGCACAGACACCCGTGAAGCTCCAGTTGCTGTCCCTCTATAGTCTCTTTACAGCATTTAGGGGAACACATTCTTCATTCACTTAAGCCAAATTGGTTTTATCAGTTTATACAATATGTGTAGCAAGGGCTGCAAAAAGAAATTTGAAGCAGAGGAGAGAAGGCAAGGCAGAATCTGTGCACCAACAGCCTCAGCCAGCAGTCTCTCAAACAATGAGGAGCAGGGAACAAGGCATCATTGGCCTCCAGCTCCGTTATACAGCCAAGGGGAAGGACAACTCAACTGCAGCACTGCTAGCTGAAGTGTAGCTTCAGCTGACAGCCAGCAGCCCCAGGTGAAAACCCTGTGGGTTAAAGCGAAATTCTACTGAGAAGTCTGGGATGCAGTTGGATCCAAAATGCTGTCTTTCCTGAACTGAAAAAATAGTTATACTTAAATTTACAATGAATTTCATCCAGACAGAAAATAAGCAGTCATCTAGGTATTTAACTGAACTTCTATGACTCCTTCTGCTGCTTGAGAATTCATAAAGGATGTGGTGTTATGAGATCCCAGATGCCCTGAGGAAGTTTCATTCCAGAGTGTAGATACACACATAAAACTGTACCAGTTTGGATAACCAGAGCACTTGACTTTTTTCAAATCACGTGTGTAAGTTGTGCTTGAGCTGGGGGTCTATAGGAGTATGCATACTGTCACTAACAATGCCATATTGTATATTATTGCAGGAAGAGAATTCCTACAAATCTGCAGTTTTAGCCTGACACTAATTTATTGCTGCTGGCACCACTTTCTGCCGTAAATATTACACAGATTTATTTTTCAAATACTCTCTGCATAAATATATGTCTAATGGGGGATATTTTATCAGATGGACGTTTCAATGAAATATTTTATTTCTAAGGTGGGACAAATGGAAAGTAGTTGAAGAAATATGCTGATAATAAAAGCACTTTGATAGCAACAGCCAGCAGCTGCATGACTGACTTGCAGAAAAGAAAAGTTGTGATTATAAATAAGCACATGAACATAACATTAATAGATACATTTAATTGAAACCTGTAAAGCCTGTGAGATTTTTATCTCCTACACTTTAGCAAATTTTGTTCCTGCAAAGAACTCTGGAGAGGGAAAAAGTGTGAAAACACATGCTGTAGAGTAAAGTATGAATTGCAATCTGCTTCATGCTTACCTCTTTGTGCTCTCAGAAACATGCTTCTTTAATAAATAAATAAATAAAAGCTTTACATTCTGAACCCTTTCCATTTCCTCTTCTGCACAAACTGGTAGCAGGTAGGAGCATAGCTGACTTCAGAAAAAAAGTCTGAAAAGGACGGAGAGAAGCAAGACACAGTAAGGATATTTCTTCCTCTAGTTCTCATAAGTTCCTATATAGTGTGAGAGCACTACAAAGAAAAGTGAGAGAGCAGGATTTAAATTGTCCTTATGATTCAACTTTACATTTCTTCCCCTTAAACAGTTTATTATCTTGGACATTTGACTTGCCTCTGCAATATTCTCATGCTTCTTGCTTTAGGTATAATTGCAGCATCCCTGCTTTTTGCACCCTTTTTCTAACTTAAGAATACTTGATGCACCCTAAATTTTTGCTTGATATAACATTTATAGGCTAGGTGTAAATTAATACCAAGGCATTCATCTCCAGCTGCCTGCAATCTAAAGCAACCCTATGTTTATTGGATACACAATTTGCATCTGTCCAGTTTATGCTGTAAATAATCTGCTTAATCACCCTAAGGAAGTGATTCTCTCCTTTCTCTTATATTGCCCATAAACCTCCATCACCCTTAAACTGTGGCACATTGTCTAAAAATGTTATATGCCCTCGTTCCTCCAGTGCTACTTAGTAAATATATTCTGAATCTAGCAGAAAAAATGTTTCATCAGATGGTCAGCTTGGTAAAATATTTTACCTCTAAGAGAAGATGAACAGCAAGCAATGAAAGAAATACCACTATAATAAAAGGCAGTGGCAGTGAAAAGGCTGTGGTAAAATCAGCATAAATGTCACCCCCCCCCAACACAATAAAATATATTTTCCTTATAAATAAATACTGTAAGAATAATATTAATATCTTTAGCTTAGAGTGGGGAAAATATAAGAACAGTAAAACTTGTATTCTTGTATAAGCAAACCTTGCTATTCAAATGCAGGAGATATGGGATACTAGTTGTGGCACTATGCTTATTTCATTCCAGCTTACTCTCTGATGGGTTTTTCAAGGAAGGAAAGGATAACCACCATTTCTTGGCTGAGCAAAACAGGGCCAAAAGCCCATTGCTGGTTAACTGGTTTGGCAGCCAGCAGACTTCACTTTAGTTTTTTTGACCCCTGACTGAATGCATCGTACCAGTCAGTTTTCTTCATGTCTGTAGACCTTCGTTTGCCTTCTGACTCTGAATCAATATGAAGAAAGCTGATGAGATGAAAAGCACTTCAGAAAAGCAAGCATCAAGCAGTGCCTTTCAGTACAAGCAAACACAAATTCAAATATCTAATCTAATAAAACTCAGAGGGCCTTAGATAGAAAGTTATCTGTAGGACACTGCTGAGGCAAGAAGCATCTAGTTCTTGCTGATAGCAGAGGATAAGATAAAAGGAAAAGGAAGAAAAGCTGAGAAAGTTGACTGAGTACCAAGAAGAGAGAGTGTGTCCCTCCAGTCTGGTTTCTATATTGTTTTTTCTATTTTTTTCAGGGAGATGGAGAGGTTAAAGTAGCTCTTAAGACTGGAAAGACCTGGGTTCAATTCCCTAATGTATCACAAAACAAACCTGCAACTCTGAAAAAGTTGAAAAGATAGAGATATCTTTATAGATCTTTAACAGACCCAAATGTTACTAATTTCAAGAAAATGTTCACTTAAAACTCAATCAAAATTATAATGAAGTTAAAATTGCTGATGCAAACAAATAAAATTAGAATGAGCAAGTGCAAACAATCAACAGAATAATTTTAGCTATGAGCACAGAAAAATACCATAAGTCTCTTTTTTCCATAACATAGGAAAACAAGAGCTCAGAGTCCTATATATTTTCCAAATATTTGCTGGCTCATAATCATTCTTATTTCATATGGATATCATCATTTTCTTTAATTTCAAACCTGATTCAGCACCTGTGATACAGCTACTTTCAGAAAACCAGAATCGCAATGGATCCGGGAGGGCTACTCCCACCATAAAGTCATGATACCTAAGTTTAGTAAAATTCTATATTTGGATACTGGATAAAACCTAGTCACACCAGCTTAAAACTTTATATCTTTCTGACTTAATATTTTCTACCTTTACTGACCATATAGATGTTCCAACAGTAAAAAGTCCAAGTCTCCTATTTTCTACTTTTTGACTTGCACTTAAGACAGAAGTTCCCCTGGCAGCTGACCCTGCTTCTATCAGGAGTGCATGCCGTGCTGCAATACAGGAGGATGGGAAGAACCAGTCTGTCCTGAGACCTAAGATTTCTAGTCTGCTCTGTAAATTCTTTTTGCCTTTTTTCGCCTGTTGCTTCCATGCCAGTTGGCATCCTATTGAAAATTGAGAAGCACCAAGCTCATCAGTCCCTGTTCCAGATTCATGGCAGACTGGAGAGAAGCAATTGCTCCACTTAGCATCTGCAGGCCCCATCAGATCTAATTTTCCAAGTCAGCTTCTTTAAAAGTAAATAAAAGGATCATCGGTTCATTGGTACAGACAATGTTTTTGAGGTCATTACAGCTTGGCCAATTTTTTTTTCCAAAAGATGAATGATAGACTGGAAGGACACGGACATCCTCTAGAATTACAACAGTGACACCTTGCAGAGAATGATGGCCTTGCTACCTTCCTCAAAATGGAAAAATAAAAGTCTCCTTTATGTACAATACTAGAGTTCTTCCCCTTCTCACCCCTCCCAAAAGCTTTAACATTTTGACTAGAGACAAATATCAATTGGCAGAGAAAATTTCAGGTCAGAGTAGATGGGGGGAGCAGAATCGTAAAAAAGTCCTTAGCAAACTTCATCATAGAAGTATTTAGACAAACTCAATGTACAAAAGAGAAATACAAATGAAATACAACTGTATACCAAAAATAGGAGTTTAGCGTTAAACACTGATGCCTTTCCCTACCCATTTTTGCTTTTCCCTCCATTACTGTCAGTCTGGAAACAACAGCTCTAACAAGGCAAATGTGAAAAAAATCAGGAAAAAAAAGAAAACAAAGAAAAAAATCTTACTCCTGCTTCTATGATGAATATGTTTCCTTACATTCACAGCATGGAAGGTTGTTCTAGGCAGATTCCCATGCCACAGCACATTAGATTATGTGTGAATACTTTGATGACGTCTACTCATAAGTTGATGCTATAAGGAAAGCCAACAATACAAGCTAATTTTTCAAGCCATGCCAAGATGAGAGACACAAAACAGACACTTTCCAGAGCAGAAGCAGATGAGTGATCTTAAACTGCTTCAGAGATGAAACACAGGAAGTTCACAGTATGCCAACCACATCACTGCCTTAAAGCATGGGCTTTAAAGGCTGGACATATTCTCTGCTTATCTTCTCACAGCACCTTTTTGTGTTAACAGCAACAAAGCTGCCACATGCATACACAGACCCTATCCTGACATTCTAAAAGGAAAACTAACCACTGGGCTGTTAGTTGGAGGTGGATGCACAGGCAGCACCTCATTGCTTAGCCATTAGTGAATTATTTCCTCAAGCAGCCTGAGGCAACAAATGCTTGGTGGATTTACCGCAAAAAAAAATAGAAATGTAATGCTATTTAGTGGTCTGGCTTTTAAATACTGTGATTGACCATATTTAGGGGACTGTCTCAACATCTCAAGGGAAAACAGAGTAATGCTAGTTTGACGTTTGGTGAGGACAGTGGATTTTCTCAGCCTTATCAAGCTGCAAACCCAAGAACAATCCTGTTCCCACAACAAGTCAGGAAATGAGGAGACAGGCTGGAGTTTGCTGATACCTCTGTCCAATCCAATGGTCTCTACAGGGAGAATCTTCCCCAGCAAGTGACCCCAGAAGAGCTGCTCCATTCTGCATTTTCCCTGGGGGAGCAGGTCATCCAAGACAAAACAACCTGCCCGTCCCTAAGCTCTGGACCTTCAGTCACATACTGTGCTCCTTCCTTTGCTGGTGCAGATGTAACACCACCACACAAATATTATTGGTATAGTTTAGTTCCTGGATAATTGTGTCATCTGAGATTCCACTTGCTTTTCTTTCTGTACCTCATAGCTACAGTTTTTATTGGGAGATCTCTGCTGTCAGCTGCCTACAAAGCCAACATAAATCACTCGCTAAGCCATATCATGTTTATAGCTATTGTGCCAAATTAAACCCTAGTGTAAGCACACGCAACTTGCAGCCATGGCTGGCTGCAATCCATTGTGTCTAGCAAGAAACATTTGTTATACTCCCAGTGATACTTTTATACTGTTACCTTAGTAAAGGCTACAGTTGGTGTAAATCAGCACGTTTTCATTGCCTTCAATGGATCTATACCGACATAATTCTTTTTCATCTTTATCTCCCATCATACTTGTGATTCAGCTCCTATATTTCCTGCTTAGCTACATTGTTCCTGCCTGTGTCAGGCGCTCTATATCAAAACCAGATTATTTTTTGTAAAGGTATTACATGTATTGTGAACATGAGCATTGCACTGGGGCAGAACAGAGCCCATCTAGCTCAATCTCCCAACTCCTTGGGGGGTTCTGTAGCTAATTGAGAAACATAATAATGAGAATGTATTGAGACTGATTCTTTTCCTCAGCTGTTTCCTAGTCTATTATAATAAGTGGTACAAAGACATCTGGAGATGAATGTAACATCCAGGCTCCTATTAATATATATGAATTTGTACTTTACACTTAAACAAAATGCTCTGAGAGCAAGATCTGTAGGAGCTGTGCACAGAAGTAGGCGTGGGTATCACCATTTCTCTGTTTGCTCCAAAATGGGTGACTCACAAGTTCCCTGAACCATCTTTGAGCCATCCTTCACAAAGCCAAAAAATACAATAGAATAAAACAAACAAACAAAAAAATTATTAGCTTCTTCTTTTCATCCTGAAATTACATTTAGCTTTAAGATAACTGGAAATTCTTGATATACAGGAGAGTGTTGTGCAGGCCTCCTTGTAGCAAATAGAAGTGTTGTACTCAGGATACCTGACCCTACGGCTACTTTTTAAGGCTTCCCTATATCATTGTTCATATGAAAACACACATCATAAGACAGGCCCAAACTCTGTCACAGCCTTTAAGAATAGTACCAGTTCTGTTTCATCAGTCATAAGCAATTCAGCCAGCATGCCAAACAATAAGAAATTACAAGCCAGAAGCAACTATCTATGAGACAAAGCATCATTAAACTTGCTGAAATGATTATTACATGCCAAGTGCCTGCTGTTTTTCTAACAGCATCTGTCTCCAGGTGCATTCTCAAATGCTCTATATTAACCCATGTCCTTTCTGAACCTAAGTTGCTTTGCCCAGTCCTACTGTATCTATGAGGTTTGAATCAGAGCTTGTTCCCTGATCTGCACAGAAATCTCTGAAAATTGGAGGCCTCAAAATGGAGGGATCTCATTAATATAATGTATTCCAGCTCTATAATTTTTTTCTTTTTCTGGTGTGTGTTCATTAAATTGGCATCCTGTGAAGTAGGGCTTTAGTTTTAAAAGGCGTCCTTTGATATTCAGATGTTTACAGAACATTCACTCCTACTTAATTTTTGAAAGCTAGACTATTTCTTCCCCCTTTCAGGTCATCTGAGCAGGGCCTTCTGGTGGCCTCCACAAACATGTTTGCAAATCCCTGGTTGATCAAACCTTATTTTGTTCCCTTTTCACATGCAGTTAACCTTTGAAAATAATTTCTGAGGGCTATTCTGAATAGTAGAATCCCAGCTGGAAATTTTTTAAGGTCATGACATAAGATTTATCTCTAACACACATTCTGATTTTTTTGCTTTGCTTTCTCTTTGATATAATAGTTTTCTCTGGTGTTTTGCTTTATAAGACATTATGCTTTTTCTGACCATACGCCATTTCTGAAAGCTTTCAAGGAAATTACTATATTGTAAACAGTGCCTTCCTATTGAACAATGCTGTTCATTGGTGAGGATGTATGTCTGGAGATAAAGAAGGAAAAGAGATGAGAGATCTCTATGTAACCTTTCCCTGGAATAAAAAGATGTGAGTTTTCCTGCAAAATATTCACCATGCCAGGGTGCATGTGAGCATAGTGAGCAGATATTTTAAAGGAAATACAACTACTGGACTGTTGGCTGAAGATGGATGGATAGGTAGCACCTCATTGCTTTGCCACTAGTGAATGCTCTCCTCACGCATCCTGAGGCAACAGTATTTGGCAGATTTACTGTAAGAAATAGAAATGCAATGCTATTAGGAGAAGCACTATTTAGGGGCTTTACTTGATACCACTAAGATTGGTAAAGAATTCATTAATGAGTTAGTGGCCAGGCTTTTAAACACTGTGAATTGACTATATCTGTGGGGATGCCAACGAGTGACAAAAACAACAAAAAAAAAAAAACAGATGAGCCTTTTTATCCCTCTTTAGCAACTAAGAATGCAACCTGGATCCCTATAGCAGGGCACAAACTCATCTACCACCTGATAAACCTTGGAGCCTTCCAGTTATTCTTCCAGATTGCGTTCCATTTGCCTGGGATTTGGCCTCATAACTAAGTAGCAAAGGTCAGACAGATATTCTTGAACTTATACAAATTAATCATGAAGTGAAGAACATAATTTCTGGTGGAGTCCAGGTTGTGTTGACTGGTCAATTATTTTGTGTGGATGGGTCAGGGTCTGGCACATATTTAAAGAACAGTCAATTTATCTAGCAACTCTGCCCCCATCTTTGACCTCAAAAATAGAAACAAAAGACTGCTTAATATTCATAAGTTTGGCATTCCTACAAAGTCAGATACAAATGTATTTTCATATATAGGAAGCAAGATAAATGTATAAGTAAGTGGTAACAGAATGTGGCTTAATCCAGCATGAATAATCTTAGTAACAATGAGTTATAACTGATTGAGTTACCTGAAAAAGTTCAATTAACTTATATTTTGAAAGCATTCACTGCATCCTCAGATACACTGACCACAATCCCATCCAATGCAAATTGATTCGTCTCTGCTGGCTTCAGCAGCACTCTTCCAAATTTACATCAGCAAAACATGAAATTATTTAAGCACTGACCAACTCAGCTTCTGTTGAGGACCATTTCTTTGATATCAAACACTCTGACTGTATCTTAAAAAAAAAAAAAAATCCCATTTCCACTCTGTGTCGAACACAAAGAACACCTTTTCAAAGAGATGCATTAAGAAAAGGAAGGACTGACAGCAAGCAATCCATCTAGTAAAACACGAGACCAATAGACTTTGAACAGAAAGCCAGAGCATATCACTAGGGAAATGCAAATTATCCATCCATATCCAAATGAAATAGGAAATAAATGATTTGTTTTTAATAGAATGTGTGTGTTTTTGTGTGCACTGCCTTTGTGAAATCTCAAGGGGAAAAGTAATTATCTGTAGAGCAAAATCACTGTTGTGAGACCACTGTGTCTATAAACAGCTATATCCTAGCTGATATCATAAGGTTATAATAAAGACATATCATGGGATACTTCAAGTGTGAGTCCATCATTTATTGAAAGGTTCTAGATGGCCAGGGTCTCAATAACCTGCTCACTGCCTTTGTAAGGAAAACAAATAACTCAAGGGAAAAAAAATGAAAAAAATTAAAAGAAAATATAAAAGTCCTATCACAGCAAACATCCCCTAAGCACTGACAAAGTCTATAGGTTTTTGCTGCAGTACTTTAACAGTTGGTCATCTCCAGCTGCAAACTTCAGCTTCCACATGGAGGCAGCCATCCTTGGCACAGGCACAACCAGAAAACAGACACTGGCTTCTTGGTTGTTATGTTTTACAGCCTGGTATTTCAAGTCACTGTGCTGGACGGGATAGTTGACACTAATACTCTAAACTGCAATAGCCAAGGGATAGATCCTGTCTTCTTTTCCAGTCATACAATTAACAGTAACTTTCCAGTAAGTGGTCAAGACTTGCATTTGTTTTCCTTTTCGAGGCTGTAACTCTTTTCCATTTGACAGAAATTAATCCCGTAAAAGCAGGACAGAACCATTTTCATAGCCTAGATGTACTCTATATGACTACAGTCACAGTAAAAACACAAAATCTGAACATCTTCAGCAACCATCACGGATGATCACGGATATTCTTCAGCTCTTACAAGCTGATAACTTCAATAACTTTGCAGGATCCAAAGCTGCACACTCAAACATCCTAGACAATGCAGTTGATTAAAACATCATTGGCACAACAATTCATACAGTCCAAGTATTGCCCGGAAAGCAAAAGTCTAAGGTAGGAGAGGCTAGCTTAAGGCAACAACCTTAATTAAGATATATTTGAGGTTCAAACTCATATCACAGTTCCCTTGCCTAGCCCTGACTTGCTGGCAACATGCTGTATAATCAGTTCTCTCATCTCTTCTTGCAATATTATTTCACAAAAAATTAACAAGATGATTTAATTGCTGGTAAATAGAGGAATTTTCCGTATTTCAGTGAAGTTGGCAAAGGAAAGTATTAATTCCTATCAGCATATTTACAATCTGTGACTAGGGAGATACACAAACACATGCATGAGGAAGAAATCCTATGTATTTATTCTGTGCTAAGATTTGTGCTTCCTACTTTCCCCCCTCCTCCCCCACAAACATGCTTTACACTCAAAAACAAAAAAGAATGAAGTTTAAGGCAGTCAGGCCTGGGCACACATTGCAACTCAGTTAATTCCTCATTAATAATGTGTCAGGAAACCTGATTTATCAGGATATCTCTCTTCCTACAAATAGCTTTATAGGAGCACCTGTAGTTTTATTACTCATTGATTTAACAATGGAATACCAACTCTCATCCTTCTCCAGCAAGAGAGGAAGAGAGAAAAAAAAAAATCTACAATTGCACTGAAATATCTGTTAGCAGAATGTGAGGCCCTCTGAGGATGCCTGAGGAGGCAACCTGGGAAGGTTAGTTTGTCAGTATCCCTTGGTGGGTGTCTATGGCTCTTGTGACATGGGAAACAATGAAATTCAGACCTATCTGCAATAGCTGTCTGCATTTAGATTAAATTGCCTGACATAACAATTGGAACAGTTAATCCTTTGTAACCCAAATACCTGCAATTCGAATGCTGTGTTGTTAACACCATAAAAATATTTAAAATATTGTGAGTAAAAAAAAATGCAGTGATTCTGCAAATAAAGGCTTTCACTCAGACAAAAATACTTTCACTGATCAGCTTTCACTATAACCTGACTAAGTTACACCACAAACTTTCAGGTCTAGCTCATTTGCTAAGAACAGATTTTCTTCTCTGCAAGTACAAGAACCTTAGGAAGCAATGCACATCTCTAAGCACTAAGTGGGGTTTTGAGTTCTTTGGTCATTTTGGGGAGCTGGTTGTTCATTTTTCAGATTTGGTGTGGAACAGCTGAGACCAGAAGTGAGATGGGATGCATATGTCACAATATGAATCTGAATATCTAAGAACATGACTAAATTTGGCATCTACTCTTGATTCTGCCACCAATCTGCACAGTGATTTAGAGTAATATACTTCCCTTTTTTGCCCCTCTTTTTTTTTTTATTCCAAGGCAATAAGGTCAGCAAAACTGTTTCTACAGACAGAAAAACTGTGCTTACCCATCCTTATTTATTCCTGGAACAAGGAAACTGAAATTAGCTAGCAGGAATTTAGATGACCAGTTAAGCAAGTAAAGGTTTAACCTCCAAATATTTCCCCAACAGGTTCTCCCTATGCTCCAGGAAAACAAACAATATTACTATATCCCACTTGTTTTGAAGTAGTACTGTGAATGCAAGTTTCTCTTGAGCATTCATAGGATGGAAATTAGTCATTAATCAACTGAATCCCCATTGAACCACTAACCTAATGCAGCAAAATGAATGATGGAAGGAGAAATAAATGCTTCTGAATTGGACAAAGCAGAGATATTATATCAAGCAAAACACATTATGCCAGGCTATTCTTGGGGAGGAGGGGTGTTAAGGAGTCTTTTTTAGATCTATCATTTAGACTATTAATACTGATGGTTTGGGGAGAAGCAGGGAGAAAATCTGTCTTCCATTTGGCAGTGCAGAAACTGAATATTAGATGACTAAGAAATAAACATTATAGATGATGTTGTGTCTTAAGTGAAGTTGAAGCAAAGAGCAATTTCTTATTCTCTTGTTTTACTTTCTTTACCTAAGGAGGAGTCTATGTTACTGGCATGAAAAGACATTGTGTACCCTCAGGATCTGGAAGATTGATCCTTCTAATGGGAAATACATCCAAACAGTTCATTCTATGAAACAGACTGCTATTTCAGGGTACACGAGTGCTAGAAAGAAATATGTTTTTTGGTGAAGTGATCCTCTAGCTTTCTGAGAAAACCTTTGCTTTAATGAAGCTGGTCCCAGAAGGGTCAGAAGAGTTTCAGCAGGATCTGATGTAACACTGCAGTTCCCAACATAGCCAAACCTCCACACCTGGGGACATAGGAAAAACAAGCCTGCACTTTTGGAAAATGAAAACTGGTATATGAAGTTTGATTTGCCTTACCTCTGGGATACAGAGACATTGCCAAGAGTCTGAATCACACCTGGTGCAGTGGCAGCAGCAGATGAAGAGAAGCCCAGAGCATCCACAGTCCTGTGCTGCTGGGCACTTCTCAGCTCAGTACCTTATGAAAATAAATATCTTCCAGCAGTAGGATAGGACAGGAGAGAATCAAGGGCAGAACAGCCTCAGGCTCTCAGTCAGGCCCCACTTATATTCTTTATTGCAGCAAAGGTTTTGGCTGAGCTTGTGCACATTATTCTCAGATTAAAAGTGGACTTCTTTGAGTTTCATTGGCTGTAAACATTCCATGCTTCATTAAGGGGTGAGTAATTGAGGTTCTAAGAGCACGAACTGGATATCAAGGGTAAAGAACAGGTAGTGGCACAATATGGAAGGGAAGATCAGAGCTGCCGAGATGCAAATTCTCCCAGCTTTGTATTAAACATGCTGGAGCTTGCAGCTGATGAAAGTTTCAGCCACTGATGAGAGGAAGAGATTAGGATTTCAAAAAGCATTTGAAATCAGTAGGGATCAAATACTATTTCTGGCTAAATTTACATGTGGCCTTTTTGATTTAACCGCACGTCAAAAAAAGGAACATTTCAAGCCCTCCAAATCCACCTTTCTTCTTACAGGTCCTTGATAGTTACAGCTAAGATTTTTTTGTGCACATTCCTCTTCCCATACTACGGGTTAAATTTTAACTTTCCTAGCAGGGATAAGTAAACTGCCCTGAGAAGAGGCAGACATATAAATGAATAAGATTTAGACCAAAGAAACAAGCAGTTGCAAAGGGCAGCCTCTACCTCTGTGCTGAGCAGCAGGGAAAATTGGCTCTAAGAGCTTTCTGGTGCTTATTGAAATATGTTGGTTTCTCAGCACAAGTGAGCTACCCTCTGGTTTCTGCAATGAAATGTAAATTCACAGCTCTGTATACATGATTTTGGATAATCTAAAGCAGCAATCATGCTAGGAATTGTTTTGCCCTATGCAAACAGTATTACCTTGCATTGGTTTTCTAGGCACACATTAACGTAAATCTGACATTAACACTAGCTTGCCTGTTACTCTTTTAATTGTAAAAACAGTGATTTACAAGCTGTGTTAACATAAGATGCTTTCTAGTACTTGTACTTCCTCCAACAAAGAGGCATCCATACACTCAGCTTCTTGATCTTGCTTTCCCTCTTTTGGACTCTGTCACATTGCTGGTCCATTTTATTTTCTGGAATACTTTGTTACTTTGCCAGGTAAGAGAAAAAATAGGTGAAAACTTTCTTCCTCCAAACATTCTAACAAGGATGATGGTAAGGGATCACTCAAGAGACAGACTACTAGTCCTACAATTTATTAGATGTTATTTATTAGATGTCATATAACCACTCAACTCTCATTTCAAGTACACAGAAAGCAACTCAATCCTGCTTCCCCAAAAGGAAATCCACCAATTTTATTCATAAGTCATGTGACATATGTTTCCTCTCAAGTGAAATCTAAGTCCTTCTCTGCTATTCTATTTGATGACTTCAAATATGAAGAAGAAAAGCCAAACACAAAAACACACCACAACATCAAAAAAAACCCATACTTATTTTAACCTTTTTTGCACAGGATTATGTATTTCTAACAGAATTTTTCTTTCTAATCTTTCTTTTTAGGTGGAAAAAAAAGTATTTAAGAACACTGAATACCTTGGGCCACACTTTCTTGTCTTTTAGATTCTGAACATGAGTCACACTAATCCGATTGTACGTGTTTTGCATTTTGATTTTGATAAAGAAAGCTTCAAGTAAGCATGGCAATTTGCTCTCTACTGGCCTGTTAAAACATTGTCCTGTGACTCATAAACTATTTGACTCCTCTCAGGCCGCTCAAGCCAAATCCAGATGACTAGTTACACATATAGGTATAGCTATATATGTAGCCTGATAAGAGCTGACACACTTAATGTAACATGCAAGCCTCCCTCTTAATCTTACTTCCCTTACAACTACTCTGTATTTGTGGGTCCTTGTTCCAAATCCTCTCTGCCCCCCGTAAAAGCAGGAAAGTGACTTTGAGTATACAGCAAATAAAAACGTCATTTTACTGAATAAGAGCTTAGAAGACAATAAGCAACAATAAGAGACTGGGAAAAGGGGCTACAGAAGCAAAGGTGAGCAGCATTGGAAGACAGAAACAGCAGATCAAAAATCTGAATAGTCATTGCTGATACACCCACAAGCTGCTACTCTAAAACACAGTCTAAATAAACAGGTTTCCAAGACTTCTGGGAAAATTTGCAGTTGGGATACAAGAAAAGGGGAGAGAGACGGAGAAAAAGAGGGAAGAATATAACCTGGAACCTGTTGCAAAAGAGACTTTTTGTATCCTGTAGATAAAATATAGCACCAGGTATGGACATTTGTCTATGAGGCTACACTGGCAGAGCTCTCCAAAATCAGGGGCTCTTCTTCCTTTGCTCAGCAATAATCAGTCCCAGTGACAAAAATCCATTTGCTCAAGACCCTGCAATGAGCAGAAGTTCACAGCAAAGCTACTGGAAGAGGCCACTGTGTTGTG